>CM069412.1:166454680-166849680 GCA_035609135.1 Eleutherodactylus coqui
TATATATAAAATATATATATTATATATATATAATATATAATATATATATATATAAAATATATATATATATATATAAAATATATATATATATATATATATATATATATATATATAAATATATATATATATATATAAAATATATATATATATATATATAATATATATATATATATATATATATATATATATATATATTATATATATATATATATATATATATATATATATATATATATATATATATATATTTTATATATATATATATATATATATATATATATATATATATATATATATATATATATATATATATATATATATATATATATATATATATATATATATATATAAAATATATATATATATATATATATATATATATATATAAAATATATATATATATATATATATATATTATATATATATATATATATATATATATATATATAAAATATATATATATATATATATATAAAATATATATATATATATATATATATATATATATATATATATATAAAATATATATATATATATATATATATATATATATATATATATATATATATATATATATATATATATATATATATATATATAAAATATATATATATATATATATATATATATATATATATATATATATATATAAAATATATATATATATATATATATATATATATATATATATATATAAAATATATATATATATATATATATATATATATATATATATATATATAAAATATATATATATATATATATATATATATATATATATATATATATATATATATATATATATATATATATATATATATATATATATATATATATATATAAAATATAATATATATATATATATATATATATATATATATATATATATATATAAAATATATATATATATATATATATATATATATAAAATATATATATATATATATATATATATATATATAAAATATATATATATATATATATATATATATATAAAATATATATATATATATATATATATATATATATATATATATATATATATATATATAAAATATATATATATATATATATATATATAAAATATATATATATATATATATATATATATATATATATATATATATTAAAATATTGTGACAGTGCAGTAGCAAGAGTGGCCTGTAGGGGGCCTCTGAGCACAGTCACTGTTTGGTTTAGTTAACCTGCACCTGCAAGGGTGTGGTTACACAGTTTAAATCTCCCCTCTCTCACAAACCCAGGGACCTTGAAGCCTGTGGAGCTTAGGTCCATGGATTCCTGTGGAGCCTGAGGTCTATGTAGACCTGGTGCTGGTGTGTGAGCCTGGAAGCATGGGGCAGACAGGGGGTAGTCGACCCCTCGCTCATCGCCTTCCTGGAAGGTCCACTGAAGGAAACTGTGTGCACTGTTACGGACAACAGTGTGAAGTTGTATATGACATGCTGGACTGTATGTAAACTGAATACCTATGCCGTGCTGAAATAAATGCTGGAGGAACCAGCATTTGGACTTTACCTGGTGTTTCTGGACATCATTGTGGTGCTGCCACCCCTGGGCAGGGGGAAAATAAGGAGATCCCGGGAAAGTAAGCAGGAGATCCCAGGCATGTAACCCCAACTTGCCACTTATGGTGGAGGATGCGCTGGCGCAAATGGAATGGCGCACAAAGTTGCAGAGAGCAATGTGTGAGCAGATGGATGTTCCTGTGAGCTGTAGTGCTGGAGATATTCAGGAGGCCGAAGTTGAAGTTGCTGTGGAGCAACAAAAGCTGTCGTTTAAAGGGCCAGGAGGCCAAAACTGTGGTTGCTGCTTCAGGCAGTTGTTAAAGGGCCAGGAGGCCAAAGTTTGTGGCTGCCATGGGCAAAAGACGTAGACAGCAGGGCGCGGTTGCCAGGAGACAGACGGTGTCTTGAGGTGCGACTATATGGACGGTTGTGCGCCAGAGAATCCAGTGGCCAGGGGGCCAGTGCAAGTGGAGATGAGAACCTGCCAGCTAGTAGTGGGTGGGATACCACTATTGGTGGAATTGGATCCACAGCAGGACAGATCAGCAGTTATGTCAGACATCTTGACATTTCTTCACTGCGGTCCAGAGACTGACAAAGTGGTGAGTCTAACCTTTGAGACTCCATGTGGCACTGTGACATGGGACTTGATTAAATGTGAGAATCTGCAAGTGGAGTTTGTGTTGGGCACGGACTTTCCCGATTTTTTTCAGCTGTGAGAGGGAAAGGATCAATTGCAGTCTCATACAAAAACTGCAGGTGTGAACAGTGCTCAAGGACTGTCACTTGCGTGTCCAGAGGAGCGGCTGCAGTGCCACACATCAACTTGTGGGAGTGGGAAGACCACTCTGAGGACTGAGGAAATAATGCAAGATGGACTGGAATATGCTGATAATGCAAAGCAAGACAAAATGCATAACATGTCTTTTTTGCAGGTCGGTGCAGGAGAATCTGCACGGTGTGAACTGACATCCATTAATCCTGAAGTGTCGTGTGGGGGATTGTGGGATGTTTCTAGGTATGATGTGGATAGAAATATTCCCCAGTGTGAACAGGTTGCAATGAGGAGTGCAGCCAACACCCATGTGGGAGCCAGTGCAAATATACCTCTAGTGAAAGAGGGAAGAAATAATGAAGATAGTGTGTGTAGGACTAGAAGTGCAGAAATTAGTACAACTATGCCTTTAGAGAGAGAGAGGATAGATAGTACTAAAGGTGCAAACAAGAGAAAAAAGAAGAAAAAGGCTGCTGCTAGTGAGACAAGTGAGGTTGTCAGTGCAGATCCTGAGGTCCCGGGGGAGACAGCAAGAGAACGCTAGTTTAAAATTCAGGAGGGATTTGCACCAATGCAAGCTTATATAAAGTTTCTTGAGGAGGCATGGCAAACGGCTAATAAATGATATGATGCACAGTTGGAGAAAGAAAGGGCCAACTTTTATCTGCTTGGGGAAGAGGCCAAGAGGCAAAGGCTGTTAGCAGAGGAGCAGACAGGAACTTTCTAAAAGAAAAGGAAAGTATTCTCCAGGAAGCTGAGCAGCTGAAAGCAGGGAATGCAGCCCTCTTAAAGGAGAATGAGTGTCTTGAGAGATTGGCTAAGGAGGAAGCTGATCACCAGGTGTTGCTGGAACAGAAGAATGTTCAGTGTGAACAGAGATTAGAAGAGGTGAGACGTGAGAAAAAGTAGTATGAGGGATATCTTCCAACAGCCCATGAAGAGATACAAGACCTCAGAGATGTAGCCAGAGATGAGGCTGAATGCAGAGTATGTCTGGAGGCACAATCTGTGCAGTGTGAACAGGACTGTAAGAAACTGCAAATGAAAACCCAAGAGTTGGAGATGACGTGTTGCGAGTTAGAAAAAGCTTCTACAGATGCACGGAATCAAACTATAGGTTTGCAGAATCAAGTTGCAGAGTTGAAAATGCAGTTGGCAAAGAAAAATGGTGAATTGGAGTTCCAGATAAGTCAGCTCAAGGAAGAGCTGGAAATAGAGAAAACTGCTTGCAGTCAGGCAAAGATGCAAGCAGAGATGTTGAAAGACAGACTGGGTTACAAGGTAAACCAGGAAGCACTGCATGAGAGACTGGTGTCCCAGCTACAGATGAGCTTGGATAAGAAAGCTGAACTACAGGAAACACAGATCCAGAAACTGGAACGGAGTCATGCTGTAGTTGTGGGGAAACTGCCCAAGCAGTTGAAGCAAATTGAAAAAGTGAAAGAAACATGGAAGAGTGTTTTGAGCTGACCCAAAAGATGAAGGTGTTGTTGGAAGATAAGCATGCATCTGAATGCAAGAAAAATGCAGTAGAAATGCAGCTTCAAGAGCTACAAGTAAAAGTCACTGAAGGTGACAGAATGCAGACAGCATTGTCCGAGAAGGTGAATAGACTTCAGGTGGAGCTGGAAGCTGAAGAGTCGCAGAGACTGGTGTAAGAAGAAACACAGCAAAACCTTGGTCTTAGTGCACACCTGAAGATAATGCAAGATGAGAGAGATGTGTTCCTCAAGCAGTTAGAGGAAGATGCAGAAAGTAAGAGGAATCTGTCAGAGCAGATTGCAACACTTCAGGCGCAGGTGTCAGAGATGGAAGAGAAACTGGATGACAAGCCTGCATGCTGGGTCACGGTTGAAGAGCAAGATAGTGAAATCCTAGAACTAGTGGAAGCGATAAATCAGCTGTTTTGTCTTCAAACTGATGTCTATGACGAACTTCAGAAGTTTACAGTGAGTCTTCAGCAGGAAGTAGAAGACATTAATGGGGAGCTTGGTCACCAATGTCAGATGGTGTCCAACTGGGAGAAGAGAAAAAGCTGTCTGAACAGTGGCTTACTGAGGAGAAAACAGTGTCTCCTAAAGATGCAAAAGAATGGGTGAACAAGCGGGTGCGCACTGAAATACAAGACTGGATTAGCACCAAGGCAGACGCTGAAAAGAGAACTCTGATACGGGAAAAGCTAAAAGGTGTGTTCCAACAACTGGGAGAAGGAATGGAGACCCTGTTGGAGAACATTAAGAAAGAGACTGAAGCGCTAACCTTGACGTGCATCCTGAAGGTGGTGTCAGAAGAAAAGCTGGTATTGCAAAAGTCCACTAAGAAGTCAAATGCAAAGGTGAAGCTCGGGGAGTCAAAGAGTTATATTGCTGAAAAAAAGGTTCAGAGACTAAAGAGGTCTAGGGCCTATTTCAGACAAGTGAAAAGAAAGAAGACCCTGTTGAATTCTAAAAAGAAGATAAAAATTGTGGAAGTCATTGAGAAAGTGAGAGCTAAACAAAAGTTGAAGACTGAACAGACCTCTGAAGTGCAAGAGGCCAAGGAGAAGGCAGAAGGTGAAGTGCAAGAGGCCAAGGGGAAGGCAGTAGCAAGAGTGGCCTGTAGGGGGCCTCTGAGCACAGCCACTGTTTGGTTTAGTTAACCTGCACCTGCAAGGGTGCGGTTACACAGTTTAAATTTCCCCTCCCTTACAAACTCCGGGTCCTTTGAAGCCTGTGGAGCTTAGGTCCATGGGGGCCTGTGGGGCCTGAGGTCTATGTAGACCGGGTGCTGGTCTGTGAGGGACCTGGAAGCACGGAGCGGACAGGGGTAGTCGGCCCCTTGCTCATCACCTGTCGGGGCAAAGTCACCTTCTTGGAAGGTCCGCTGAAGGAAGCCGTACGTGTTGCTGTGTGCACTGTGACGGACAACAGTGTGAAGTTGCCTTGACATGCTGGACTGTATGTAGACTGAATACTAGAGATGAGCGATCATGCTCTGTTAAGGCAGTTACTCGAGCATCGCTTTTTTCGAGTAACTGCATACTTGCCCGAGAAAATTCAGGGGGGGTGGCGGGTGGGGGAGTGAGAGACCTGTCCAAGGTACTACTGTGGGAGGTCACAGGGAAAGGCAAGTAAAGATTACCTTAAGTCTCTTTTTTCACTCGTGATGCCACAGTTCCGTCCAATGTGGTGAAACTGGATGTTATAAGAGTCCACACACACAGGGCAACTTTTCATAGACAAACCGGGTAAAGACACAAAGTGCTCTTCTAGAAAGTGGTGCGACAGGGATGACTTCTCTAGGTGATCCGGGCAATCCATAGGCTAGTCATCTGTGCGGCCCCGCTCCCAGCGGCACTTTCTCTCTAAGGGTCCACACTGACACTTCCGGTGCCGTACTCTTGCCAGACAACGATCCCGCTCCTCACTCAGTACTCAGTGGTAGCAAAGGCACATCCCAGGCGAAGTACTCCTGGGTCACACAACAAGGAAATTGCTCAGCCTATTCTATGCTTCCACACACAGACCGATGAGACAGTGTCTGTGTGCGGACTCTCTCTCCTCCAAACCCACCGGGAGCCACCACTTGCATTCACCGTGCAGACACATATACGAGTATCACAAGGCCACATGACATACAACATGATACATTTCTCAGACATAACCCAGACAGTAACCTATTCAGTGCTGCAGAGGTGCAATACACATCAAATGCATACACAGAGGATGCCAACAATACAATTGCACAGGACAAACATTTAACATTATGGAGGGGCCCCACTAACTTTACAGTTACTTAGAATAAGCTGACCCCTGCACCTCTTAAAAGAGAGTGAATATTTTGGAGTTGGTTTTTCTTAGTGTTCTACTCAACTACCATTTTGGAAAACCATCTGCACAGTTATGTAGTGTGCAAAGCAAAAGCTATAAACATGCCCTGCTCCTTTGGTTACTACTCAGAGCTTACCCATCCTAGTGTACTCAGACTACCGAAGACATCACTTTCCATGAAAGGCATTAATATATGACAGTGTGTAAGGAAGTGGTATGGCCATAACTAGTGAACAATATTGTTAGGATGGGCAGAATCCAGGATGCAATAACATTGCTATGGGGCACTTACATAATTCTTCTCTCACCAAAGATTAAAGACAGAAATAGAAATACAACACTGTAGCTATACCAAGGAATAGAAAAGGGCAACTGATAGGATTTAGAAATAATGAGAAGTGGAATGACCATCTCTGCACTCACCAGGAGCAGAGTGCAGCCAAAAGCAAATACCCCCATCCGAGCTGATTAGATAAAAATCGTAAATGAGGCTGTATCTTCTGGAACAGTCAAGATAACATACACTGGTGCACTTAAGTGGTTTACTAAAGCATAGTGCCTAGACCTCCTGACTCATGTATTCACTTCACTCAAACACAAGACAGTCATGCAATGCAAACAGAAGCTTTACTTTAAACCACTTACACCCTCCTGCACATTAGCATAACATTACTGAATCTTAAACATATAAACGTGCACATTATAAACATTTGTAAGAATGGGGCTATGGAAAAAAGAAAATATTTACGGTGAAGCCTTTTTAGGCCTTGACAGGCATAAATTAAAGTCTCTAGCGGTTTCTGGGACAAAAACTAAAATAAAGTGCATGAAGTCTTTCAAAACCGTTCTCAACAGCAGACAGGACTGGATCCTCTACCTCAGAGTCCATAGTGTAACCTGTTGGTGTAGCATTGCTCTCTCATAAATGGATTCCAATTGACAAGCAAAGTGAGGGACTGGCACTCAAAGCACTTACTTCGTGGTCCTCAGGCAGTACTGTCCTCCTCTGCGATGCATGGTTAAGAACGGCCCAATGACTGCCACAGCGGTGTAGATAAGTCCGTTGGGCAAGAGTACTATTGTTCTTGGCTCCGATGCATAACAAAGTCTGGTGTCAGGCACCTGGCTTCTGATAGGGCTCGTGAAAAGTCCAAGGGCCTACCTAGGGGATAGTCCGCTGTCGCAGTGTAATACGGGGGTCCCTTCGGGTGATTCTTCTGATCGTCAGTGAAAACAAAAGTAAAATTGGAGTCGCCATATTCCATTATAAATGGCTGTAAATGGGTTGGCAAAGCGTCTCAAGTTGCTTTGTCATCCTGCTCGACCAGAATCCAAAGTGGGTGTGGAGACGTGATGAAACCTTTATGGGACCTGTAAATTTTCGGTGTTAAATCCGGTTTCCTGGAGGGGGAATAATTTGCAGAAGTGTTGGGCCGAGCAAGTCTTCCTGCGAAGGGGTCTCTTATAATGAGCAAAAGAGTAGGCACAGTCCTCGACTCGATGGCAGTAGAGATAGACGCTTTCGTAATGGTGGGTGCGATGTACCCCTTTTCCAAGGCAGAGTCAGGATCAGTTACTCTCTCCTCAGGTGGAGGTAAAATGGGGGAAATTTGAGGCAGCAACTCTAGTAACTCTGGCTTGTCACCCCAATAAAACGGTGCTCTGGAATGTGGGTAGCCTGCAGGAATGCCCTCGATCACTTTAGTAAACATCTTGCTTGCAGGGGGCTCTCGCTGGCCTCTCAATAACTTCAACTGGCTCCCTCACCAACACGAGTAGCTCCTCCGCTGGGCGGTCTTCACTGTTTGGTGGCTGCTCCACGGTGGAGGAATCATCCTGTTTGTGAAACCATAACTCCACCCTGCAGGGTCTTAGGAGCGGGCCCACAGCTGAGGAGACAGCGGGGTAGATCAAAGCCTTGTCACAGGCTCTACAATCTCCTCCTCTGGGGGTAGCTCGGGAGACGTCCAAGTTACTACTGGGAGAGGTCACAGGGAAAGGCAACTAAGGATTACCGTAAGTCTATTTTGTCACTCGTGACGCCACCATTCCGTCCTCTGCAATGAAACTGGATGATGTAATAAAAAAATTAAAAAAGAAAAAAAAAAAAAAAGAGTCCACACACACAGGGCAACTTTTCATGGATAAACCGGGAACGGTCGGTAGTGTCCATTTACTTCAACTTCAGAACAGTTTCAACAAACACTAGCGTACTGACACAAATTACTTTTCTGAAGGTGGTGCGACAGGGAGGACTTCTCAGGATGATCTGGGCAATCTACAGGCTAGTTATCTGTGTGGCCCTGCTCCTGGAAACTCTCTCTCTAACTCTCTACCAGTCCACACTCACACTTCCTGTGTCGTATTCTTGCCAGACAACAATTCTACTCCTTACTCGGTACTCAGTGGTAGCATCGGCATATCTCAGACGAAGTACTCCTGGGCCACACAACAGGATGACATACAACATGATACATTTCACAGATATAACCCAGACATTAACCCATTCAGTGCTGCAATACACATTAAATGCATACACATAGAAGACGCTGACAATACAATTGCACATTTAACATTATGGAGGGGCCCAGCTAATTCTGGGCCACTACACTCTTATCAACAGAACAAATGAGGAGTCAGATCAGTAAGGCTCCTATAGCTAAAACAGAAGACCACCATCAGAGCGACAATTGTACAGACTCTATGGAGATACAACATAAGGACTCAGTCAGTGACCTCCTGATAACTATTCCTTCAGCAGCTGCTTAACTGCAAGTTTATTGCTGACATAGGGCTCTAGGAAAACAGCTCCACGCCACTGATTGTACGGTACGGACAGCAGGTGACATCCTCTGGTACTACATGCTGACACCTATGTGGAGGAGTCTGGTACTTCTCTCTATGGGAAACTCGCCTATGTGGAGGGGTCTGGTACTTCTCATTGTAGGACACTCACCTATGTGAAGGGGTCCAATACTTCTCTTTATGGGATTGCTCACCTATGTGGAGGGATCCGGTACTTCCCTCTATAGGACACTCACTTATGTGTGCAGGGGTCTGGTATTTCTCTTTATAGGACACTTACCTATGTGGAGGGGTCCGGTCCTCCTCTCTATGGGACACTCACCTATTTGGAGGGGTCTGGTACTTCTCTCTATTGGATACTCACCTATTTGGAGGGGTCCGGTACTTCTCTCTATTGGACTCTCCAGGCTCGGATGCTCCACTCTGCAGATGATTTCTGATCCTTGGTCTGCACTTATTATTGGGGTAAAAGACAATGATGCTTCATAGTTGTAAGTGTGATCGTTCGGTTTCTCCTTATGTGAGATCTTGTTAGTTCTCTCCTTTGATGGCTCTATGGGCCGAGCAGTCACATCTCCGTCCTTCCTTATGAACCAGAGAACAGATAGAAGATCAGGGAAACATCTGGATATCTCACAGGTCAGATTGACTTTTGCATCATCTTCCAGCATGGGAACATTGATCGGGCTAATGTTTGGTTTCCAGGGAAGATCTGTAATATATGAGGACTAAAATTAGTTGCTTACAATGGGCTCTATATGAGTGTCACAGATTTTCTGCATGTTATAGGGGTTTTCTGGTTCAATAAGTTATTCCCTATCCACTGGATAGGGGATAACTTGCTGAGCAGTGGGGATCTGCCAACAGGCCCCTCAATGATCACAAGAATGGGGGTCCCGATCCCCAAATTAAAGGGGTTGTCCCGCGAAAGCAAGTGGGGTTAAACACTTCTGTATGGCCATATTAATGCACTTTAATGCACGATGTATATTACAAATATTGGCCATACAGAAGTTATACACTTACCCCGTCCGATGTTGGCGTCCCCGTCTCCATGGCGCCGACTGAAGCCTTCTTCTGCCTGGATTAGACGCGCTTGCACAGTCTGCCCTCTTCTGTCCTGCTCCGGCGTGCTCGCGCCGCACAAGTCTTCTGCGCATGCGCAGAAGACCTGTGCGGCGTGAGCACGCCGGAGCGGTCCCTTCAGCGCAAGCGCGTCTTATCCAGGCAGAAGGCTTCGGTCGGCGCCATGTAGACGGGGATGCCAACACCGGAGGGGGTAAGTGTATAACTTCTGTATGGCCAATATTTAATGAACGATGTATATTACAAAGTGCATTAATATGGCCATACAGAAGTGCTTAACCCCACTTGCTTTCGCGGGACAACCCCTTTAATAGAGTGTAGGTCAGGCAGGTGCACTGCCCTTTATTTCAGTAGAAGCACTGGAGCATTCTCGTGATTATTGCGGGACCCACCAGTTGAACCCCTACCGATTGAGCTAGTTCTCCCAAATCCTATGGATATGGGATAACTTGTTGGAGCGGAAAAAAATCCTTTTTTACATCTTACTGAACAGCAAGTGTTTGATTTCTCTGACTGGAGGAATTGGGTAAACTAGAAGTCTTGGGCTAGATGCATATACATCTTAATCCATAAACAGATTGTGCAGGTAAATGAGTGTCTACAACATAAAATGTAACAGCAAATATAAAACTTAGAACTCACTAATGTACATTGTGTTCATGATCTTTACCTAATGGGGCTACAGGAGAAGTAGGGAGTTTTCATAAAATTATATTATATACACACACACGCGTGCGCACACCTGAAAACTGTAGGCTTTTCAATAGTAAATAGGCCCCTTTACGTCCAATGGATGCCTTAGATGGACGCCACCTGTCACCTTAGGCCCTTACGGTAGGTATAAAAAAAACCTATACTTTTTTACTTTATGGATATGATGGATGTCAATGCTCAGTCACCCGTCAGCCATTGATGCTCATGTTAAAAAAAAAAAGAAGTTTGGTGTAAATGCTTTTTTACTGGATGGTGCAAGAAAGTTTAATTTTTGTACAATAGGAAGTTGTAGTCCTTAACTGATTCCTGGCCAGAGTAATGCTGGACTCCTCTGTAGACAGAACAGTTTTACCTCTGATACTCAGTGATCTGGTCTCCGGTGTCTCCATAGTCTTGTGTTTCCACTCTACAATCACTTTCATCTGTGGATCCTTGAATGCATGTTCAGGAATCCGGACCACGCTGGTGACGTCATATGTGAGGTGATTATCTTGTGTTGTGACGGTTCGCTTCTGTGATAATACATATTCACCAGACGCATCTTTCCAGAGCCAGGAGATTTCTAGATCTTTAGGGTAAAACTTCTGTAGATTCAGAGAGTACTGAACACGAGATGAATCTGCCATAGTGACCTCTATGGGCGTCAACATCTGGGGAGCAGCTGGAAGAGAAGAAGCAGGAGTTTGGTCCAGCGTCTATACGGAGTAATGGGCTGTGTTATGGATATAACAATTCTGTTCTACAACTGGAAATTAGGCTAATTCCACACGGATGAGTGGGATATTGGGACGTGAAACAAGACAATTTCATGCTCGCCAATGTGCGATGTACCAGCGGATGTGAGGCATTCTTGTGTTAAAAACACCTTGTATCACTTCAGGGAAACCTCGAGTTGCATCGCACATCATGCAATGCTTTCCCGGCCCCATTGAAAACAATGGCTGAGGCGTTCGAGGCAACGCTCAAAGATAGAACATGCCACGATCTTTTCCCACCCCGCCGGGGGTAAGAAAACACTTATGTGTATGATCCGATTCAAAAGGATGGGGCCAATATTCGTGAGAGTTTTGTACATTGTAACGGCTCATAGCCTAAGAGGCAGATTCATAATACATCATTTACATTTTTCTACTCATTGGCCTTCTTCTGCAGTAATCCCGTTCAGTGTGAAAGCAAAACTATCGCTCACTTGTCATTAGCGCTTGTTTAAACTAACTTTTCAGTCAGCTGAAACAACCTTGTTAGCACTCGCTGGCTTCTCCTGCTTTGTGACAGCTCCCTGCACAGCGCTTCCCATAGGAAGCACTGAACGGGGAGTGAGAGGCGGACGAGAAGCCAGCGAGCCACCGGCAGGACATTGTTAGACAGCTCTGCACGAGCGGTGATGGCCTTAGGCCTCATGTCCACTAAGAAATTTGGGCCCGCACGGATTCTCCATGCAGAATCCCGCAGTGGGTCCTTCCTTTCCCGCGGACATGAGGCCTGAAAAATCGCATGTGCGGCGCATTTTATTTATTTATTTATTTTTTTAACTCCTGCTCTTCCGCGCCAGAGAGCAGAAATTCAGCTGCGGGTGTCCAATGCATTCCTATGGGCGCACGGATTTCCCAAATAGATTTATCCAGTGGACATGAGGTCTTAGAGGTGATGTCAGCGCTCGTGCAATTGCTGAAATGACTATCAACCCGTGTAAAGGGGCCATAACATCCACCTGGAGTGTTCTATTGTTTTTAAACTTGCACTTTGTATTGGAAACTGTGCTATGATTACAGGCCAGTCTTTTATGGCCTGAAACGTTTGTCTTTTTACTTTACTCTCATGGTGTTTTTAGCCATCAAGATTAACCCTTTCCAATCCACTGTCTGATGTCTAAAGACATTCTGATTGAAGCCTGTACAGCTCCGATGTCGGAAGACTTCCGGCAGGGTCCTGTAGATTACTGGCTGCTCTATTGTGGTGGGCCTCTCCAGCATGTTCAATACAGCAATACTGGCTCTAGCCAGCAGGTGAGGCCATTGTATAATGGCAAAAAGAGAAAGCCTCCTAGGAGACCCTGAATCCAAAAATGGATTGCAAAGGGTTAAATACAAATTTATGTTTTTATTCTATGTAAGAGTGCTAGAACATATTTTTTTATTCATGCTCCGATACCAGGACTGAAGTAACTTGGCTGAGGGATGTGCTAATAACCATCTATAAATATATGAGGGGACAATACAAGGATCTCTCCCATCATCTATTAATACCCAGGACTACGACTGTAACAAGAGGGCATCCTCTACGTCTAGAGGAAAGAAGGTTTCATCATCAACATAGAAGGAAGTTCTTTACTGTAAGAGCAGTGGGACGGTGGAACTCTCTGCCTGAGGATGTGGTGATGGCAAAGTCACTAAGGCTGGTTTCAGATGACCGTATTTGTGCATATATTAGAGCCTGCAAAATTTGCACCCACAATACGCAGTGAATAAACCCACTAATTTCAATGGGTTTGTTCACAAGCGTGTATTCTGCATGCGCAATTCCATCACACAAAAGAAATACACAGCAGGTTCTATTGCCCTGACCGTTTGCGCAGGTAAATAGAATGTGTGGAACTAGTTACGCCATTTCAATGGCTGGCAAATGCACACAAAAAAAAAAAAAAAAAGTACAGTAAAAAAATGCAGAGGTGCATACAAAAACAAAATGCTTGATGTGCAAAAGCGTCGAGCACATACGCACAAAAGTGTGCTTGCGCCACGTGAGTCCAGCCTAAAGGAGGATAAGAGGGGCCTGGACCACTTTTTTGCGTGTTATGATACTACATACATGACTGATTACTCAGAACGGTCGGTGATTGGGTGATTGTTCTGATTTGATTCAGGAAGGATTTTTTTCCCCTTAAAATGAAGATAATTGGCTTCTATCTCATGGGGATTTTTGCCTTCCCCAGATTCAACATTGGGGGATAATAGGCTGAAATAGATTACATGGGTCTTTTTTTTCAGCCTTACACACTATGTTACTATGTGGGGCTGATAACATGAATCCATGTTACCCTTACCAATGGAGTGATGTACAGTTACACACTCACACACTCACCGGTGACTTGTAGCCTCCCTGTGCTTCTCTCTACGGGTTTCTCCAGGCTGGGATGGTCCACCAGACATATATATTCCTCCCCCTGATGTGCCCCCAGTGTGGGGGTGATGGTCAGACTGGCGGTGTAGCTGTAGATGTTATTGGCCGCTCTCATGGATGTCACACTCTGGTTAACAGCACCGTCAGTTTCTTTGTACATCTTACATCCATCACCTCTCCGCCATTTCACAATGATTGCATCCGGGAAATACCCTGAGATATCACACTGCAGGACGGCCGGGACACCGTGAACTAGACGGGGAATCTGAAGCTCTCCTACAACCGGACGCCATCTGTAATCTACAGAACAGGACAGCGAAAGGTTTTTATCCTTTTAAACCAGTTTTGCCCAAGAGAAAAAACGTCTAAGCACTTAAATATTACACAAGTATATACAGAGGTATATAAGGTGTCAGGATGCGGCATGTAACAGCAGCTGATATTTCATATAAATAGAAGGCATTAAGAAATGCTTTACCTTCCAAGAAACGCAATTTCTGCTGTAAAATAACACAGGCTGATCACGTGGTATGGACATTTGACTGCCCCATAATCACCCAATGACCAAGTAAATGTTTGTTCATAAGGTGATAACATCTTATGCAGCACAAAAAGAAAATCAGTTGTCGGCAGCACATCTCCCCGCACTGCGGACAATGCTGAATCTCTACAGGGACAACCAATTGTATGAATGATCAACTGTCCTCTAACCTCGTTGATCGGCACTCATCTACCAGAGCAAGTCAATCTGTATAAAACTTAGGCCGCCTGCACACGAGCGTTCCGGATTCCACTCGCGGATTTTCACGCGCGTATGGTACCTAAATGTGCTTGCGGATAGCTGCGGATGCGTGAAAAATCACGCGCGGATATACGCGGATGTGTTGCGGAAAAAAACGCGCAGAAAAATCCGGAAGACACCCTTATTGTAAACCCAACCCCTAGAGAACTGCCCATTCCCTGGAAAACAGCTTAAAAACCAACACCCAGATTCTGTTTTGTCCCTCTTGCTTGTGCGAGCTCCGTTAAATTATTCTGGCAACATGCTTTCACCCGGTGAGCAGATGTCTTTGTGGGCATGGTTGATCCATGTAACTTTTTTCGGACGTACTGCGGTAACGGAGGAGGAAGAGCCCCCCAGGAAAAAAAGGAGGTACTGGGTGCACCCTGGCTGGTGTCTGCTGGCTGCTCTCTGGTAGATGAGGGGACTGAAAGGACAGATCTGCAGTTGAAATGTGCCTGTGAAGCTCTGTGCTGTGTGTTGGGATGCCTCCTACCATGCCTACTTCCTGTAGTCATAGCAACCAGTGACTCCATCCGCAGCTGCACTCCGGATGTACTGCGTGAAAAAACGCACCCATTCACTTGTATTGGAGGCTTCACGCGCATGATCCGACCAAAATTAGAACAGGTCGCAGATTTTTTCACTCGCGTGAAAAAACGCGATACACATCCGTCCGTCTGGGGACAACTGCGGATCCTCATAGGAATATATTGGCTGCGGTCTGGGGCGGATTATGTGCCTAAAATCACGCGCTGGAAATTCTGCTCGTGTGCAGGCACCCTTACTGATGTATTCTTTGGGAAAGGGATATAATATATGTAAACTTAAATGTTACAAAATCACAAGTCTTCATGCAAGAGTCTCTCGGATTCATCCTGCACACTCCATATACGAGTATTACAGGTCAGCGAGGAGGTAACATCCCGCTCCTCACCTGAATCTCTGATAGACAGCTCCCTGGATTCCGGGCTCTCCATATATAACAGTATTAGAGGTCAGCGAGGAGGTAACATCCCGCTCCTCACCTGAATCTCTGATAGACAGCTCCCTGGATTCCGGGCTCTCCATATATAACAGTATTAGGGGTCAGCCAGGAGGTAACATCCCGCTCCTCACCTGAATCTCTGATAGACAGCTCCCTGGATTCCGGGCTCTCCATATATAACAGTATTAGAGGTCAGCGAGGAGGTAACATCCCGCTCCTCACCTGAATCTCTGATAGACAGCTCCCCGGATTCCAGGCTCTCCATATATAACAGTATTAGAGGTCAGCGAGGAGGTAACATCCCGCTCCTCACCTGAATCTCTGATAGACAGCTCCCTGGATTCTGGGCTCTCCATATATAGGACAGTATTAGAGGTCAGCGACGAGGTAACATCCTGCTCCTCACCTGAATCTCTGATAGACAGCTCCCTGGATTCCAAGCTCTCCATATATAACAGTATTAGAGGTCAGCGACGAGGTAACATCCCGCTCCTCACCTGAATCTCTGATAGACCGCTCCCTGGATTCTGGTCTCTCCATATATAACAGTATTAGGGGTCAGCGAGGCGGTAACATCCCGCTCCTCACCTGAATCTCTGATAGACAGCTCCCGGGATTCCAGGCTCTCCATATATAACAGTATTAGAGGTCAGCGAGGAGGTAACATCCCGCTCCTCACCTGAATCTCTGATAGACAGCTCCCTGGATTCTAGGCTCTCCATATATAACAGTATTAGGGGTCAGCGAGGAGGTAACATCCCGCTCCTCACCTGAATCTCTGATAGACCGCTCCCTGGATTCCAGGGTCTCCATATATAACAGTATTAGAGGTCAGCCAGGAGGTAACATCCCGCTCCTCACCTGAATCTCTGATAGACAGATCCCTGGATTCTGGGCTCTCCATATATAACAGTATTAGAGGTCAGCGAGGAGGTGACATCCTGCTCCTCACCTGAATCTCTGATAGACAGCTCCCTGGATTCTGGGCTCTCCATATATAACAGTATTATAGGACAGAGAGCAGGTAACATCCCGCTCCTCACCTGAATCTCTGATAGACAGCTCCCGGGATTCCAGGCTCTCCATATATAACAGTATTAGAGGTCAGCGAGGAGGTAACATCCCGCTCCTCACCTGAATCTCTGATACAGCTCCCTGGATTCCAGGCTCTCCATATATAACAGTATTAGGGGTCAGCGAGGAGGTAACATCCCGCTCCTCACCTGAATCTCTGATAGACAGCTCCCGGGATTCCAGGCTCTCCATATATAACAGTATTAGGGGTCAGCGAGGAGGTAACATCCCGCTCCTCACCTGAATCTCTGATAGACAGCTCCCTGGATTCCAGGGTCTCCATATATAACAGTATTAGGCCTCCTTCCCACGAGCGTGACGGGCTCCGCAGCGTAATATTCCGCTGCGAAGCCCGTCACGGCGCCCCCCAGAGCCCCTATACTTACCTGCGGGAGATAGCGTGAAATCGCTTCCCCGCCCACCGCCGCCACGTCACCGCCCGTCACCGCCCACCGCCGCGCGTCACCGGCCGTGTCACGTGACGCGGCCGGCAGTGTCACGTGACACGGCCGTGCGCGTCATATGGCGTCATATGACGCGCGGCGGTGGGCGGGAAAGCGTTTTTTCACGCTATCTCCCGCTGGTGACAGCGGGAGATAGCGTGAACGGACGGCTTCCATTGACTGCAATGGAAGCCGTCAGTGCGTACAGCCCGTCCTCACCCGCAGAAAATAGAGCATGCTGCGGGTGAGGACGGGAGAAATCGCGGTGCGTAATTCCGCGGTGGAATTACGCATCGTGAGCATTGTGCTATTAGGTTCAATAGAACCTAATAGCTGCGGGCAACGCAGCGGATTTTCGCCGCGAATTACGCGGCGGAAATCCGTTCGTGGGAAGGAGGCCTTAGGGGTCTGCAAGGAGGTAACATCCCGCTCCTCACCTGAATCTCTGATAGACAGCTCCCTGGATTCCGGGCTCTCCATGTATAACAGTATTACAGGTCAGCGAGGAGGTAACATCCCGCTCCTCACCTGAATCTCTGATAGACAGCTTCCTGGATTCCGGGCTCTCCATATATAACAGTATTAGAGGTCAGCGAAGAGGTAACATCCCGCTCCTCACCTGAATCTCTGATAGACAGCTCCCTGGATTCCAGGCTCTCCATAGATTCGTGTTCCCAGGTCACTCGTACTGTGAATCTTGGATCCTTGTGACGATCCTCAGGGATTCGGACCTCACTGGAGACGCTGCAGGTTGTGTCAGGATTATCGGCCAATGACTCAGTGGATGATATGACGTCTTCTGATCCTCCCACTCCGCACCTCCATGTAATCCTGATGCTTTTAGGATAAAAGTTCTCCAAGTTCAGCAAATACTTCATCTCTCCGGAGATAAACAGACTTCTCATCACTGGCTGTAACAGCCTGGGCTTTCCTGCAATGTGAAGGACAGAATAAGGTGAACATCTCCCCGTAAGTCAACAACACTTTTAGCAGACTAAGCAATTGTATCTCATTGATCACAATGGATTGAGGATTTTGCTCATTAACCATCCACAGCCGATCACATTCAAAGGCCCTTTTATACGGCACAATTATTGTGCGAATAATCGCTAACTCGAGTGTTTTTGCTCAATAATTGTTAAATAAAAAGACGTACAACAGCCACTCAGGATATATCAGATTCTCACTGATCGGATCTTTCATGCTGAATGAAAAATCATTTGTCTTTGGCAAATCCCTTGATTTTCTGACTAGAAAGTGGCAGAAGTCTCCAGTACAAGACTGAAACTACGACTGAAGGTCTGGTAATTGGTCAATATTGTTCAGTATAAATGCATGTCAAGTCAATAATATACGGTCGCTACTTCAGTCGCCGCAGGTTAGTTCCAATTTATCTTGCAGTGTAAAAAGGCCTTTTCAGTTTGCCTAAATCCACTGAGATTACCTGACAATATCAGGCAGAATTCTGTGCGACTTTGTTACAAGTCCCCCTTCCTACCTGTATGTCAGGGATAGAAGAGATTGTTAAAGAGACTGAGAACAGGGGTATCCCTGTGTACACTTGTATCCCTCCCAGAGTTACAATAAATACAGTTCATTGTAGGATAAGCAGCCAACTAGCCAATATATGGAGCCCGTGTAGAACTGCAAACATGCATGAGAACGTAGAGCTGAGCCCCGTCTCCATTGCTTCATTACAAGACAACTACAACGCAAGCTCAAAAATCATAGTCTCAAAATTATTACAAAGGCCACAACTATTCCTTCAATTGTAGGTATAAAAAAGCACACACAATAATTCCCATGATGCAACAATATGCAACCTTCTATAGTAGATGGAGTTCACAGGTACAACTGATGAACAAGCCAGTCACACAACTACCAATACGGGGAGGGGGCTGTTTGGTAATCTAATTGCATAGCACTAGTCAGCATGGTGTAAGGGCTCTTTCACACGCGCATAGCCATTTTTAGGTGCGTCTGCTGGCGCCATAAAAGCGCATGAATGGGCGCACAAATCTACCATTTATGCGCCTGTTCAGACGGCCCGGCGGGTAACAGTTTAGCTCTGCTAAACTGCCTTCCCCTTTTCCGTGCCCTTGCCAGCTTTCAGCAAGGGGAGAAGGCGGAACAGGACGGGAACTAGTGTGCTTAGCTCCCACACCTTGTTAGGAGCCAGCAATGGAAGGAGCAGGGCGGGAGCTTAGAAACTAGCTCCTGCCCCATCCAGCCTCTCCCACTGCAAATATCCGCAAGGGGTGGAGAGAAGGAGGAGGGAGTTTAGCAATTTGCAGCTAAGAGACACTATATAAAAGACCGTATTTAAATGGGCAAGTGTGATATAAGTCAGAGAAACTCACTTGTGAACATGCAATTTTCTATGCAAGTCTTGCATTTTGCAAGGAAAATGCACCATACATGTGGTTTTCATGAGTGTGAAAATCGCACATTATCTTCATAAGAAAAACATTTTACTTAAAAAAAAAAAAATCACATTAGACTTGCAATGTAAATTGCATCTGCATGTGAGTGCAGTGTATTTTTTTCTTGGTCCAAAAGAAAATAATGGACAATATTGCCCAAAGATTAACACATGCAAGAGCAAATTCGCCCAAGTGAATACACCCAATGGGTTAATTTAACACACGAGTTAGGTGTGCTTCACGCTGACACATAACTTGTGCGTTATTCTCATCCATGTAAATATGGCCCAATAGCATCCTAAGTCAACTTTCACACGGGATGAAATTGTTTGAAAGAATGGAGTGTAATTTGTTGTCCTGCGGAAAATTCCACTCCAAAATCTGCATGGCTACGTGTCGATTTTGATGCAGAATTGAAAACAGCTTAAATCTGCAGCAATTCAGCGTCCACATTTATCGATGCAGATTTTGTTACAGATTTCTGCTGCGTCCCGCGCAACAATTCCCCTCCATATGAAAGATCCCCAAGGGTATTACACAAGTGCAAGCAGTCACCAGTAGCACTCCCTTTTTCCAATAACTGCCAAGCAGAACCTGTAAGTGCAGCTGCAGCCGGCAATCAGTACTAAAACATGAGCCAGTGGCGCTTGTGTGACACCTCAAGGAGCCACGAGTGGTCCAAAGTACATTCTCATTGGGATAATCCGTATAATCCCCTGGGGACAGACTGTGTGTCTATAGAATTCCAGAATTTGGTGACACAAAAGCAAATCATTTTTAACCTCTAAGTGGCCAGGCTGTTTTGTACCTAAAGGACCTACTATTTTATTGTACCTAGGGATTTTACCCATGTGGTGGTTTTACTGCCCTATTCTTTTTCTTCAGCAACCAAAATTATTTTTGTTGCGTCTTTTTTCCCTCATGACATATAGGATTATTGTATATCTTTTTTTCACTGACCCCCCCCCCCGTTTGTTTTATTAGGGGTAAGAAACTTAAGGTGTCTTAAGGTGTCAGTAGGGGAAATCAATCCAACCCAATAAGAAACTGTAGATTACATTTAAAAAAAAAAAAGCATTCCATAGTGCAGCATAGTCAGAATCAGTATGAGAAGTTACTGTCTAGAGTAACTGCATCCAGCTGTAACTATTATGAACAGTCGAGTGAAAACTATAGTTCCTGACCCCCGAGTGTAAGATCCTCCACATGTCCATCAACCTCAGCCTCTCCAACTCTCTTCTCAGTGCGTGGCGAGCTGTGTGGGAAATGGGGGACATACTCGACGAATCCATCTCGGGATCCATCACCAGATTGAAGTCTCCACCCAGAATCACGTCAGAGCCGCTAGCGAAATCGGCCAGCTTTCTCAACGTGGTCAACCCGAAAGAGATCTGACCCTGGTTGGGGAAATAGACATTGGCAAATGACATTATAGAGCCCATGATGTCCAATTTCAAGAAAATGTAACGACCTTGCGGGTCAACCACTACATGTTGTAGAGATTTGTACAATGCCACCGAGACCCCTCCTGCCTTTTTCGCTGGGTGCGGGCTGTGGACCCAAGCGGTATAGAATTTAGATGAAAAACACGGGATACTGTCAGCCTTGAAGTGGGTCTCCTGTACCATGGCCACCATAATCCCCTTCTTGCGCAAATGATAAAGGACCTTGTTCCTCTTTGGGGCATTCAACCCTTTACCATTATATTTGCATACAGTTACATTAGCCATAGCAACGGAGGCGGGAAAAACGTATATGGCGGTCTCATACTCAAACCCCCAGAGAACCCTAGGACTGGGAGAGACAGGTAGGAAGCGAGGGAGGGAAGAAAAAAGAAAAATAGAAGACAAGAAGAGAAAACAAGGCAAATATGAGGCAAAGCCCCAGCAAACATTCCTAAGTACTATCTAAGGAAAATCCTTAAGTAGCAGCGCACTGGCTATACCCCCTACTAGGGAGCTAACGAAACTTGGCGGTGAAGCTAAGCCCCTCGGCGACTACAGCTGATACATACAGAACACTAGTAAACTCTTAAGGCTATAACAACTTGACACCTTATCTGATTATCTAAACCACAACTCAGCGGGACCTGGAGGGAGGGAAGCAAACAGAGATACGAGCATATATGCATGCATATCAACAGTTAGTGAGAAATGCAGGAGAGCAAGATGAGGCTCTAACAATCAGCGTTTAGCCCTGCCCCCGACCCTTTGCCACGAGGAGCCTCAGGCAGGAGCAAACGCCCCCTCTCGCTGAGGCCAATCCGAGAGGCTGATCATCGAGAGTTCGCATGAACTCAAAAAGCCGGGAAAGTCCCCCAGAGACCTGAATGTAGCCCTTTTGTTTCCTTTGCGGGCTTGCAGCTGGAAGGGGTAGCCCCATTGATATTGGATGTCTTTTTCCTTCAGCGCCGCCAATAGTGGTTTTAACGCTATTCTTAGTTGTAACGTGCGGCACGATAGGTCCTGTAGGATAAGGATGGGGGAACCCCCATGTGACAAATTTCCAGCCTCTCTGGCGCGCCGCATGATCAGTTCCTTCTCTTGAAAAAAACGCACCCTACACACGACATCCCGCAGCCTTGCAGGGTCCGCGGATCTCGGGCCCAATGTGTGGTGCATTCTGTCTATTTCAATTAGTTCGTCCAGCAGACGCTTAAGCAGGCCATTAAAGAATTTCTGGGCCCATGCAGCGAGCAGATTTTTTTTTCAATACTTTCCTCCAGGCCTTTTATACGTAAATTATTCGCCTATGGCGGTTCTCAAGGTCATCTAGGTGGAGGTAGAGCTATGAGATTTGCGTAGACTGGGACTGGATGACCTTTCTGTGGGTTTCTACAGTGTCAATCAACTTTTCCTGTACTTCCTCCACCTGCACCAAGTGCTGGACCACATGTAAAATGTCCTTTTGTAAGGCTGTGATGTCCCTTTTATGCGACAACTCCAGCTTATGTAGGGAACCATCCAGATCTCTCTTTGCGGGTAGAACGCGTCCAGTCCCACTGTTCATCATCACAGTACATGTCTTATGGGGATTGCTGGGATGGACCCCATAGACCTGCTCCAGGAGCCTGTAGAGGAGGGGTGCTTGGGGGGCTGAGGGACTCCTGACCCCTGTCTCTTTTGCCCTGGATGTGGCCTCCCCCTCCCCCACTGTTATGACTGGGGAAGGTGATGCTGCATGGGGCCTTACTGTTCTGATGCAGTCTCTGGCCGACCCGGCTGTTGCGCCCCCTGAAAGCTATGGCTGCTCCATGGCACTGGGCATCTGGCTGCGGCCCTCCGAGCTGCTTCCTGCGTCCTCTGCTTCAGGGGATCTCTCCCCCTGTGTGCTGCAGCTGTGTTGCACCGAAGCCTCCTGCCAGCACCATCTTGGATTCGTCCCGGCCACCTCCATTTGCGGTCACAGAAACTGTTCCAAGCTGCCATTCTTGGGGTCCGACAGGCAGCCCGAGGTGCTCTGGGCTCCCCTGCATCCCATGCTGGCTCTCCACCCCGCTGAGGTTGCCTATTGGCCTTAAAATCGCCGCTGCCACCGAAGCTCTTCACGTACGCGTCTCACTCCATCAGTTAGCTCCACCCCCCGACTTTTTCACAGTTAAAAAAAAATAAAGTAAATAATAAAAGTTTAAGTCACCCTTCTTTTACTATATCTATAATAAAAAAAAATCTAAATCATAAAAGAAAAATACATATTTGGTATTGCTGCGCCCGTAAAAGTCAGATCTATCAAAGTAGTGCATTATTTACCCCACACGGTAAATGCAGTCCGAAAATAAAAAAAAAAAAAAAGAACGCCAGAAATGCACTTTCAGTCACCCTGTCTCCCAGAAAAAAATGCAATAAAAAGCGGTCAAAAAGTCGTATGCACTCTAAGTTAGTACTAACGTAAACTACAGGACATCCCACAAACAATGAGCCCTCGGTCAACTACGTCGACAGAAAATTTTTAAAAAGTTATTGCGCGCAAAAGATGCAGCAGAAACTAATTAAAAAAATTAAATGTCTTTAAAAATAAATACAAGTTCTACAGCAAAAAAAAAAACTAAAGTTTGGTATCATAGTAATTGTACTGACCCATAGAATAAAGTTATCATGTCGCTCTTGTTGCAGTTTGTGCGCCGTAGAAACAAAACGCACTGAAAGATGGCGGAATGTCATTTTTTTTTCATTTTACTCCACTTAGAATTTTGTAAAAGTTTTTCAGTACATTATATGGTACATTAAATAGCACCACTGAAAAATACAACTCATTCCGCAAAAAACAAGCCCTCATACAGCGACGTCGATGGATAAATAAAGGAGTTATGATTTTTTAAACTGGGGAGGAAAAAACAAAAAGGGGGGGGAGAAAAGGGGCGTCATTAAGGGGTTAAATAATGTACTAACTTCCTTCTTTCGGTCATTACAACGCAGGGATACCACGTGTGTAATTTTATTTAACATTTTTTACAAAGTAAAGTAAGAAAGGTGTTTTTATTTTTTACTTTTTAAAAATTTTTTGTCGCTTTAGGGCAGTGTTCCCCAACTCCAGTCCTCAGGGACCACCAACAGGTCATGTTTTCAGGATTTCCTCAGTGTTGCACAGGTGATGTAATTATTGTCGGTGCCTCAGATATTGCCGCAGGTGTTCTTACTATAGGATATCCTGAAAACATGACCTGCTGGTGGTCCCTGAGGACTGGAGTTGGGGACCTCTGCTTTAGGGGACTTTTACAGAGACCCATCAGGACTCCCCGATCACATTACGGGGGTCCGATGATGCAGCCCTTTACATGCTGCAGTCGCATAAACCGCGGCATGTAAAGGGTTAACACAGCAGAGATCGGAGGTTTTCTCCATTCTCTGCTGCGTAAGAGCTGGTGACTGGCTATCCTCTGACAGCCAAGCACCAGCTCTCCCTGCCACAGAGACCATCGGCTGGCTTCTCACAAGCCAATTGTCTCCGTGGCAACCTGTAAACAAAGCAGTGCAGGAGTTTAAAAATAGAAGCAGGAGGTAACTGGCAGATCGGTAATATCCTCCTGCTTCTTTTTTTAAAGTCCTGCACTGGTTCTCTGTGGGACTGTGCAGACAGAGCACACTGCCACAGCTTGTGGCATTTTGCTCTACAGGTCCCATAGTGAAACATAGCCCGGTAATGTTCCGGGCTATATCACTATGGCCAGTGGAGCTCGTCCCAGAAAATTTCCGGGTGTGCCACTCAAGGAGTTAACAGTCAATAGAAATTGGAGGAATATTTTTTACCATAATGACCTTTCCACTATATTGGTAGATGTCTGCTAGCTTTTGTATTAAGCAGTGATACAAGGTGTTTTCATATCGCTGTCAGCAGAGTTAAAGAGGTCACAAACCTGTGCACAAGCTAACCTTCATCTCTGGTCCTACAAAAAGCCATAAAAGATTATAGACTCGATCTAAATATGTTCTTGACACATAAAAAAGAGAGAAAGCATTAGCCTGCACACAAGCCACTTACTTTCATTTATCCAACAAACCTGATAAAACTTTTGGCTCACAAACTTTGAGAATGACAAACCTTAAATGCTATTCATAGAATCCAGGTCAAAAAGAGAATTTCCCATCAATCTTGCTAAAATCTAGGATAATACTAAGCAGCCACTTCTCCCAGTATGTGTAGTGTGAGTGGTTGTTCATCAGTATTTTGTACTTGTGCAATGCTCCTCTATGTAGCAGGTTTGCTATCCAGTACAGGCTTGCACATTAACCCTTTCCAATCCAATTCGTATTCTGGTTTTCCTAGAGGGCTTACTTTTTTTCTGTCGTTATACAACGGCGCTATATGCTGGCTAAAGCCAGTACTGCATGAGGTGACATGTTGAATAGGCTCCGACAGCAGAGAGGTTGGAAATATACCGTAAGAGAACCCCAACGGATGTCTTCCAACATTGAAGCTGTACAGCCTTAAATCATAATGTCTTCAGAGGACAGACAGTGGATTGGAAAGGGTTAAGTATGGATTTACTGCAACATATCAAACGTGACTTAGTATTATCAGACAAATTGTCTAGCAACAGTTTTATTTAACAAGAGAAACTTGCATTACATCAACTACGCTCTAATGCTAACAACTTTTCACATCTTAGATAAAGGAGGATAAGTGGCTGTTTAGGTATGTCTTTATATCAAAGATATTAATAACAGGCTACAGGACAATACTGGGTCCAGCAGACTGGTAGGGAGTCCCACCCATAAATTCATACATCTTTACAAAGTGAAGGTTTATCTCTTGGAATTATTGATGCTAAACAATATGGTTATTGTTTTTGTCCAACATCCCATGATACCAGGCCTTCCATGCCTTTCCTAAGACCATAAAAACATCGTTCCTCCCACCTTTAGACAGATTATAGCAGGTGGTAAATTCTTTATTGGAAAAATTGGGTAGATCTCCTTCAGCTTGTGGTGCAGAGTACCAGGTTACAGTAAAGATACCAAGGAGCTACTTACAAGCTCTAGAGTGTTTTTCATGGTCTTCTGATTTTTCCTTGTTATGTGCCATAGTTTCCCTCTACATTTCCATTCCTCGTAATCATCCCCTTACTGCTGTATCCTTTCATCTTAGGAAGTATAGTAATTATTCTGTGGTTTTGCGAGAATTTACACTTTGTTTTAAATTTATTAAAATAAAATACTTGATCAAACATAAGAATTTATTTTTCAAAACAATTGGTTGTCCATTAAGGAAAATGTTTTCTCCTTCCCTGGCCAACTTGTATATGACCTAGTCGTGGGAGGAGTGTAGTCTGTATGCAAACACTAACGTTGTTTTGCCACTGTATCCAATGCTATGGTGGTTATATAGACAACCTGCTCTTAGAAGTCTGATGAGAACAAAGCCAATGATGAGAAATCTTTTCCTGTCCACGTGCTTCAGATGGATTTGCTGCTAAGTTAGTTCTATACATAGTGGATGTTGAGCTGATCTAATTTTCTATTTTTGTGTGCTCCTATATCGAAAAGGCATTTGATAGCCTTTCTTTGCCTTATTTTCAAATGTTTCTTAGAGAAATGGGTTTCATAGGTCAATTTGTGAATGCTTTAGCAGTATTTTCTTCTTTCCAGCCTTGTGGTTGCCATTAAAAGGCTGATTTTAAGTCTAGTAACAGTGACCCCCTACAATGGTGGCCCCAATAGTAGTAACAGTGACCCCCTACATTAGCGGCCCCAGTAGTTTGCACAATTTGTGTATGTAAAAAGTACAGTAAAACACACACTTGCATATGCAAATACACAGCGCCCGTGGCGCAAATGCATGTAAAGATGCAATTACGCTTATGTCAGACTGTCCTCAGGTCACATATTGGCTTTTTTGGTTCATACAGTATATCATAGTGCCAGGATATCTTACCATAAATGGTCTTGCAGTGAAACATCTTCTCATTATGCTGATTGCTGACACCTCTACAGATGAAGGTCACATCTTTGTGTCTTTCCATACGTGGTATGAAGCGCAGTGATGTTACATACTGACGTCCCTCCCATTCTGATCTGATCACATAGGATGGATCCAGTAAACTCTCTTCTTCTTCATGTCCTCCCATCTGAGACGTCTGGATCTCCTGGACCTGTCCAGCTCTTCTCATCAGCCACGTCACACTCAGGTCCTTGGGGCAGTGGTCCACTGTGCAGTACAGGGTGGCTTCTTCTCCATCAATCAGCTTAGGAGGACCCACAATGTCTCTCAATGTGAACGGTCCATTAGCTGTCAGAATGGTATAAAATGATCAGACATTACATGTACAATAACATGAAGCCACAGTATGGATTTCCATCTGAAGGTTTATCTGAACTCATCAGAAAGTTCTCCTAATCTCATTACATTACCTTTCCTCCTCCGTTTTAGTTTCCACCACAGAGCAGCAGTGATGAGAATTATGAGTATGGGCACAGTGATACAAGCAGCGATGGTCCCGGCCGAGGACTCTACTGGGGAAATTAAAGAACACACTGAAAAATGGGCAGAAACTCATTACTAACAAATCCTCCCATATCCATACTGCTAGACTAAAGATGCCCATGCACATTAGATTGAAGTTGGTGAAAATGGATGATTTCAACCAACTGATAACTTGTTGGGTAAAGTGGAACAAAGTGCGTGGTTCAGGCAGCCGGCTCAAGGATGACTCATTTTATCGACCTCGGAAGGATGGAAGCCTGAGTACCCAGCTTGCTGGGGGCTAATGAGGATTACTGGGGAAGGCAATGGCAAGCCACCCCGCAAAAACAGTCTGCCAAGAAAACGTCACATCGTGATGTCACCCTAGGACTTGGTCACAAATGGGAGCTTGCACCAGGGGACTTTACCTTTAAATGATCATCTTATTGTTGCACTTTAGGTAGAGTCATTCGTATCAAGTGGACAAATGCTTCCCATCTTCAGATCTCAGATTTTTAAGTCAGCTTACATTTTTTCCCACTGATACTACGATATGTGAAAGAGAATTTTGTTCTCTGATCAGTAACTTTTCATTTTGCGATGCCACCTATGGTGTGGTTATAATTTCTGTCAAAGAATGGGTTTTTTTTATGCCCGCGCAAAGCCTAAATGGCATTCCACATAACACTGCAGGTGGTAATATCATGCTAAGGCCTCATGTCCACTAGAAAAATAAAATCCGCAGCGGAATCCGCAATTAAATTTTGCTAGTGGACATGAGGCCTTAGGGCTCCTGCACACGGGTGGATTTGATTTGCAGAATCCAGGGCCAGCGGCTGCCCCCGGATTCCGCAGCAAATACCGCCCATAGCCTCCTATGGAGACCCGCTGCTTCCTGCACACAAGCGGAAATTTCCGCTTGTGGCAAAAAAATCGCGGCATACTTCATTCCATTGAAGCGTCAGCATGACAGCAGGCATTCCCGCCGTACAGAAAAAGACTCCAGACAGGTAAGCAGGGTCACCGGCCGGGCACAGGGTCGGTTCCCGCTGCGGTATCCTGCATGCCGGATCTAACCCTGTCGTGTGCAGGAGGCCTAAAACGATGTAAAATGCTGTGTTAAAGAACACAGCATTTTCAGAAAGGTTTGTGTGAGAGTGGCCCAAGTTAGAATGGGGGGAGAAGGGGTGCTGGCTCCGCCTAACCGTGACATTTTCGAGCCTCCCAAGATGGAAATCGGAAGAAATACAAGTTACAAGCTGTGAAATCATTAAAAAAGTAATTAAACTATTAAGGACCAAATGTGGTAAATATGTGGCACTTGGTCCTGGGCTTTAATCCTGTCCTATAGCTGAAATATGGCACGGGAGTAAGGCCTCTGCTCCTGCAAACAAGTAGGAGCAGGTCAGGTTCTCAGCTGTTAGTCACAGCTGAAATCCTGTAAGAGAAGGTTTCTGTAAGAGAAGTTTTTTTGTTTTTTTAATCGCTTCTGCCTTCTCCTTTTACTACAGGGGAATGTCTTCCCCTGTAACTGGTGATCCTATGGATGCCCCAGCTACAGAGAAAACGTGTCAATTAAAAAACAAAAATAATAATAATGTGAATGACCCCCAGAAGTCTTATATGACATCATGGGGGTCATAGATGGTAAAAATAAAATTTTAAAAAATTAGATATATATCTCAAAGCAGACGCCAATCAAAACAGTCGCCATATGTGCCTCAAAACTATACAGATTATATATCAAAACGTCCAAAACAAAGAAGAACCTATTCCTGTACTTTTTACCTTCAATAAAACTAAAAGAAGGGAAAAAAGGTCAGTGAAGAAATGAGTAAAAATATAGCCCTATGTGTCACGGGAAAACAAACTGGACGCTTTGCCACTGCAAGAATCGGTCAGCTTGTGGTGAGGTGACCCGGGGATTGCAGGAGACAGGAGAAGATCAGAGGGAAGAAGATGCGGTAAGGAGACGGGGGAGGAATAGGTGAGTGTAGAATTTTTGTCTCAATACTCTGAACTGTGATCAGATTGGATACCTAATACCCAGGTGAATGTGTTGAATTGGATGTATGGTATTTCTGCTTAACCTTCACACCTCTAATGACTTTTTAATACACCCTGGAAAACTGGATTATATATATCGGGAATTTAAGGACTGTGAACCTGTGATATGTTTGCTCTGTAGTGGTGGAAATATTCATGGACTGCTACACTTATTTCTTCTGATCTAGATTCAACAGTTTGGTGAAAATGTGAGAGGGATTTGAGGTGGAGGGGTTTATGGGGTTGTTTGTTTAAAAATGACAAAACTTAGTAAAAAATTATTAAAAAGTAATTAAGCTGTGTGGGAACATATATACAATGTGCTGAAGTGCTAACTAACCTGGAAGAAAAAACACAATTGTGAGCACAGTATGGAACACAATATGAAAGCTGAACCATAATTTGTACCTTCATATATAAGTGTCAAGTTCTTCTGTAGAGGTCCACGAAGTGAGGCGTGATGGACGGTGCAGGATAAGATCTTCGTCTCTGGAGTTGATGTGAATGTCACAGAGCTGGTCACATTGTAGGTGCCGTCCTTATTTTTCACTGGTTCCCTTATGAAATTATTCTTTAGTAATGTTCCATCCAGTGACCACGTTATATTAATTTCCTGGGGGAAGAAGCCGTCCGCCACGCAGAGCTGAGTGTTCTGGCTTGCTCTATGAACAGCTTGAGTAGGTAGTATGATGACAGGCCTGACTGAGGAACACACATATATCATAGTGTAAATAACTGTATGACACTGTATGAAATTACTGACAGCAAGCAGTAGTGGATCAGTAATTAATGAGGGAAAACAGACTGTTAACTTAAGGCCTTTTCATAGTAGTATTTTCTAGCTCAAGTTAGGACTATACCCCCTGACTAAATAAGAAGATTATGTCCCCTTGCTTTCTCAGTGCCATTGGGGGAGATTTACCAAAAGGTCTTATAAGTAGTATGCCATTTGTTGCCCATAGGGTTAAAATATTGGCGAGGGACTGTGGCTAATGAAATGTCCTTGAGGACAATGATCTTCACTACTTCATTTGTGTTTAATCAAAGCTTATTGGATTTTACATAGAATCAAAAACAATGTAAGTCGCGCAGGACCAAACCATGACAAAACCAGAAAACAGGGATAGTCACAGAAATAGAAATTCTGACCCATCAAACTGTCCAGGGTCTTCACAGCATTATATGGGGAGGCAAAGTTTCCATGGGACATAATCGTAGTTGCAAAGATCTATCCAATATCCATCAGAACCTCCCGTGATTAAAGAATGTAACACCACCCATGGAGTGGACAGGAAGAGAACATAAATAGTATCAAGAGAATGAGCTGAGAAAAAGAAGATAAAGACTAGACGAAGGAGGAAAATAACAGAAGTAGGAGGAGACAACAAATAAAGGGAGGGTGACCGGAACCCACCCACTAGTGGAGTTGTCTAACCAGACCATAAGGCTTCCGCAAATCGGTACCCAACAGGTGAGCATAACCCACTACCCGGACCACCCACATCCCAATCCCCTTATGGGCTCCTAGGAGCCTTACCCTTGTTTAACTTTTTTTTTTTTTTTTTTTCTTTTTTGTTTGTCTCTTTGTTTTGTTCTGTTCCACCTCACGGTCCCCTACCCTGAGGTGGGACCAACTTCTGTTAATTAAAAGAAAAAGGCTGGGTGGAGGCAAGCCAGCAACGAACTCCACGGAGGAGAGGTGGTGGAGTGGGAGAATGGGCGCATCAATAAGTATGTATACGTATCGATTGTACTATTGTATGTGATGCTTCTCTGGCTTGATTATTGTAACATGCTTTTCCGTCCAAATAAACACTTATTTAAAAAAAAAATAAAATAAATAAAGGGAGGGTGTTGGGTCTTAATGCCGCTGCACCCACTGGGGAAAAGAGAGGGACAGTGTCTCGGGACTGTTCCACTCATAGTTCCTCTGTGTTACACAGGTGAGCCATTTCCGGTTGCCACTCTGATATAGAAGGGGTGTGGGTAATGCGCCAATGCCACAGGCTGACCGATCTGGCCACCATTAGGCAAAGTCACAGTAAGCCTTTCTTCTAAATTCCAATGGAGCCAGGTAGGATGGAAAGCAGGGTCAACTGTGGAAAATTACTTACGGCTGATCAAATAAGTAGAAAACATACCAACTCTGGAGCCTCCACAAGGCCAGCCTGTGTCTAAGACAGAAGGTAACATTGTGAAGCCTGGTTCAAAACCTATACGACCGCAAAAGGATCTTGTAATTTTTTTTTCTGGCCAGAGCAGGCCATGGATAACTTATGTGCAAAGAGGAATGCATTTTGCCAATCGGATAAAGCAATCACAGCTCTAAACTCTTTTTCCCAAGTCAGCATATAACTAGGGTCTCCAATACACAAGAGCGAGTATTGCTGGCATCGCTGAAAGACCTGCCAGCGTGGAGGCGGAACGGCTGGAAAGCACTCTCACCCCCCTCCCTTCATTCACTGTAAGCAGACAGTCATTCAGAAATGAACTGTTTACACTGAACAGCATGTCATTCAGTTTACTGCATGCAGAAACTGAATGACTGAACTCGCGTTCAGTCGCTGCATGCGTTTACATGGAACAATAAAATCTAAACAGTAATTGTCCCTATAGAAATTTAGGTCTTAAACCAATTTGTTTCAAGGGCTTCTGTTAAAAAAAAAATAAAAATCTATACTTACCCATTTCACCCCAGGCGGTCTACTTACCTGATTTTCTCCTCGCTGATCTTCTCCTGTCTCCTGCAGTCCCTCCAGGTCACCTCACCTCCAGCTGGCCGATTCTTCTGCTTCCTGTGACATTACGTACATTCACAGACAGTCTTCTTCCTGCCTGGCAATGTACGCTATGTCATGAAATCACAGTCTGGCAGGGACTTCTGAGTTATTGCAGAGACTGCTCATGTGTGCTGTCTCTGTAATAGATCAGCATTCTTAGCTAGCCAGTGAACGCTACATCACAGGTACGTGACCTTCACAGACCTGCAGAAAGAAGAATGTGAGGAATGCACAATTCATGACAAGGCAGCAGAAGGTGAGGTGACAAAGGGTGGGATGGGGGACTGGACAAGATTAGCAGGCAAAGATGCCTTAAGGAGTCTGCCTGGAAGGAATACATGAGTATGGACTTTTTTTTTTTATCACAAAACCCCTTTAAAGGGACTGTTAGGAATCCCTAATGGACCCCATCAAAGCCTTCTCTGCATCCACACATACGAGGCATAAAGCGTGAGACAAAGCTGTAGCCTGAGAGGGTTTTAATAACATTATCTCAAGCTTCACAGCTCTTAATGAATTTGACCTGGTTGGAGTGTATGGTTGAAGGGAGGTGGGGAGTCAACTGATTGGTCAAGATTTCTGAGAACAATTTCAAATTTATTAGTGATATGGGCCTATAATTAGGGGACAGTGTGATCTTTGCTTGGAAGAGATCTGTGGGAAGGTTCCAGTAATAAAAGGAGTGAGCTGATCCTGAAATAGCTTATAAAGAGGCAGGCGTAAAGCTGTCCGGACCCAGACTTTTCCTGGCTGGAGTAGATATCATGACCGACTCCACTTTGTCTACTAAAAAGTCAGCTTCCAAGGAAAATCCAGAGTCTGCTTCTAAGGTCGCGTGAGCAGTCTCTGCAATGTATCCAGTGTTACATACCAATAACACCAAAGACTGCATATCTGTAAACTGATCTTTCAAGTCCTAGAGCTGCGAGTAACATGAATCTCTGTTGGGTTATAAGTGTCTAAGCCTGCAGAGTTTGTAATCCAAGAAATAAATGTACCAGCTGGCCTAGGATGCAGAATATGGGACAGCGGTCTGCCAGCCATATTAGAATACTCATAATACAAGTGTTTACGGAAAGCTGGAGGCCAGAGCTATGCTGCTGCCAGAAAGCAGAGCTAGGCAAGGCTCTGAGAGGGAGCTAGAGCTACTCCACAAGAGGACTTCTGTGGTACGTGTAGTGGTGCCAGGCCACGGTGTAGTAGTTAGTGAGGAACTACTGTTGAGTTAGTGGCTTGATAGGCAAGTGATTATTTTCATAGCACCAAGTTTATGTGCTGGCAGTGGCTGATGTATTTGCACTAGAGATGAGCAAAAATACTAGTTTCGAGTAATTACTCGATCGAGCACCGCGATTTTCGAGTACTTCCGTACTCGGGTGAAAAGATTCGGAGGGCGGGGGAGGCGTGGCGGAGCGGGAGGTAGCAGCGGGGAACAGGGGGGGAGCCCTCTCTCTCTCTGCCCCCCACTCCCCGCTGCAACCCCCCACTCACCCACGGCGCCCCCCGAATCTTTTCGCCCGAGTACGGAAGTACTCGAAAATCGCGGCGCTCGGGCGAAAAAGGGGCGTGGCCGAGTAGGCTCGCTCATCTCTAATTTGCACTGCATTTCCTTGCTACCACTGAAAGGTCAAGCAAATACAAGTTATTCAGACTTGTACATGGACTGAGGGTACGTTGTAATGTCACAACCCCCACACAGTCATTTCTACATATAGTGTAAATCAATAAATAGCTATATATATATTTTTTTTTTTGCATATTGCTATTTATTGATCTACACAATTTTGATAAGTGAGGTATAGTAAAGTGATTTATTGTGATGGATCATAAACAGGATCTCATGAGATAAAAATCTGTATAACCTTTTTCAGTAATAATGAGTATATTTATATATTGTATACTTTTGTAATGTATATATTATATGCATAACTAATAGGAATATGAATTGGCTGTTTATTAGCATGATTATACATACTCCATACATTGCAGTTTATTAATGATATGGCCTATTTTGGGCTTAAGGACGCAACGATTTTTGGCGGATTTTCTTCTCCATTTTTCAAAAGCCATAACCTTTTTAATTTTTCCGTCGATGCGGTTGTATAAGGGCTTGTCTTTTGCGTGGCGAGCTGTAGTCTTTATCGGTGCTATTTTTGGGTAAATAGACTATTATAAAACTTATTTTTTTTTATGATAGCAGGGAGAGAAAACGCATCAATTCTGACAGATTATTTTTTCTTTTTTTACAGCATTAATCATGCAGCATAAATGACAATCCATTTTTTCTGCGGGTCGGTACGATTACAGGTTTTTCTACTTTTCAGCAATAAAAACCATTTTTTGGAAATTTTTTATTTCTAAAATCGCTGCATTCAAAGTCCTGTAACTTTTTTATTTTTTTTTTATGTATGGAGCTGTAGGAGGGCTTATTTTTTACAAGACAAGCTGTAATTTTTATTGGTACCATTTTGGGTACGGCTTTTTTGATCACTCTTATTGCGTTTTTAGGGAGGCAAAATGCTAAAAATTAGCATTTTGCCTCAGTTTTTTAGCGTTTTTTTAAAAGCTTTTTTCCGTGCACAGTCAAAAGCATGTGCAACTTATTGTACACGTTGTTACGGATGCGACAATACCAAATATGTGGGGTTTTAATTTTTTTATGCTAATATGAGAAAAAGCATTAAAAAAGGGTTTAACTTTTTTTACATTTTTACATGCCTTATCGCTTATACAGCGATCACAGGCTATGGCAATACAGGACGCCAGTGTGTGGCGCCCTGTTGCCATGGCAACTGGCCAGGCTCTCTGTGATTATATCGCGAGAGCCTGGCAACTTCACAGAGGGAGTGCGCTCCCTCTGTGAACCCTTCCCATGCTGTGATCTACATAGATCGCGGCATGGAAGGGGTTAACAGTGGGGGCACATCTCCTATGCACCCCCGCTGTTGCTGTTGCAGTGGGAGGCCGGCTGTGACTGACAGCCGGCTCCCGCTGCGGGATAGCGCGAGATCACTTATGATCCCGCGCTATCCCCAGGACGTAAGTTTACGCTCTGTTGCGGGAAGTACCCCGCTGCCAGGACGTAAACTTATGCCCTGTAGCGGGAAGGGGTTAATTGAGTCCAGCACTTTAGATGTTAATGTTCAGCTGTTTGTTCTGATTGCAAGTATACTTCTTATAAGAGGGAAGCACTTTTAGCACTCAGTTAGCTGATCACGGCTCTGTTTAAGGGCTGGAACTGGTCCTCTGGCTGTATTTTAATGTGGACAAGTAATGGCAAAGCATGTCCTTATTATCATACATCGGCTTCATGATCTGCTGAAGAATAAGAGAATATTCATACTGTGTTTGTATTGCCGTTTGAGTCTGGATGGTGAAGCTGCAGGTGTATACCCACTGAAGGAGGAGAGGATCATTGCTGGAGCTCAGACAGCAAGTCACATTTGTATATTTTTTCTCACTCAAAAGACTGTTTGTTCTGTTTCATATGAACTTAACAAGACTGATAAATACAAGGTTGCAAACGATTTGCATGAAATGTCTAGTGAATAAGTTTATGCTGATAATGACACAAAAAGAATGAATGATATGATTAATATATTTGTTTTGTGGGAGGCCAGCAGTGTTATCTGTGCTACAGAGTTTTCATACTTCCCAGTCACACATAAATCCTCTTGAAAAATGTAGGCCTTTGTTGAAAGCGTCAAATGTGGTGATAAACCGATACTCCCAAATTCTTCTATGGCTTTGTGATGAAGAATGGCCTTTTAATATGGTGACTTTCATATATTCAACGTTGTGTCTGTGACTAGAAAATACTCAGCCAAAGGTAATTCTGTCTTTCTCTTTTTAATCGTGGGCGATGAGATCTCATACTCTGTTTCTGTCCTGTTTCTCCGACATAAAGCCCCCCAACAGGACATTTACTGCACAGGATTAGGTACACAACATCAGACATGGAACATGTGAATGTCCCTGGGATCTTATAGTCCTGCTGTGTGTTGGGGATCCGTATCCTGTCCGCAGTCAGTATATGTGAGCAGGTCTTGCAGCTCCTTACCTTGCAGGGATAAGTTCCTTTTTGTGTGTCAGAGGGTAATGCACTCCTGATTATAAAGTTCTGCAAATTAAAAGGTTTCCTGTAACACAGAAGAGGAGGGTCCAGGGAATATAGTTCTCCGACGGTCATCCTTGTGTAGGTATGGTGGAGTTTCTTTGTGGTTTTCCTTAGTACCTCTAGTTGCGGATTGTAGGTCACTACTAGAGGTACCGATGGTTTCCCTCCTTCTCTGTGTATTGGAGTAGTTGATTCCTGGGTATCCTGGTTGCTCTGGTGATTTGGTCATCAATTGAGGTGGGATGGTAGCCCTGATTTAAACCACCATGGTTGTGGAATCCTTATACTGCAACATCCCACACAAAAATTGACTCTCTTTTAGCAAAGATATTCCTGCAACTCACTAGAACCGCCATGGGCAGTAAAATGGTACTGCAATATGCCAATCTTTTCCCAGCAGAACTGGAGAGTGACTTTCTGGCCTCCTGCTCCAGCAAACCAGTGACCTACTTCCTCTTCATTGACATCATAATCATCTGAAGCAACATCGAACAAGAACTAATAAAATTCCTTGAGAGTTCAATGCATTCCACCTCACTATAAACCGGACATTAAGCTACTCATATAGTGAAATCAACTTTTTGGACACCACCATAAAAATTTCTGACAACTCATTACAGGCATCCCTGTACTGAAAACTAAATGATCGCCCCGCCACCTCAGATGGGAGAGTTCCCATCCTAAACATCAAAAAGTCCATTGTCTACAGCCAGTCCATAAGATACAACCGGATCTGCTCCAACCCAACAGAGAGGAACATCTATACCATCTTAAAAGTACATTTATAAATCAGGGCTACCATCCAACTGCAATTGATGACCAAATCACCAGAGCCACCAGGATACCCAGGAATCAACTACTCCAATACACAGAGACGGAAGTAAACAATCGTGTACCTCTAGTAGTGACCCAGAATTCACAGCTAGAGATACTAAGGAAAACCGCAAAGAAACTCCATCATACCCTACACAAGGATGACCGTATAAAAACCATATTCCCGGACCCTCCCCTTCTCTGTTACAGGCAACCTCAAGTCGGAGGAACCTTATAACCAGGAGTGCATTGCCCTCTGACACACAAAAAGGAACTTATCCCTGCAATGTAAAGAGCTGAAAGACCTGCTGACATGTACGAAACGTGAACAGGATACACATCCCCAACACACAGCAGGACTACAAGATCCCAGGGACAGTCACATGTTCCACACCTGATGATCTGTACCTGATCCTGTGCAGTAAATGTCCTGTAGGGGGCTTTTCTGTTGGAGAAATAGGACAAAAACTTAATGTGAGGATGAGATCTCATCGCCACACGATTAAAGAGAGAAAGACCGAATTACCTATGGCCAAGCACTTTTCTAGGTCACGGACACAATGTAGAACATATGAAAGTCACTATATTACAAGTCAATTTTAAATCACAAAACAATAGAAGAATTTGGGAGTACAAGTTTATCACCACCTTTGGCACTTTCAACAGAGGTTTACATTTTTCAAGAAGATTTATGTGTGACTGGGAAGTATGATAAGTCTATAGCACAGATATCTCTCTGGCATGGTGATCTTTTAACACCAATTCAGAGACCATAATACTTCCACATCCTTATCAGTGGACTAATTAAGTATTTACCCCTCTACTCATCCAGGTCTGTTATTTTTTTTTAAGTGCAAATTAATCACACCATGTCTGAGCCTTTTCATATGTATGTATATGCAAATACATGTGTCTTCAAATCTTTTCCATAAGCTTGAGGAAGAACCTGAAGTAGGTTCAGAAGCTCGCTGTAACATCATGTATTTTTGTCAACCATAAAAAGGTATCATATCTACAAGATTACTTGGTTTCTCTTGCTGAGAACCTTTCACAGAATAGAAATTCAATACTAAAACTTAAATCTTTATTACAAATCTTATGGCACAAAAAAACAGCTGCATCCACCATGTCAAACGGAGACGTGACAAAGTCTCAGCTACACGAGACACACATACTTATACTAGACTCAGACTTCTCTTTCATTTAATAACAGGTCTGAAGAGTGTTCTGTTAAAGAAATGTGTTGAAGGGAAGTTTTTCTAAAGGTACTAACACAGAAGCCTCAGGTAATAAGATGTACTAGAATTTGTGAAAATTTGCCACCATCTGCACAGGTGAACGCAGAATGTGAACAGGCAGTTACAGAAAGCTCAGTTACAGCCCAGATGACTGGGGAAGGCAATGGTAAACCACCCTGAAAAAACAGTGTCAAGAAAACGTCACAATGTGACATCACCCTAGGAGTCAGTCATGACTCAGTACTTGCACCAGGGGACTTTACCTTTACCAGCTACAGCTGAGGTGGGAAGTAGCTTAAGTTTGCCCCTAGTGGTAGGGTGTAAAAATAATGGAGACTGCAGTTTGTCCTAAGAGTGATCAAAAGGGAGGTGTGGCTAGTGTAGTGTCCTGTGAAGTAAAGATAGTTGATAGGAGCAAACAAATATTTGGCTGCCCTCAATGAAGTTGTATGGTTGAAGATAAAAGTTCATATTAAAGGAGAATGAGCAACTCAGAAATGTAGACAAAAATGGAGCCGATCGCAGATTATGGCAGGAAGCACAAACTGCGCAGTGTGAATGGGACTTTAAGAAAATGCATAGAAGAGCCCAAGAGTTAGAGATGGCATGTTGCCAGGTAGAAAGAATCTACAAATGTGTGTAATCAAACTACAGATTTGCATAATCAAATTGCAGAGTTGAAAATACAGTTGGCTAAGAAAAATGGTGAACTGGAGTCTCAGATAAGCCAGCTCAAGGAAAACCTGGAAATGGAGAAAGCTGCTCGGGGCCGGACAGAGAAACAAACCAAGATCTTGGAAAACAAACTGTACTTCGAGGATGCACTTCATGAGCAAGTGGTGACCCAGATGGGGAAAAGCTTGGATGAGGATGCTTAAGTACATGTAAGCTCAAATCTAGGAGCTTAAACAGAATCGTGCTCTAGTTATGGGGGAACTGTCTAAATAGTTAGAGCAAACTGAAAAGGTGAAAAACCTAGGAAAAGGCTAAACAGTTTTTGGAAAGTGAGTTTACTGAGCTGACCCAGGAGGTGAAGGTCCTATTGGAAAACAAGCGTGACTCTGAATGCAAGAGAAACACTATAGAGATGCAGCTTCAAAAGCTACAAGTAAAAATCACTGAAAGTGACCAAATACATGCAGAGCTGTTTGAGAAGGTGAACAAACTGCAGGTGAAATCAGAAGCTCAGTGAGGAGTCTCAGAAGTTGGTGTGAGAAAAGACGCTCGCCAGAGGATTGGCCTTAGTGCACACCTGGAGAGAATGGAAGATAAGAGAAATGTGTTCCTCAAGCAATTCATGGAAGTTGCTGAAAGGAAGATAAACCTGTCAAAGTAGATTTCAACACTTCAGGCTCAGGTGTCAGATTTGAAAAAGAAAACAGAGTACAGCATGCTTGGACTAAGTTGAAGAGCAAAGAATTCAAAGAATTAGAAACTACAAATAAACAGTATCAAGAAAAATCAGCTACTTATGATAAACTTGAGAAGCTTGAAATGAGTCTGGAATTAAATATTAATGTGGAGCTTGGTCACCAACATCAGATAGTATCCAAACTGGGGAAGAAAGAAGATCTGTGAACAGGGGTTTACTGAAGAGAAAATCAGGTCTCCAAGATATGCCATATAGTGAAACACTTTATAATCTGTCATTTTAATTGTAATTTTGTTTTTATTCTTTTGTCTGGGAGGAGGTGGGGAGTCATCTTGCCTGCGCTGCACTTAAAGGGGTTGTCCCGCGGCCAAAACGAAAAAATTTTCACACCCCAGTCCCCCATGTTAAGCAAGCATCACAAACTACCCCTGTAAATCGGTTTTTAGAGCGTTTCTACTCACCATGAAGCTGTTTCATGAAGTTATAAAAATCTTCTTCCAAGATGGCCGCTATCATTTCCCAAGGTGCACTGCTGGTCTTCTCCCATGGTGTACTGCGGGTCTTCTCCCATGGTGCACCGTGGATGTTCTTCTCCAGTCTGAGCGCCACTGCCGATTACAGCCACCTCATTGGCTGATCGGCACCACGTGACCGGGGCGGAGCTACGCGATGATGCTGAGAAGGGGGAGGAGCCAGGATGCAGCTCGTGAGCCCGGACCATCCAGAAGAGGATTCCTCTCTGCGCAAACGCGACTGTTGCGGCGACCAGAGGAGAAGTTTGGTAGTTGCCATGGAGACGGGGACGCCAGCACCAGAGGGGGTAAGTGTATAACTTCTGTATGGCCAATATTTAATGCACGATGTATATTACAAAGTGCATTAATATGGCCATACAGAAGTGCATAACTGCACTTGCTTTTGCGGGACAACCCCTTTAACAACATTTTGAGATATTCTTTACAGCATTGACTCCTATGGGTGAGTGTTGTTGGGCATACTCTGATGTTCAGGGAAGGTGAAGAGGATTTGTATGGTAGGTGATTACAGGCAGGATTACTAAGGTAGGTGGCCCCTACATATAGAATCCAGCATTCACAATAATTTATAGTCACAGCTGCCTGCACACAGCATGCTAAAAACACTGATATAAATGAATAGGTAGGAGGTAAGCTGTGACCATCACCTATTCATTTCTATCAGAAAGTGTTCTGGGCATGCTCTGTGCAGGAAGGAGAGGAAAGCAGCTGTGACCATCAATGTGAAAGCTGGTTTATTTGTTATCTATATATAGGTGCCACCTTACTTAGTAAGCCCCATTTAGACAACGATTATCGCTCAAGATTATCGCAGCGATAATAGTTATGTGCATTTAGGCGCTCCGAGAACAGCTGTGTTCTCGGAGCGCTCAGCTGCTCCGAGTGGAGTATACAGAAGACAGTTGGAGCGCTGTCTTTTGTATACAGCTGCTGTAACTCGGAGCGCTCAGCTGGTACACACCTGTGCGCTTCGAGCAGGGTATGCAGAACACAGCTGGAGAGCTGCTTTCTTCATACTCTGGCTGTGTTCTCCGAGTGGGATACCAGCTGAAACAATAGTATTAGCGGTATCCCGCTGAGAACTCAGTGCGCGGTACTGAGCTAACAGCTAACTGAAAGACAACCATAAGCGAATCCTGCATGAACAGTGCACGATGGTCGCGTGTTTAGACAACGATTATCGCTCAAAAAACGGCTTTTAAACGATAATTGTTCTGTCTAAATGGGCCTGTAATCCTTGCTGTATTGAGATGACTATTGAGACATTTTCTCCACAGAACAGGAAGTGTCATACTATTAGACTTAGTGGTCAGTGCGAGAACTGCAGGATAATAGGATTTTTTAAACTACAGACTACGAAAATAAAAAATTAAAACGGTCTTAAAAAGTATGTTTAACATGAAAAATGTATACAATAGGTCATTTTCTGATGACACATTCCCTTTAAGGTTCCTATACAACCCATATATGGACATGTAATATTTATCTGGCTACATGCACAACAGATTTTGAGAAAAAAAACATCCATATGAGGTCAAATACATGCAGCCAGGTCAGATGCTGCAGCGGAATCTGACCAGATGCCTGGGCAGTGACCCCTGCATACTCTGTCATGTTTTCTGTAACGCACATGCACAGTACGGAAAATGCTGGAATGGAGCATGCTGCGATTTTACCTCCGTGAGCGGAAAACAGCTATTGTTTTCTCTGAGGAATGGGAAAAGTGATTTTCAACGGCATCTCTATGGACAGTATTTGCTGCAGAATCCAGAGGCAGACGCTCCCTCTGCGTTCCGTAATGCAAATATGCACGTGTGCATTCGGCCTAAGGCCTCATGCGCATGACTGGGTCGGAATCCGACTGCGAAATCTCACAGCGGAATCAGACCCGGTGCCCTGGCAGTGACCCGAGACCCACACTCACCTGTCCAGAATTGTAGCGAGTATCTCAGCCGGCGAGCATGCGCAGTGCAGAACATGACTGCAATGAAAGTTGTCCGTGCGTTTTTTTTTTTTTCCGCCAGCACCAAATACAGCATGTGTGATTCTTCCCTACGAGCAGAAAATAGCAGCAGATTTTCGCTTGTGGGCAGAGAGAAAGAATCTTTTAACATAGCATGTTTATCGATGGACATTGCTGCGGAATTTGCAGCGGCGTCTGGCTGCAAATTCTGCAGCAAAAATCTATCCATGGGCATTGGGCTTAAAGGGGTTGTCCCGCGGCAGCAAGTGGGTCTACACACTTCTGTATGGCCATATTAATGCACTTTGTAATGTACATTGTGCATTAATTATGAGCCATACAGAAGTTATAAGAAGTTTTTCACTTACCTGCTCCGTTGCTAGCGTCCTCGTTTCCATGGAGCCGACTAATTTTCGCCGTCTAATGGCCAAATTAGCCGCGCTTGCGCAGTCCCGGTCTTCTTCTTTTCTCAATGGGGCCGCTCGTGCAGGATGCCAGCTCCGTGTAGCTCCGCCCCGTCACGTGCCGATTCCAGCCAATCAGGAGGCTGGAATCGGCAATGGACCGCACAGAAGCCCTGCGGTCCACCGAGGGTGAAGATCCCGGCGGCCATCTTCAGCAGGTAAGTAAGAAGTCACCAGAGCGCGGGGATTCAGGTAAGCACTCTTCGGTGATCTTTTTTAACCCCTGCATCGGGGTTGTCTCGCGCCGAACGGGGGGGGGGGGGGGTTGAAAAAAAAAATAACCCGTTTCGGCGCGGGACAACCCCTTTAAATAAGGGACATAGCTAAAGAGCATGCATCGGTTACATACACATTTATTTTTGAACCACCTGTTTTTTTTGCCCAAGATAAAAAAATAGATTTATCTACTACACACCAGATATATTAGGTAGGCATCCCTGTTTGTATGCAGATATCACTAATAATATGATTTCACATTTTAGTTTATTATTACCTTGCACCTCCAACAAAATGTCCTTTTCCATTCGTTCTGGACTGTATACTACCAGGCATGAATAGGCTCCACCATCGGAGAGAGTCACATTGGCCACTGTGAGCGAAGCATCTCCACCTTTTGCAGCCTCTACATTGAACATCACTTTTGGCTCCATCCTTATGCCTTTGCTGTCGTATACCAGAATCTGCCTTCCCTGAAAACTCCATATTATAGCGAAGTATCTAGGATCAAAAGGCACTTGATTGATAGAGAAGGTACACTGCAGAGCCACAGTGGATCCAATAAGTACCCGCTGAGAAGATGGGGCAAAGACTTCTAGTTCTGCAACTGGAGATATATGTGAATTAGCAAACATTTAGAATCTTCAGTCATATAAACATCTAAAAAATCCCAAATCACATCTATGGTATGATAAAGTATATAACCAAAGCATTAGATATCAGTTTGTAAGGTTCAGAGAGACCCTATGGCATGCTATATGTGTGCATACAATACCTCGTACCACCAGATCACACAGATTCGATTTCACTATAATATTTATAATGGTAATCCCCTCATCCCTTTCCATACATAAGATGATGTGCTGCGCTGTTTAGGTTTAAACATCTTCCAAGAAGTTACAACTTTATTACTTCAGGTGAAAATCACTTGGATGTATGAGCTTTAACAGCATTCTGCTCAGTTCCTAGGCTCAGGGTGCCTTCACATTGGCGATGAAATCACACGATTTCCCAGCGCTGCTAGGCTGCAAGAATTGGCTTCCAATGGCTTCCTTTACATGTGATGTTTTAATGCCTACGATGCAGCGTGAAAACAAAATTGCAGCATGTCCAGCTGTAGTGGCCCAGCGGGTCCTACAGAACGTTCACATACACGTTGTCCTGTCTCACCTGTCTATATACCGTCCATGGGCATAGAAGGTGCCGTCTGTAGGAAAGACCCTGTTTCTCCCCTTCTCTCCTCATCCTGATGTCAGCTACAACCCTATTGGCTGAAAGTCAGGTTTAATTTCACTGGTACAGAGTTCCAAGGGTGGGGGAACAAACACTACTGCGTTTCCCTGAAAATAAGGTACCCCTGAAAGTAAGATAGTAAGAAATTTGCAGAAGTCCCAAATATAAGGCACCCCCCCCCCCAATAGTAAGGCATACTAAAGTGTGCAGGCAAGTCAAGAGGCCTGTCCCCTGCTGCCATCCCCGTTGTCTCCTACCTCCAGATATATAGGTAGATCTGCAGACAGTCTGCTGTTATCCTGTCCCTGCTGTGCTGTACGAGTGTACTGTTGTGAGCTCGCTGGCTGGGAAAGTCCATACTGTACGTTCTGTTCCTGCTGTACATGTCTGCTGTGATGAGCTCCCCCTGGTGGCCGGAAGCTGCAATACCATCGCTGCTTACAAGTGGTATAGGAACTTCTGTCTGCAGACAGGTACGTTACTTTACAGCCCTTATTTTTTATGGCTCTGTGTGTGAGTCAGGCAACCTGTGTGTGATTCTTAAGGCTGGGTTTTCAGAGCGTATTTCCAGCGGAAATCTCGCGGTTTGGCCACAGCGATAAACAGCGAGATTTCCGCCGGGAAAGCGCTGCTTCAAAACCCACAGCACTTAGCCGCATGTTTTGAAGCGACCTGGCTGCACGCTTTTCCATTTCTGTGGCCGTGGCAAAATAAGACACCCCCTGAAAATAAGACGTAGAACATATTTGGGAGCAAAAATTAATATAAGACGCGTCTTATTTTCGGTGAAACAGGGTAGTCCCTATGGAAGAGTGGGAGGAGTCCAGAAAGTGCGGGAACTGAACAGAGGAGAAAAAAGGAGAAGTTTGGGCAGTTAGGAGACTCAGCCAGATAGAGAGGAGTAGCTGCAGTCAGCCGTGTCAGAAGGGAGGAGGTACACATGCAGAAGCAAGTCAAAAATTCAACACATTCCTGTAAAGGTTGCATGTGGTGAAAACCCGTTCCCTTATCCTGCTGCAAAGGGAGTCAGAGCTTTTCTGAGGTCACTCTTCTACTAACAGTGAGTCATAGCTGCCCGGTGACATCAAAGCCAGGATTAGCCACACAGTAACTTACTATGTTACTTCAGCTACACTTCACCCAACTCGAATCAAACCATAAAGCAGAATACTGAGGGGAAATTGTCTATCAAGTTCCAGATCTAAGTAAAGTAAGGGGAGAGTGTTGAAGTCAGTCCCTAAATCAAAACCAGTATTACTGTATTTTATATTGTGTTCAATTGTCTGCCTAGTGCTGCATCAACGTGTACTACTGACACAGGCCTTGTAGATGAACTGTCAATTCTATTACTTTCTAAACTAAAAAATAAGTAAATCTGCACACTCCCAGATTTCTCAAATATTGCTGGACTCAGCTCAATTATTTCGTCGCCGCCCCGTGTATTTAAGTCCAAATTGGAGCGTTGGCGTCACGTGACAAGGAATAAGCCTTTCTGCCGTCTAAAATACAGTACGTTCCGTGGGCTGCTGCACATCCTTTTTGCTATCTTGCCCATCGTTTCCAATGGGGCCGGCAGCAGCACCGTCCCCATGAAAGCGATGGGAGATTATCGCGATTCTCTGCCACTGCTGTAGCAGGTGATTCCTTTATCCCCGCAGGAAGTCCCGTCATCACTGAACAGCCTGTGGCTGCTGTCACAGTGTCCATGGATGAGGGGACTCCCCGCGGCGAGGATATTTTTTTTTTTAAGGGGTTGAAATATAAGCCCTACACGAAAATAATCCCTAACTGGAGAAAAAAAAATACATAACCTTGGAAGCGCCGTTCTACCCGGCGCGTCTTCTTGCAGGTCGGCGGCACTCTTCAGCATCTCTTCTGTCCGGGAATTGAAAAATCCCTACATCCTGAAAGCGCTGCCTCCTGCTGATGGGGAAGAGGTGTGGAGGGCGTGTCAGAATTTGGCGCAAGCAGCATTAATCGATGATTCCTTCCTCCCAGCTAGTCGGAGTAGGTCAGCAACTACATTTAATCTGCAGCAACTTCAAGAAGCTTTCTGTTCATATGGGATGATATTCTCCAGCAAAATGAATTCATCATCTAGTGAAATCTACGCCACAAGACGCTGCAGATCTGAAAGCTAAAAGAAGGTCCAAGGCACTACTAGATTGGGGTCTGTAATAAAGTGGCTATTCAGGAAGAGGGCGTGGCTTGGCTAGCAAGGTGACAGGAACTGGCAGGAAAAGTTTCGACAACCAGTCAGGATAATCCAGGGCATCCCACTATCCCAGGGCACTGAATCCCCATTTGAATACCAGCACTACCACCCCTGGACCAAGAGGAGCAGTTTCAGATCTTTTAAGGTCTCCTCTGTGAAAGTCTCAGATCAGGGCCTAGTGCGGCCTACTGAAATCTGCCCATTTCCAGTTTAGATTCCCGGTTTCTAGCACCCGGAGGCCACCCACTGGCCCATCGGGAGTAGACCAGGAGTCCCCAAGGAGCTGCAGCCACCGTTAACCCAGGAGCTCTAACCGCTAGCATGAGAACAGACACCATCCACTGCTAGACCTGATGCGCCCGTTAATAGCAGTGCAGTCCCGCTATCAAGGGAACACAAGTGGAGGAGATAGGGAGCCGCTAGATCGGCTTAACCCGCAGCAATGTGCAGCAGCTAGGCCTAAGTATCCATTGCCTCAATTTGTCCACATAGCGCTGCCCGCATCAGCTGGCAAGCTGCCAAAGGCCTACACAGCTACTAGAAGGGACCCTGAGACTGAAGAGGGCCACGAGGCTAAAACTAGAAATAACCTTAGGCTGACGGCAGTGAAGGGGGAGATTCGGAGGCGCAGTAGAGAGGGCTGGTGTTCCAGCCTGAAGTGGGAACCCAGCCAGGAAAAGAAGCCTGTAGAAGACAGTCCAGCAAAGACCATACGGAGAGACAGTGGAGGTCTGCAGACTAATTAACAATCTGCGTGGCCCCCCTCCTCTGGGGGTTTACTGAAACCTAAGGGATTTATTTGCATGATGTCTACAGGCTGCCGTGCCCCGCAATAGAAGCACCTATTAGAATCTACTAAATGCCATAAACTATTCCCACCCCCCATTATACAAGTGTGACCCATGGGTGGTCTGAAAACGACGTCCTGATGTTTTAGGCCATGCCTTGGCTAGTCTTTTGCACTCTTTGTAAACAGCTTAATACCTTACGCTACACAATTTGCTCTACTACTACTAAAACCAAAGGGGAAAGACTCCTTGAGACTCTCAAACTATATTACAGGGTACATTCGCAGACATGCCGTAACCCGCTCTCAGGCCGAATCACACACAATATCTGGCCTGCCAAGTCCAGAACAAAATCCAGAACCAACATCCCCAGCTCTTACGGGGCCCCAAACGGCCTTGCTAAGGCAGCATGTCCACGGGCATGACTCACGCTGTCTGAAGCTTTCCATAGTGTTGCTATCGAAAGCACAGCCGTGGCATCCACGAGCAGAGAATCATAGCGATTCTTCGCTCACGGAATTTAAATCGCAGCATGCTGCGATTTGCTGCAGTGAGCCTATCTGTTTGATAGGCTCAGTGCGGAGAACCATCAGCTGTCTCCTGCTCCCTGGTGGCGGCGATCTGCCACGGGATATCGCTATGCCTATGGACAGGCAGCCTAAGTCATATAAAGGCTATCTTCAAGGAAGAGTTTGCTACAGCAGTGAAGGAATTCGCTGATCAAATAAAAAGATTTGGGCCAAAGAACAGAAGATCTATAACACAAATTTTTGTGCACTAGAAGAGGATAAACATCGCATTGACCAACTGGTGTCAAAAATAGAAATCCGAGAAACCAAATATGAAGACCTCAAAAACAGGTCCCGTTGAGCAAATTTTCGCATCCGGGGACTTCCCAAGACAGTGACTACTCTGAAGTAGACAATCAAGATTGTTACAGCACTTCTACCTAGTGTTGATCAAAATCTACTGAGGATTGACAGGATCCATAGGGCCCCCTTGCCAGACCTCCTAATCCAGACCTACCCCGAGATGTCATACTGAAACTACACTACAGCGAAATGTGGGATCAGCTTCTATCAGCAACAAGACAACTGGCCCATCTTCTGGGGCTTCCAACCACAGCTCAACTATTTGCAAACATTGCAGCTGCCACATTGGCGAAAAGAAGAATACTCCGACCAATCACCCAAGCATTTCAAACAGCTAACATAAAATAAAGCTGGGGCTTCCCCTTTGCCCTCATGTTCCACCATAAGGGCAGAGCCTACTAAATAAAAACCCTGGAAGAGGCATACCAAGCTGCAGAGGCTGCGCAAATTCCAGGAACGTCGACATCCACCCAGTCTACCAGCGGGGTGATAAACGTCTACCACCATGTCCGAGATAAACCTGGACTGTAACAGGCTAAACAAGAAGAACTGGAACGACTTTGGTTCCTGCTCGGGCCCGAGTGGCCACGGGTATGAGGAACTGTGCATAGTCAGGGGGAAACCCACATGGGTCACTATCAGGTGGGCCCTGTAGCTGAATCAGCTTAAGAACTTTATGTTAGAAGAACCAAGTTAATGTTAATTTTTGCCCTGTTGACCCACTTTATGGAGCCGCTGCTCTGGGGTCTCTCCCACACACACTGCTTAAGCCTGCAGTAGGGCACTGTGTTTTCAGGCATGGCAATCTGCTGGGCGCTGATGTGGGAGAGGCTCTAGACCAGAAGATGCTATGCTAAAAGCGGTCTGTAAAAAATGATTTGGATTAAATCCAATATGTATCAGGAAAGGAGTCTCTACTCCCTTTACTGGTTAAATACAGCAAAGCCTTAAGAAAATTTGCATATCCTAAAGGCCAGTGCAGGTTCGGAGTTGGTGTAAGAAGGAGGGATTTGGGTTCCTGGAGAACTGGGCTGACTTTGCTGTCGGCTACAGGCTCTACCGTAGGGACGGGCTGCATCTTAATGGGGAGGGTGCAGCTGTGCTGGGGGAAAAGATGGCTAGAAGGCTGGAGGAGTGTTTAAACTAGGGACTGGGGGGGGGGGGGGGGGGGGAGGGTAAAATGAGAAATAGTGGGGTAGCCAGTGTAACTAGCGATCCGGGTTCAAGCACAGGGAATGGGGGTCGAGCAGGGGGTGGGATTAGTATAGTTAGAACTGATAGATCAGCCATAAGTACGAATAGCAACAAAACAAATTTAAAAAACAAAAAATGATATAAATTGTATGACCACGAATGCACGAAGTCTGATCGGTAAAGTGGGTGAGCTTGAAGCGAGAATGACTGATGAAAACTATGATTTAGTCGGAATTACTGAAACATGGCTTGATAAGTGCGATTGGGCGGTGACTTTGCAGGGGTAGAATCTCTTCAGAAGAGACCGAAGGAACCAGAAAGGGGGAGGGGTATGTCTGTACGTCAAATCGAACTTGAAGCCGAGGCTACGGGAGGATATAGGGGTAGGAGACGAACAGGTGGAATCTCTGTGGGTAGAAATACAGGGAGGAAGAAATAACAAAATCCTGATAGCGGTCTTCTATTGACCACCAAAAGCAACAGAAGAAACTGAAAACTTACTACTAAGGCAGATAGAAGAGGTGTCAAAGCGCAACGAAGTAATTATCATGGGGGACTTTAATTACCCAGATATAACATGGGAGAACGAAACCTGCAAATCTCACAGGGGTGATAGGTTCTTGAGAGTAATTAAAGACAATTACCTGAACCAACTTGTGCAGGAACCAACAAGAGGGAGGGCCATTCTGGACCTAGTACTAACCAACAAACCGGAACGTATAAAGGGGGTGCAGGTTGAGGGGCACTTGGGGAACAGCGACCACAATATAATCAACTTCCAGCTGTCAATCAATAGGAAGCCTTATCAGGGAGTGGCAAAGAAACTAAACTTTAGTAAAGCAAAATTTGATGAGCTTAGAACTACTATCGGTAACATTAATTGGGACAACATCCTCAAAAATATCAGTACGGAGGAAAAATGGGAAAAGTTCAAAAGGATCCTAATCGCCTCATGTGAGCAGTTCATTCCCTTTAAAAATAAAAGAAACTCAGCTAAAAGGAAACCAATGTGGCTCGACAAGACGGTACGAGGGGCAATAAACGAAAAGAAGAAAGCGTTCAAACTACTAAAGCAACAAGGCAGCGAAGAAGCGCTAAAATCATACAGGGAAAAAAACAAAATATGCAAAGATACGATCAAAACTGCCAAGGAGGAAGCAGAAAGACGGATCGCAAAAGAGAGCAAAAACAACCCGAAGCTATTTTTCAACTACATTAACAGCAAAAGGATTTGCAGGGAGAGCGCTGGCCCTTTAAAAAACAATGCAGGAGAAATCATTGATGATGACAAAGGGAAAGCAAATCTACTAAACAGTTTCTTCTCAAGTGTATTCACCAAAGAAAAGGAAATGCCACACGAGATGCAGGGGAATAAAACGAACCCCTCACAAAATATCTCATACCTAACGCAGAAGGAGGTGCGGAAGCGTCTAAAGAAAACTAAAATTGATAAATCACCGGGCCCAGATGGATTACACCCAAGGATACTAAAGGAACTAAGTAACGAGATAGCCAGGCCGCTATACCTAATATTTCTAGACACTATCAAGACCGGAGTAGTACCATTGGACTGGCGCATTGCAAACGTGGTTCCAATTTACAAAAAAGGGAGCAAAAGTGAGCCTGGTAACTACAGGCCAGTAAGTCTCACTTCAGTAACGGGAAAAATTTTCGAGGGGATTCTGAGAGATGCCATCGATGAGTACCTCAAGGAGATTAAGGGAATAACTCCTCACCAGCATGGATTCATGAAGGGTCGCTCATGTCAGACAAATCTGATCAGTTTCTACAATGAAGTAAGCTCTAAGCTGGACCAGGGAGAATCTATTGATCTTGTATATCTGGACTTCTCTAAAGCCTTTGACACCGTGCCACATAATAGGCTAATATACAAAATGAGGCAGCTCGGACTGGGCGAAAACGTGTGTAAGTGGGTAAAAAATTGGCTCAATGATAGAAAGCAGAGGGTGGTAATAAATGGTTCGTACTCTGATTGGACCACAGTCGCTAGCGGGGTGCCACAGGGTTCAGTAGTAGGCCCCACTCTGTTCAACATATTTATCAATGACCTGATAGAGGGGCTGCACAGCAAAATATCAATATTTGCAGATGACACAAAATGATACAATATAATTAATGCGACGGAGGACAATGTGCGGCTACAAATGGACCTGGATAAGCTGGGGGCTTGGGCAGAAAAATGGCAAATGAAGTTCAATGTTGAAAAATGTAAGACTATGCACATGGGCAGGAGAAACGGATGTCACCAATATACACTAAATGGGGTACCACTAGGGAAAAGTGATATGGAAAAGGATCTGGGGGTATTAGTGGATAATAGACTAAACTGGAGTAACCAATGCCAGTCAGCTGCTGCAAAGGCAAATAAAGTCTTGGGGTGCATTAAAAGAGGTATAGGGGCGAAGGACGAGAACATTATCCTTCCATTATATAAGGGACTTGTCAGGCCTCACATGGAATACTGCGTACAATTCTGGACACCGGTGCTCAGGAAAGATGTTACAGTACTTGAGGGGGTTCAAAGAAGGGCAACTAAACTAATACATGGAATGACGGGACTGAAATACCCAGAGAGGCTATCCAAATTGGGACTATTTACTCTAGAAAAAAGAAGGTTAAGAGGCGACCAAATAACCATGTGTAAGTACATGAGGGGACAATACAAGGATCTCTGCCAGGATCTGTTTATACCAAAGACTGCAACGGTAACAAAAGGACATCCGCTACGATTAGAGGAAAGTAGGTTTCATCACCAACATAGAAGGGGATTCTTTACTGTAAGAGCAGTTAGACTGTGGAACTCTCTACCGGAGGAAGTGGTGATGGCAAAATCCATAGGGGAGTTTAAAAGGGGACTTGATGTCTTTCTGGAGAAGGATATTACAGGATATAAATCTTACGTTAATTATTAATCTGGGTATACAGGCAGGTAGGAACTATTAGGGGTTGATCCAGGGAACAGTCTGATTGCCATTAGGGAGTCGGGAAGGAATTTCACCTTAGTGTTCTAGGTTTGTAATATGCCTAAATGACAGGCTTCTGTTTAATTTACCCCTACTTAAGTCATCAACAGAGTCCATCTCACTACAATGCTACAGTTCCCTGGGTTACTAGAGTCAGTTGCACCCCTTACTCCACCCTCATGGCCCACATTATTTCCCATAATGTAAGGGGATTCAAATTCCCCTTGAAAAAGTAACCAGGCCTTTCCATCCTATGTGACGCATTGCCCACATGTTATTTGCATCCAAGAAACTCACTTTTCTCAATCTGCCTCACCTACTTCCACCCACAGTACACATCATACCGCCTCCGCCCCTACAAAGCATATGGGTACATTGGCATCCAGGGGCCCTTTCTCTCCCCCCTCTTAGGTCTCTGTTCAATGCCCTCTAAGCTTCTTAAGCTTTTATCTACTAGGACTACTAGGCAATCCGCTCTAACCCCAACATAAAGGAAATTTGGATGGGGAATAGGGACTACAAAATAAGTCTATTTGCAGATGATCTCCTACGGACCTTACTCCAAACCCATAACATCGCTACCAAATCTGATGTTCACACAAGACACCTGGGATACTCTATTGAGCCTATGAGTGAATGTTGAATTATCTAAAATATCCTTTATCAACGACTCAAACTTTAATAAAATTGATAAACCTCAATTTCCAATTTCAACATAAAGTACAATATATCTCATGTCTAGATATTAACTGAACTAGTTTAATACACTCCCTTCAAAATTGGAATTACTTGACTAAGATTAATTATCTGAGCTACTAAAATGGGATGACTCATCTTTCTTCCGGTGGGTAGAATGCAATAAAAAATTTCTACTCTACCTCATATTGTACCTCTTCAGATGCCTGCCAATACCCATTCCCTTACCCACTCTACGCAACGTCCAACGTAACATTTAGATTTGTCTGGACCAACAAGAGAGTGAAGATTAAGCATACAGTAATGCATTACCATAAGCAACTGGGAGGTCTGTTAGTGCCCAACAGTCAAATATTATAAAGCGGCCCAAATAGCTGAAAAGGCTGTAGTTTTTGATGACCTGAAAGGCACTCTATGGGTGGACTTCGAGAAAAGATGCATTTGCCCCCTTGTCCTCGGCCAAGGCAGAATATTGCAAGCGATATCTGATAGATAGGCTTACTGCGGAAAATCGTGGCAATCGCAGCATGCTGAGATTTAATTCCCGTGAGCGGAGAACCACTATGATACTCCGCTCGTGGACGCCAGTGCTGCGCTTTCCATAGCAGCCTTATGGCAAGCTTTACAGAGCGTGATCCACGGGCGATTTATTGCCCGCAGTTCATCATCCATGAACAAGCAGCCTTTATCTGACAGCACACATGGAGGCAATACCAAATTTTTATGGAGACATCAGGCCGGGACAATAGCCTGAAGGACCTTCCGTCCAAAGACCAGCTCCCTCTCGGAGTGTAGGTCTAAACGGTAATGCTTGGTGAAGGTGTGTATGCTAGACCAGGTAGCAGCCTTACATATCTGTTCATTCGAGGTCTCCCTGCACTCGGCCCAAGAAGAAGCAAGAGCCCTTGTTGAATGGGCCCTTACTCCTCCTGGAACTGCCAGATTTTTTGCTTTGTAAGCTTTTTATGTAGATAATCTTAACCATCTAGCAATGGTATCTTTCGTAGCTGCCTTTTCTTTGTTTCTACCTTGAAACTGGAGAAATAATTTCTCTGAATCTCTAAAGGTTTGTGAAAGTTTTACATATGCCAATACAGCTCGCCTGACGTCTAAGCTATGCATGCGCTGTTCTCTAGAATTTTTGAAGTTTTGGCGAAAGGAGGGCAAGACAATTTCCTGCTCCATGTGGAAACTAGACACTGCTTTTGGGCAAAACCCTGGATCGAGTCTCAAAATTATCCTGTCATCCAAGATTCTTAAATAGGGTTCTCTACAGGATAGGGCCTGAAGTTCACTAACTATTCTGACTGTTATGGCTGTCAAAAAGGCCACTTTGACTGACAAATTTCTAAGAGAGATACTCAATTGGCTCGAATGGATGCTGGCATAGGCTATCCAGAGCTAGATTGAGATCCCAGGCCGGAACAGACTTCCTGACGAAAAGTGCAAGTCTGTCAGCCCCCTGCAAAAAATCTACGAATCCATTTATTTTTGCTCAATTGGCGATCAAATACCAAGCTCAGAGCTGCGACCTGAACTCTTAGAGTTCTGGGGCTAAGACCCATGTCCAGCCCATCCTGCAAAAATTCTAAAATTTGATAGGTCAGGTTTATCAGTGTCTGGAAACTGAGGTCAATTTTTTCCAGACTTGGGTATATTTTTGAGGTGGATACTTTCTGACTTTTAAGAAGCGTTTCAATTACCTTGTCTGGCAATCTTTGCTTCCTCAGCCTACGGCGCTCAGGAGCCAAGCCGTCAGCTTCAACTGGTGAATCCCCTGACAAAAGCCTGGACCTGAGGACAGAAGGTCCTGCCTCAGGGGAAGTGCAATCGGAGTATCTATGAGCAGGGATTTCAACAGCGGGTACCAGGGTCTTTTTGGCCATGCAGGTGCTATCAGAAGAACCCTGGTTTGGCTGTTGCGGATTTTCCTCAGAACTCTGGTTAGAGGAATAGGAGGAAAGGCATAGGCCAGATCCATCTCCCAATTTTGGGATAAAGCGTCCAGTGCCAATGGTCTGTCTGATGTTCAGGGACTAAAATTTTTGGCACTTTTGTATTGTTTTTGTCCGGCAACAACTCCACTTCTGGGGAGCCACACCGGGCTGTTAGAGATTGGTCCCTGAATACGGAAGTATTCCAATTTCCCCGATTTATTTCTTCCCGGCTTAGATAATCCGTGAGCACATTTAGAGAGCCCTTTAGATGCACTGCCAACAGGGATCTTACATTCTCTTCTGCCCACGTAAATATCCTTTTCTACAGGCGTTGTAGGTGAGGGTGCCTGGATCCGCCCTGGTGGCGAATGAAAGAAACTGCTGTTATATTATTGGACAGAATTTAAGGTTCTGCGGAGACAGCCACCAATTTAACCCACCAATTTAACCCCTTAACGACCAGCCCATAGTGTTTTTACGTCCTGCCCAAGTGGGCTTTATTCTGAGGACGTAAAAACATGCGTTTTACAGAGAATAAAGCCCCGCGGGTTCTGGACGTGACAGCTCCATGCTGTTGGTGCCCGCAGGTAGCCGACAGCATGGAGCTGTTATCCCGGGCTGCGGGGACACCCCCCGGGCATTGCGATCGGCGCTATCCAATGTTTAAAACGTTTTTTTTTTAAAGTGCTAGTTTCACCTCCCCTCATGGATCCGATCCATGAGGGGAGGTGAAGATACTCACTTCAGGTCCGCCGATGTCCCCGGTGATCCGGGACCCGAAGTCCCCCTCTGCGCATGCGCGCCCGATGATTGACATCGGGCGCGTGCACAGAGGGGCTCGAGCCCCGGAAAATTCAAAATCCCTCTGCTCCTGGCTGCCATGTGTAGCCAGGAGCAGAGGGATGTCACTGGGGACATGATCACTGTCATCCAATGGATAACAGTGATCATGTACAGTTAAAAAAAGTGTAAAAAAAGTAAAAAATTAAAAGTTAAAAAAAGTTTTAAAAAGTTTTTAAAAAGTTTAAAAAACGTACGTTTCATCTCCCCTCACAGATCATATCCGTAAGGGAGGATGAAAGTACGTACATAAGGCCCCCAGATTTATCCGCGGACCTTACCCCAGCTTCTGCGCACGCGCCCGTCGCCAAAATGGCGGACACATGCGCACAAGCTGTGGATTGCCAGGATAATTGAAATTCTCCCTGCTCCTGGCTACAAAACTGAGCCAAGAGCCTGGAGATTTCACGGGGGCCCGCGGTGAGCGGTTCCTGATCACGTGTTCGCCGTTATACAATGGATAATGGCGATCACGTAAAAGTTTTTTAAAAAATTTGAAGTTTCATCTCCCCTCACTGATGCGATCGGTGAGAGGAGATGAAACTTTTTACAAGAGGCCTCCGTATTTGCACCCCGACGTGATCCTCATCCGTGAACTTACCCGGATTCTGCACATGCAACCGCCGGGAAAACACCGGACACATGCATAGGAGTCGGGGAGCCCAGGAAATTTAAAATCTCCTTGCTCTCGGCGACCAACGGTCGCCGAGAGCATGGAGCAGTGACAGGTGGCCTCGTTGAGCAGTCCCTGGTCACGTAATAAAAAAGTAGCGCTCTAACATAGGTTGGTCTCCCATGACTGGATAAGAATTACGGATTCTGCATGCGTCTGTTCCGTGCTAATACGCGGATCAATCACATTGGATTACACAATTCCGTTCACATTAGCGGGTCGGAATTATGTAATCCACTCGCAGAAAACAGAACGCAGCAGCTTCTATTTTACCGCGGATATCCGCAACATACAGCCCATTGTGTTCCATGGTCGTGGATATACCCGCTGCCCATACGCAACTACGTTGTGTAAGGGCTGCGGGTACCCGTGTCATCGCTAAGCGACGGTGCGGGAAATACAAACAAAAAAAAGTGTACAGCGCATGACCACCCGTGTAAGTACGCAGTTATGCGCAGTACATTACGCAGCCGTACGCAGGGTCACAGCCGGGATCACAGATGGGATCCACTGCGGGCCTCCGCAAGCAGATTCCGCCTACGGCTGCGTGAGCCCCGCGTTATTCAGACCGCTACCTGTAATACGTATTTTACAAGAAGCCCCGGGAACGCTCGCCTTCCTGCAGTTCCAAGAGCAGCTTGTTGAGCGCCTTCTATGTGAGACTGCCGCACCTCATCAAGCTTACGAAGACTCACGGAATGCCACTATTTACACCCCGTCCCTGCCACTAAGGTCACGAAATACCCCCAAAAAGCATGAGAGGAGGGGGGATACCCGGTTTTATTGCCCCATGGGCCCATTCCAACCAGCCTCCGTAATTACCCCTGGGTCATTCCGTGTCAGTTCAACCAACGCTCCTGGTCGACCATCTCAGATTTCAATGAAACTTTGCACAAAGATAGACCCTGACCCTAAACTAAGATAGCCAGAATATTAGGCTTCAAAGTGCTTTGGTTCACGAGCTACAGGTCTTAATCTAGGGGGTTGTCATGTGATTACAGCCTACAGGTCTTAATCTAGGGGGTTGTCATGTGATTACAGCGCGCAACCTGAAAAAAGTGGCGATTTCAATCCATTGCCAAGCCAGTTCCAATGACTCTAGAGCAATGAAACTTCACACACTAGGAGAACTTTTGGTGCTGAATCCAGCTAAGCTACTCAGACTGCCACTCTTATCATCATTCTGCCACCATTGCATGTCAAAGTAGCTGAAAAATTCTATCGTGCAAAATAAAACTCATATTTTAAGCAGTAATAACTCATAATCAATGCAATCCAACTCAGCTCTGAATTTATCAATGTGTACTCCATAGAAATGTTTCTCATTATTCCCATTATGGACCCAAAAGGATGCATAGCTCTTAAGATACAATGAGTCAAAAATGGCAAAAAACACTTTTTTGCTAATTTTTCCCTTTTTCAAAGGCGAAAATAGGAATGTACTCCATTTTTATTTTTTTTCATTTTTGTTCTATTTGGAAGAGAATTGTTTGCTCTACAAGATTCGATGTTTTTCATTTTGTTCCCAGACCTTCTAGATGGGAAAATATCAATGCCTGTGAAGGTCCTATGCACTCGCGGAGGTCAAATAATAAAATAAGTGTAAGTTTTGCATGGATGTATAATTAGTTTAGAAATCATGAGAAGGTAAATTATTTTTGGAATGAGACAACTTTTTGTGCTCAAGAAACTTATGTGATCAAAAGTTGCATGGCGAGTTCAGGTGAGCCACAAGCTTTGGCCTAAGATGGTCAGAATATCATTGAGTGTTGCATAATGATTGTGGTATATTACAGTGATCACTGGGCTTATTTAGCACTCTATCCATATTGGATACTACGATTACCTAAGGCTAGCATTTGTGTAATAAATAACTAGTATAAATTTATTTATTACACAAATGCTAGCCTTAGATAATCTTAGTATCCAATATGGATAGAGTGCTAAATAAGCCCAGTGATCACTGGAATATACCACAATCATTATGCAACACTCAATGATATTCTGACCATCTTAGGCCAAAGCTTGTGGCTCACCTGAACTCTCCATGCAATTTTTGATCACATAACTAGTTATTTATTACACGAATGCTAGCCTTAGATAATCTCAGTATCCAATATGGATAGAGTGCTAAATAAGCCCAGTGATCACTGGAATATACCACAATCATTATGCAACACTCAATGATATTCTGACCATCTTAGGCCAAAGCTTGTGGCTCACCTGAACTCGCCATGCAATTTTTGATCACATAAGTTTCTTGAGCACAAAAAGTTGTCTCATTCCAAAAATAATTTACCTTCTCATGATTTCTAAACTAATTATACATCCATGCAAAACTTACACTTATTTTATTATTTGACCTCGCGAGTGCATAGGACCTTCACAGGCATTGATATTTTCCCATCTAGAAGGTCTGGGAACAAAATGAAAAACATCGAATCTCGTAGAGCAAACAATTCTCTTCCAAATAGAACAAAAATGAAAAAAAATAAAAATGGAGTACATTCCGATTTTCGCCTTTGAAAAAGGGAAAAATTAGCAAAAAAGTGTTTTTTGCCATTTTTGACTCATTGTATCTTAAGAGCTATGCATCCTTTTGGGTCCATAATGGGAATAATGAGAAACATTTCTATGGAGTACACATTGATAAATTCATAGCTGAGTTGGATTGCATTGATTATGAGTTATTACTGCTTAAAATATGAGTTTTATTTTGCGCGATAGAATTTTTCAGCTACTTTGACATGCAATGGTGGCAGAATGATGATAAGAGTGGCAGTCTGAGGAGCTTAGCTGGATTCAGCACCAAAAGTTCTCCTAGTGTGTAAAGTTTCATTGCTCTAGAGTCATTAGAACTGGCTTGGCAATGGATTGAAATCGCCACTTTTTTCAGGTTGCGCGCTGTAATCACATGACAACCCCCTAGATTAAGACCTGTAGCTCGTGAACCAAAGCACCTTGAAGCCTAATATTCTGGCTATCTTAGTTTAGGGTCAGGGTCTATCTTTGTGCAAAGTTTCATTGAAATCTGAGATGGTCGACCGGGAGCGTTGGTTGAACTGACACGGAATGACCCCCCTGTCTTCGGAAATACCACACAGTTCACATGATTACTTTTATCTAAGATTTGCGAACACCAAAAAGGGCGCGGAGTGTGTGGGCGGGGGGGGGGGGGGGGAATTTTTAGGGAGTCAATTTTTATTCCGTACAAATAAGCAATTGGGCCTGGGATTTATTCAGTTGTGCCCTGAAATCCAACGGGTGTTCCCTCCTTTATAGGCCTTGCCATGGGTCCTATAAGTAAATTAGGACCACAATGGGTATGTTTCTGAACTTGGGACAAGCGGGGGTATCCATTTGGGGGTGAATGTCTTCATTCCTATGTACACTGTACAAAAAAAACTGTTTTAAAATTTAAAACATTGCCAAAAAAATTGAAAATCGTAACTTTTTCCTTCTGCTTTGCTTAGATTCATTCAAATACTGTGGGGTCAAAATACGCAGTACACCCCTAGATGAATTTGTTAAGGGGTCTAGTTTTCAAAATGGGGTCATTTGAGGGGGTTCTTTATAGTTTTGGCCGCTCAATGGCTCTATTAGTGGGCAATGGGGCCTGGAATTTATTCAGTTGTACCCTGAAATCCAATGGGTATTCCTTTCATTGTAGGCCTAGCCATGTGTCCTGTAAGTCTATTAGGGCCACAATGGGTATGTTTCTGAACACGGGACAAACAGGGGTATTCATTTTGGGGTGAAAGTCATCATTTATATGTGTGCTGTACAAAAAAAACCTGTTTTTAAATTGATGCAATAGCCCAAAAAATGAAAATCGTAATTTTTTCTTACTGCTTCGCTTAGATCTATTCAAAAATTGTAGGGTTAAAATACACAGTACACCCCTAGATAAATTCGTTAAGGGGTCTAGTTTTTTAAAATGGGGTAATTTGTGGGGGTTCTCTATGGTTTTGGGCGCTCAAGAACTCTACAAGTGGGCAATGGGGCCTAAAAGGACTTCAAGCAAAATCTATGTTCTGAAAGCCACCGATTACTCCTTTCATTTTGGGCCCCGTTGTGCATGCGGACATAAGATTAGGGCCACAATTGGTATATTTCTGAAAACAGCACAAACAGGGGTATCCATTTTGGGGTGTAAGTCTTCCTTCATATGTGTGCTGTACAAAAAAAGCTGTTTTTAAAATGACAGAATTGCCAAAAAACAAAAATCCAAGTTTTTCCTTTTGCTTTGCTTGAATTTATTCAAAAACTGTGGGGTCAAAATACACAGTACACCCCTAGATAAATTCGTTAAGGGGTCTAGTTTTTAAAATGGGGTCATTTGTGGGGATTTTCTATGGTTTTGGGCGCTCAAGAACTCTACATGTGTGCTATGGGGTCTAAAAGGACTTCAAGCAAAATTTCTGTTTTGAAAGACACCGACTACCCCTTTCATTTTGGGCCCCGTTGTGGAATCAGATATAACATTAGGGCCACAATGGGTATATTTCTGAACAAAGGAGAAACATGGGTATCCATTTTGGGGTGTAAATCCTCATTTTCATGTAAACTATAGGAAAAAAAAAATATGTCTTTAAAATGATAGATTTGCAAAAATATGAAATTTTACTTTCTCCTCTAAATTGAATTAATTCCTGAAAAAAAAACTGTGGGGTCAAAATACTCATGACACCCCTCAGTGAATACACTAAGGGGTGTAGTTTTTAAAATGGGGTCATTTGTGGGGGTATCTATTATTCTGACACTCATGAGCCTTTCCAATCTTGGCCATGTGTAGGAAAACAAAGTGTTCCTCAAAATGCTAAAAAGTAATGTTAAATTTGTACGTCTCCTAAATGGTTAAAAAAAACAACACGAAAGTTTTTCCAATGTGCGCCCAAAATAAAGTAAAATGGGTGGAAATATATATCTTGGCAAAAATTTCTATATTATGTTTGTACATATTTAAGATATTGCAGTTGGAAATGTGAAAAAAATGACGATTTTTTCAAAATGTTCCCAATTTTGGCGCTTTTAATAAATAAACAAATTCTATCGGTCTAATTTTTCCGCCTAAATGAAGTACAACATGTGGCAAAAAAACAAGGTCAGAATCGCTTGGATATGCAAAACCTTTCTGGTGTTTTTCCATGTTAAAGTGACACATGTCAGATTTGCAAAATTTGGCCTGGTCATTAAGGTGCAAACAGGCTTGGTCACTAAGGGGTTAAGGAAGTTTTGACCGCTAATGATAACCTAAACTTTACGTCTAGGGAAGACTGACTTCTATCTCATACTGACAATGTTTGTTGTAAAACTCTGGAGTGAATCCTGGACCAGTTGACTATGGAAAAACAGGCTGACATCTGGCCCATAATCCCCATGGTCTCTCTAACAGACTTTTCTTCTCAAATCTCTTGATGGAAGCAATTAGATCTATCCGCTTACTGGAGGGTAACAACATTTGCGGGAATCTAACAAAACTCCCCCAAAAAACTTTTTTGGTATCTGGCTGAAGGCTTGATTTTAATCAGCCATCACAGATTCGAAAAGAGACCTAGTGTCTTGTCTAAATGTTGTTCCATAATTTTGGAATTTTCCGAGACAAGTAATAAATCATCTAAATAAGGCACTATACAGATACCTTGATTCCTAAGGAATTCTATCGGTTCTATCATTACTTTTGAAAAAATCCTTGGGGCAGTTGAAATGCCGAACGGCAGACAAACAAACTTAAAAACTAAAATTTTTTTTACTTTATTCTGACTGCAAACCTAAGGAATTTTTGGTACGCAAGATGAATAGGTATATGAAAGTATGCATCTCTCAAGTCGATCGTACACATTACGTTCGACTGATTATTTAACGAAATAGTACAGTTTACAGGGGGTGGGGCGGCACAGACACTTCGGGAGTCAATAGAGAATCTTGCCTCAGTTTATTCAAAGAAACAGAAACAGTCCAATTCAAAGTAAAGGTGCACCACGCAGGGTGCTCAGGTTTAGGCTGCAGGATGTTCCTCTCCCCAGCTGGTCAGGCCCTGACTTCCTGGAGCTGCAGTCTTTTATGCTCCCTTAATGGGACCAATGCCTGCAGATGCGCTTCCTGAGAGCTAAAGTGAAGTTGTGGACTGGAGCACCACCCTGTCCAGACTAAAACTTCACCCTTTAACTGCCTACTATATATATATATAATAATGGTGAATAATACCCAAACCCTTACTGTGATGAAGGAACTGGAAACACCGCTCCCATCTGTAACTGGTTCCCTACCCCTTCTTCTAATCTTGTTTGTAGAAAGGGGGATTGGTTTGGGGTAACCAAAAATTTCCTAGAAGGCAGGGAATCAAACTCAATTTTACACCCTAATGAAATAATTTCCAATACCCAGGGATTTTCAGTAACCTGAGGCCATCTCCCTGCGAATTGGCATTACCTGCCCCTATCGGAATTGTGGAATTATTTTCGTTCTGGCCTTGGCGGAAAGAATGGGGAAGATTTACCCTTACCTCCCTTTGCGTAGGACCACCTGCCCGTCTTGCCTTTGCCTCTTTGGCCTCTTGAATGAAAGGGCTGCCTAAACCCTGTGCTGTTTCGGGAGGAGAAATCTGATGGGAACCCCTTTTTGTCACCTGCCTTTTCCAGAATTTTATCCAGCACAGGACCAAATAAGTATCCCCTTGGAAGGGAATTGAGCACAACTTGTTCTTTGAAGCAGTGTCACCCGACCATGCTCAGAAGCACAGCGCACGCCTAGCAGTATTGCATAATGCTGCATTTTTTGCTGAAAACCAGACTGAATCGGCCGAAGCATCGGCCAAAAAGCCCGTAGCTTTTTTTAACAAGGGAATGAATTCTGCTAAATCTTCTCTTGAAGTTTTCTGTACCAAATGTGATTCCAATTGTGACAGCCATATGAACATGGAACCCGCGATTGAAGTAGCCGCGGTGTTAGCATCTATCAAGTTGGCTGTAGTCTCCCAACCACGCTTGAGGAGCCCGTCCACCTTCCAGTCCATGGGATCCTTAAGCTGTCAAGCATCCTCAAATGGGAGTGCCCGTCTTTAATTAATTCAGTGACTTAAATGTCGACTTTCAGGACTGTGTTCCATAATTTAGTCTTGTCAGTGGGGAACAAGAGTCTGTCCTTGAAGTCTTTGGACATCGATGAGCGCTTCTCTGCCTTTTCCAATTCATCTTTCACCAGTTGTTTTAGTGTTTGATTAACGGGAAAACACTTGCAGCGTCTTGATCTCAGCCAGCCAAACATCTCGTCCTGAACGGACCTGGGTTGTTGGACGTCAGATACTTCCATTGTATTACGAACTGCTGTTATTAGCTCTTCTAGGTCACAATTTGAAAAATAATACTTTTTCTCATCATCCTCTAAGAGGACCGGCGTGGACACGTCTGAAATTTCACCTTCAGATATTTCCAGGTCTGACTCATCTGAGTCCGAAGAAGCCAGGACCTGCATTCAGGGCCCTTTTTGCAGGCCTAGACGGCCCGGGCTTTCGTTGGAAAGCAGGATTTATTTTAATTGCCTGGACTTCCCCCCCGCACTACCTGGCGGATACCTTCCATTAAAGATAGTTTCTCCTCTAACAATTTTAGACGTGCACTCGTCACATACAAGTTTTTTCGTATTATCCTCCAGCTTTTTGGCGCATAGTGCGCACTTCCTGAGCCTTCTTTTAGATTTTATTTTTTAAATGCATCCTCCTGCAATGGAAATGCAGGAAAGGCTATTAAATTGGAGTATACTAGTGCAGTACACAAGAGGTTTTTTGTCCAAGTGGACTACTCACGCTTGCTGCACTTCCCATCTCCTTCCATCTTTCCGTAGAGGTGGTAGGAAGAAGCTTGTGCAGTTTTCCCAAAAGGGTGAGCTGCAAGGGGAATAGGATGCTTTTATTTTTGAATTTGGCGCCTCCAGGCGCATTCCCGGCATTTGGCTCCGCTCCCGCCATTTGACGTCGCTTGTGGCGCGCTACCCGACGTGCACGTCATCAGTGAGCGCGGACGCATCACCAGCCAACATGGTGCGTCATCAGCGACCATGGTCACGTCCCCGGCGGACATGGCACGTCACCTGTCCTCCGACGTGGCCGCCCGCGCCACAGCCGCAAGCAACCACTGTCCGGACCAGCGTGACATCTGGACAGGGTAAGAAAAACTTACCAGGGCAGCAGCAGCAGAAGCCAGACTCCCCTTTCTCTGACTTTTCTTTTTTGCCTCCTCCACAGGGATGCTCGGCATTTGAGGAGGGGCCTTCTGCTCCCCCGAGCAGGAACCACCGGACTTCCCCCCGCAGGAATGTAAGACATTTGCGGGGCTGTGGTGTAAGCCATCTGCCAAAACCCGGTGAGGAAACCCATTCTCGGCACACACAGAACTCTCCCTGTGTTCCGTTGGGACAGGAAGAACACTGGAGAATAGCAGTGGGAGGCAGCCTTTTAAACTTTCCTCTTCCTGTCCCCACAAGGTCAAAGGGCAACCTCCATGTGTGCTGTCATGATAGACAAAGAGGGGGAAAACAAAAAAGATTATACAGGATGCCAGGCCACATGGTACGTGTAGTGCACCATGCAGGGTTACAGCCTATTAATGACGGCCTATTTCAATCCAGCAGGCTGCTCAATATAAGGAAGGTGTGTGCGTGGTTGTTCATCAGTGACTTGTACATGTCCGGTGGCTCCTCCATTTACCAGAGGGCTGTTTGCATGTTAAGAGATGTGGTGTTCATGCCGGCCCTCTTGTATCAGTACATCCATAAGTATATGGCCGCTTTCTCTGATTTATTGTCTGTTTAGATTTCCCTTTTCTGTTATTTTATGCATTAGCACCAGGACAATCTGTAGGGAACTGCAGGCAATGGGTTATTATAGACGAGCGGCTGCACACAAGCCCAACATCACAGCAGTGAATGTACAGAGGCGCCTGCGATGCTGCTTGAAGTGTTGTGGACAGCTGTATCCCAGTACATCATCTTCCGATCAGATGACTGCACTTTGGTGTGGCGGTTGCCTGGAGAGCGGTTTTTGCACAACTGCATCGTTCCAACAGTGCAGTTTGGAAGAGGTTGTGTTATGGTGTGGGGATCTTTTTGCTAGGAAGGACTAGGACCATTGGTTATAGCGAAGTCCACCCTCAACACTAATGGGTACAGAGACAATGTGGCATTACCTACCCTGTGGCAATTCTTCGGCACAGCTCTGCGTCTCTACCATCACCGAGGCCCACATCGTACACTACACAGGGTTGAGGCTTGCTTTGAGGAGCAGAACGTCTGCAAACTTAATTGGCCAGCCCAAGGTCCCAATCTTAATTCCATTTAACATCTTTAGGACATAGACATGAATGCCCATCATCCCCACATCACTACCTGAAGCTCACCTCCAGGAATGGAAGGCAATGCCTCCACACATCAGAATTTGGTGGAAAGCGGCCTAGCAGAGTTACTGCAGGCATTGAGGTCAAAGGCGGCCCAACAGTGTTGAAAATTGTGAATAAAAACAATTTTCAAGGCACCTTCTGTGTGTCTCCCAATACGTCCGTTCATATATGGAGAGTATTTAAGATGTCACTTTTTGGTCTCTGTTCACATTTATGTTTGGGCTTCAGTTTTCCTCCTCAAGGAAAAAGGGAGCAGGAAAATGGAATTCTTTTAGAGAATAGATCTGGACAGACCACTGACTATAATGGGGACTGTCTCCCCTCATACCCTCCGGCATTTTTCCCAGATGGCTCTGCACCAGAAGCCCTTAAGTGAGTCTTTGTAGCAGTCGTGAGAGCCTTACATAAAGCATATCAAGGAGTAGAGCATTATTTACAGTTTTTCACACGTGCGGTTTTGGAGGAGTTTATGAAGCCAAATGCCGCCTGCACACAGTAGAGCCGGATTCTGCATGTAGGAGCCCGTAGCAGAACCCGACCCTGCATACTCGTGTTCTTTCTTATTTTTCTGCACTGCGGATGGCTGCTGCGAGCCCCCGGACACGCACAGTGCAGATTTTTTCGAATGTTTAATCTTTGCACGCCATCGCTAGGCGATGACACGGAATCCACGACCAGTCTGCAATGTTAATTGCAGACGGCTTCCATTGACTTCAGTGGAAGCAGTTCGCGCAGAATCTGCACAAAAATAGAGCACGCTGCGATTTTTTTCTCTGTTGGTTGAATCCACAATTGGACACCTGCCATGGATTCCGCAGCAAAAATCTGTTTGTGTGCAGACGGCCAAAGTAAGGTGTGGATCCAAAAATGGGGGGATATGTAGAATCTTTTATATTTTTCCCTCCTTTTACAGTATACACCTGGCATTTACCAAACAAAATGACAGGTGTAAGTAACCTCAATAAGCAGCTCCCCTCCCCCAGACGGCCTATCATATTACAGTGCCATATAGTACTAAGCCTGCAGTGTTAAACACACAGCAGCTGGGAGACCGGATCCAGACTAGGTATATACTTTGCCTCCTCCCTTGGCAATCATGTGCTATTATAAAGCGGACCAAAGTTCACATCAGCCCTCAGAGCAGACGAATCATTTCTATCCACGTGGAAGAGATCGGGTCACTTGGTACAATGCGATAACAATCATATAAGGCCTTGAAACCCTCCTCCCAGCTGTGGTGTGCCTGGAGCCATACAGAGGAACATTCTGCCTCCCCCTTAGGGCTCACTCACACGGGCGTATTGTCACCTAGTATCATGCATGTGTATATCCTGTGCGTAACATGCGGTGAATAGAGGCAATGGATGTCAACGGACTTTCACTCTTCCATTGACACCTGCGTGTGGGCACTGCACATCGTTACACAGGAGGAACCGATCGCAGCATGCTGTACTTCTTCACGCTGCTCTGAACAAAGTGGGGAAATAAAATAAAAATATAAATCACAGTACGCATGGCCATGGCCGCGTCATTCACGGGCATCGTACACAGCCTATAGCAGTCTCTGCCAGCAGAGCGTATGGGCTGTCGTGTAGAAAGCTGTGGGAGACATTGTTGTACGCATATGCCTGTGTGAACGAGCCCTAGGAGGGGATGCGCTGCTGTACTTTCCTGCACAATCAGATGCTAGGTATGCAGACAGCTGTGCAGTTGGTGGTCCTAATTCATAGTATCTAAGCTCAATACTGATGGCTACAGTAAGGGCTCCTGTCCACAGGCGGGTCGGACCCTGCATGCGGGGTTCCCACAGTGGAGTTCGACCCAGTGCCCGGCTGGTGACCCCAGCTTACCTGTATGGCGTCTCTACTCTGTGCTGCAGATGTGCCAGCCTGTGCTCTGGCACGCATGCGCAGTACAGAGAATGCCGCGCCGACGCTATGGCGACGACGCGGCTTCTGCGGCCATTCTGCAATGATGATTGCGGGATGCCCGACTTCCATTGACTTCAATGGAAGCCATCAGTGCATAGCCTGCACAAAATCGCGGCATGCTGCGATTTCTTCTCCGCGAATGGAAAATCACAATCGATTTCCGCTTATGAGCTGGCGCATTTTTGCATTGCATGCTATGGGCTGGATTTGCTGCGCAGTCCGGAGGCGGAATCCCGCTCTGTGCTCCACAATGCTAATCCGTCCGTGGACAGGAGCCCTAACTCAGCAGAAACCCTCCTAGGGTACAGTTGTGTCTCTGAACTAGTCATGTTAGACCGGGCTGGAGAATACGCCATATATTTAGATATACAGAATACAACTCCTGTAGCTTAAGCTAGAGGCTTAAATACACAAAGCCGCCGACAATAAGCAATCAGCAAATAAGCCAAGTGCAAATATAACTTCCTTGTATGGGAAAGGGTCCAAGTGTTATACACTGTGAGAGTGAAACAAGCCATGGAGAGAGATTTCCCTAGAACCGCCATGTGTCTAAGCCGGATTCACATGTGTGTAAGCCATCTCTGCCCGGCAAATACACCGCATGTCCACACGGCCGAAATGTGCTTACACCCACGATGTCCCCAATCCCAGGAAAATCCACACCAAAATCTGCATGCCTAAGGCCACTCTCACACATGCATTTGGAAAACGACGCTCTGAATCGCTGCGTTTTTACTGCGATTCTGAGCAGTGTTTTTGAATGCATGTCACAGCAAATCGACAACGCTTTTTAAGGCATGCCATCATTCTGATGGGTGATGAGATGCGTTAAAAGGTGTTAAAACAAGCGAAAATAGAACACAGTGCTCGGAAATAACAGAGTTAGAAACGATCAGAAGGCCCAGAGATCACTAACACAAAAACCGGCTCAGCTTTGAGAAACACTTAACATACGAGACATATACTCAAACCTACAAGTCAAAAGGTGCTCCGCGTGGGCTGGATGGTAACAAGAGCAGGCGTGAGGTACTGAGTCTTGCTGAACTGAGACCTCAGAAGTGACGGGAACACCACTGACAGACGAAGAAGACGACTTACAGCGATGCAGGAGAAGACCCGAGGATGCCGAGGAAGAAGCCGCAAAAAGAAGGACCCAGAGGATTGACGGAGTTCTTCCCAGCGTGAGAGGCTGAAGGGGAGATAACCTGCACCGTGGAAGCAGACCAGCTGAAGATTCCAGAGCGGCAGGTATGGGGGAATCCCTGTGATGAGAACAGGGTAAGCGGGTTTCCCCAATCCCCTCATCCTCTGTACCGTAGAAATGCTGGGGAAATAGGAGAGAAGTGCAGCAGTGATGAGGATGCGGCCACACATACCCCCATTAAAAAAATTGTGCCCAGAAGGATCCAAAGTGGAGGGGAGGAAGCAGACAGCCGGGAGGCTGAAGGGAGAGATGCTAGAATGAGCTCACACAGCAACAGTGCAGAGAGTGCGCCCTTGGAATGGGGAGAGGAGGAAGAGATTGAGAGAGGGGAGAAAATAAAGGAAAAGGGAGTGAAGGAAGGAGCCAAAAACCCTCAGAGCATCAAGAACAAGATAGCGCCCATAGATGCTCAGGAAAAGGAGGAAGGAGCTGGAAAAGGAGAAAAGTACAAGATGAGTAGGCATAGGCTCCCAGAACCCCACAAACATAACATCCTTAGATCTGCGGAGAGGAGGGCAAGTAGGAATAAAAGATGGATGCAGGCAGGCAGATCAGGCTGTGAAGAAGAAGAAACAGAAGAGAGAACAGAGGGACCCAATACTTAACATTAATTGCACAGAAAAGGCAGCATCAGAGTGCTTTTTTTTAGGAAAATGACCCTAGCATTGAAGAGAGCTAGAAGCTGTGCCTCCATGGAAGAAATGGGAGGCAGAATAAACAACTAGGAAAACAAAATGGGTGAAATGACCAGATCACATAATGACCTGAAGGATGATCGTTACAGGCTAGCGGAGAAGCTACAGGCAGTCAAAAGTAAAATAGGAACCGACATAAGAATGTTAAAATTAGAGGAATAGGCGAAATGATGAAACTGGAAACACTTAGAGAATACTTACAAAATGTAATTAAAACCTACTTACTGACAGTTCACAAGAGGAATGCACAGTGGATAGAATACACAGGCTGCTGCAGCCAAAGGGGATTGCAGAACACCTACCAGGGTATGTGATGGCACATACATTTCTATCACTCAAGGACAGGCTGATGTTTGTGACCAGGAGAATGAGAGCTCTCCCACATCCATACGAAAACCTTAAACTCTTCACAGACCTATTGCAAGCCACTATGATGGCCAAAAAAAATTGGTGCAAATTACAAACATCCTCCGAGAAAACAAAATAATTTACAAGTGGGGATTCCCCGTAAAGTTGATAGTCTCCAGATACGGGGGGGGGGGGGGGGGGAAAATCACGTCATCCCCAACCAAGAAGAGGGGCAAAAAATTATCCAAAAGTGGGGCCTGGGAGGACAGATCAAGTGGGACGTGATAGGCCCAGAACAAACATCTGAAAGAATGTAATTCTGTGCTTAACTCCAGAACAAGAAAAGAGGTTCCCATCCAACAATGGCTGAACTTTCTTTCCCCCCCGAAAACCCCATGCTCACAAAGGGCAGTGATTTTGCTCAAGTGAGAAGGTGGTGCAAAGGTTACTTCCCTTCCAAATATCCCAATTCCACACTACAAACCTCCTCACTAAACCTATAACCCTTACAAGGAATCCGATCTTGAAAACCATCCTTTTAAGCAGAAATAATCTGGAAAAGCAGAATATCCATGAAAAATATCAAAAGAAAACAAAAAAGTGGAAATTGCAGCAATTTGTCAAACATCCACTGTGAGTATTAATATACTTTCAATAAATGAAAAAGGCTTGAACTCTCCATATAAAAGATCGGCCCTATGGAAAGAAGCTACTGCAGCCAATGCAGCAGTGCTATGTGCCCAGGAAACGCACTTTTTAAAAAGGACTGCATCCCCAAACTACCCCACCCCCAATACTCCACAATCTATATGACTAATGCGGAAAAGAAGGCGGCAGGGGTTCTGGTGCCTATAAGAAACTCAGAGGACTTTCAACTGATAGACTTGGAGGCAGATGGGGGGCGGCAGATGTCGGATTATGGTTTGCAAAATTAATGGGATAATGGTGACAATGGTGAATATTTACACACCTAATTCATCACAGTCAGCTTCCTAAACAAAGTTTTTAGGAAAAGAAAATGCAAAAAAAGTCACCTACTGATTTGTCATTAGAGGTATCATGATTCAACAGGGATTTATACAAAAAAAGAGAAAAAGGCAGGAAAATAGCTGATGTCATGCATGCGCAGATGCCGACAACAGGTCCTTGCAGGAGGAGATCGTCGTGGGACATCATAGAAGCCAGAGGAGTAATTCCATCTCTCCTCACAGATCCGATCTGTGAGGAGAGAGAAAACAATTTAAAAAAAACAAAAACTTTTAAGTGATGGATAACTGATCACGTGACTGGGGGCCACGCACTGCAGGCTCCGATGACTGCTCCAGGCTCTCAACTACCGGAGGTAGCCGGGAGCTGTCACACTCAAACCCCAGGGCTTTACTCTACAGGGCCAGCATGTTTTTACAGTCCTTTAGAATAAAGCCCATACACCTAGGACATGAAAACACATATGGGTGGTCACCAAGGGGTTACGATTATGTCATGGAATATGGCAGGCCTTAAGTAGCCAAACAAAAGAAGGTTCCGACTCATTTGAAATGCCTTTAACCTGATATTGTATAACTGCAGGAAACACACGGGAGGCCCAACATGAGGACCCCCTTGTGAGTCCCCTGGTTGGACTCTTGCTATACTGCAAAAATCACACGTCAAACTCTCGAGAGGACCCCCCCCCCCAGTCCCTCCCCTCCCCACACACCTCAAATCCCTCTCCCCCTCCCCACCTACCACCCTCTATACTGCGCACTCAGCTAGCTCTTACTTTCTACTCCTCAGTTTTGAAATTCTTGGCTTTTACTTGATCCTCAATACACAGCGTACAATAGGTATGACTACTAATGAGAAACTGATGTTTGATTCTCTAGCAGGAAGAGCATTTTTCTCTTTTTTTCCTTCCTTTTTTATGTACGTTTCTTGTTGCAATTCTTCAATGTATGGAATATATATAAAAAATTGCAATACAAATTTGATTTAAAAGAAAAAAAAAAAAAACCTCGAGAGGAGGCTATCCTCTTCCGTAGAGGCCTGCCATGTGCCATAGAAGAACTACAGTCTAAAGGGGAGGGTAGAGACCATTATTAAAAGTCAGCATCTACAATGAGCACTATATCTTCATTAACATATATGCCCCAAACCAATCCACACAGATTTTTTTTTTTTGCATATCTTACCTCTTTGCTGCTCTGAAGGCAGGACTCCAACCTCCTTATAGGAGGAGACTAACAGCACTACTCAGCCAATCCTAGACCGATCTGCATGAAGCAATAAGCACACAAGCCTCTAGGGGTCTCCTAGAGCTCATGGAAACACTATTGCTTTGTGACCCCTGGCGTATGGCTACCACCAAGAGAATACACATTTCACTCTGCAGCTCATCATAGCGTCTCAACAATAGACTTTCCTCCTATCATTCCCTATATTTGAAAAATTTTCAGCTGCTTCTTTACCCTGTATAGTAATTTCAGACCATATGCTGCTACTCTTATCCTTTTGTGGCAGGGTGCCGCAAAGAAACAAAAAACTGGTCCTTCCCTTCATACTTACATAGTTCAGAAGGTTTTAGGAATTATCTACAGACACCCTGGGATAATTATCTTGATGTTAATATTGAGCACATAGATAAGATCTTATCTGGGCTGCATCTAAATTAGTAATGCGGGAACACAAACTACATTTCCTAAGCATTAACAAACTTGTATCAAAAACTTTTCCTGCTATCTGCACAACAGTACGCTCCTCCCCCTCCCAACACAAGATATCTTACGAACAAACAAATATTAGAATCTGTTGTCCAAAGCCAAGCCTTATGGCTCACAAAAATGAAAATAATTTCATCGCCAAGCCAACAAACCAGGTCGACTTCCAGCCAGCACAGCTAATTCACAAAACAAACCAATTCTATCTCTAAAGGCCCATTTACACGGAGCAAAGATCTCTCAAAGATCGCTCAAATGACAGTTTAGTGACAGCTTTGAGTGATCATTTTGCATAAACTATTAAGTAGCTACTCAGCTATTTAAGAGCAATTAAGTGTGCAAATGAAGCCTTTGCTGAAAGCAGTTAATTGCCCGAGGGCTTTTATCGGCTTTCATTTCTTTTGTTCTCCTACGGGAAACTGTGCTAACAGTACTACCCGCTGAGAACTGCTGATAAGGCTGGATTTTTAGTTTGGCCTGAATTTAACGATCAGCTAACAGTGCGCAAAAAGTGCAAGGTGGCCGCGCGTTTAGACGCAACGATGATTGCTCAAACGATCGCTTTTTTGCGATTTTTGAGCGACCACCGCTCCGTGTAAATGGGACTTTACCGACCCCGCAATAGGCGACAAACACTTTCAGCAGGCAGACATAGAAGAAATTATGCATACTTATTTTGAAGATTTATATAGGGTGTTCCACACTAACGAGCCATATTAAAAACTGGCAAGATGCCCTTAAGCTACCCAAACTCCTGTCAGAACCAACAGCTCACCATTTTCTGAAGAGGAAGTACGAGCAGTGGCCACAGCCTCGCCAAACAAATCCCCGGGTCCTGGCAGCTATAGTAATGAATACTACAAAATCCTACAAATAGAATACCCACATTAACAAGACTGTATAATGACATTTACGCCCATAATGTTCAGCTTGACACGCTCCTTGTTAGCTTTAAGTATGAGGAGAGTTATAGAGTCAAAGACCTTACATTAGTACCATCATATCGCTCAATTTCATTTCTGAATTAAGATTATAAAATCAGCAAATCTCGTGGCCAACAGCCTCAAAAATATATACTCCCGGACATTCATCCATTCCAAACAGGCTTCAGTGCCTAAAGCCATATCACTAAACATCCGAACTGCCATTGCTGCCACCACTGAGGCTAAATACCCAAATGCCCCTGAGATGCTCCTGCTTAGCCTGGATACGGAGAAGGCATTTGTCATAGGGTAAAGTACAGGAAAGGCCACGATAGCTTGTCAAACGTTTTAGCCCAAGCTTTTGTAACTTTATTCCCCATATCCATTCTAACGTATCTACTACCCTTACTATAAATGGTCATAATGCTCAAGATATAGATATATTTCGAGGGGCCAGATAGGGATGCCCCTTTTCAACCTTACTTTTCAACCTCTCGCTAGATCATTTCCAATCACTGATCCAACCAATTCAACCAACCCATTTATACCACACCAACATCTCAGTGGTGGCTTTTGCAAATGACGTACTATTAATTGTCAAAAACGTAACTGTTACAGTCGCTCGTACTCAAAGATCTCCAAAAATTAGGATCTTTATCGGGATATACTCTTAACATGGAGAAAACATGCCCTATTAATAAATGTCCCATCCCACCCAGAGTCGACCTTTCAATATCCATTACAGAGCAGAGAAGTTCCATTACATACCTTGGCGTTCAATATACCTAATTTATACCGCAAACTTTACGTAATCATCAAACCCTATATTACATCACTAGAACAAACCTTATTAAAAGGACCCAAGCTTCCACTGTTCTACGAAGGCAGGTGTCACCTGATTACAATGGTGGAATTCTCTCGTCTCCTATATGTAGTCCATGGTCTTAAGGCAGTAGAAATGCAGTCCTAAGCTCTTGCTCATGACCTGAAGGTTGCGGGTTCAATCTCCGCTTGGTTCAGGTAACTGGCTCAAGGTTGACTCAGCCTCCCATCCTTCCAAGGTCAGTAAAATGAGTACCCAGCTTTCTGGGGGTTAAAAGATGACTGGGAAAGGCAATGGCAAACCACCCACTGCAAAAACATTCTGCCTAAAAAAACGTCACAATGTGACGTTACCCTAGCAGTCAGTCATTGATGCTTGAACCAGGGAACTTTACCTACTGAAAACACCTATGAGATGCGATCTTTTTCAGATCTACTAAACAAATACCGCCAAGCTCACATAACCTTTTCCCCCTATTTACAGGCAAAAGGTATATAGATAGGACCTTGGCCAACATGTCCTCACATGAATGGTCAAAACTGAACCACACATGACAGACCCTTAGACCTAGTGCCCACAGCCGTAACGCCCATCACGGTGCCCCCCCCCCCCCCAGAGGCCCCATACTTACCTCCGGATCCGCCGCCCGACATCCCGCATGACGCTCCGGCGCACATGTGCAGTAGAGCGCATGACGCACCGGCAGTTTCATGTGACGCACCGGCAGCGTCATGGCACACCCACAGCATCACATGCGCGCTATCTGCGTCATGACGCAGCCGTGGGGAAGCAGTTTCCCGCTATCTTCCGCTGTGCTACAGTGGAAGATAGCGTGATGGACGGCTTCCATTGACTGCAATGGAAGTTGTCCGCGCATATGCCCACAGCAAATAGAACATGCTGCGGGTAATTACGGATGCTTTCACGGTGCAGAATTCCACGGTGGAATTCCACACTGAGCATTGCGCTATTAGGTGCAATAGAACCTAATAGCTGCGGGGCAGCGCCGCAGACTTTTGCAGCGTGATACGCGGCGGAAATCCGCCCGTGGGAATTAGGCCGTAATATGTGAGATCATACAACAAGATTCCACCAACACCTACACACTCCAATGGATTATACTAGGTCTCAAACAGCACCCGTGAAACAGACCATTGATATTCCCGATTTAACCATCCCACGCCTACTGAAAACCCTAAAATACAGTGGGTGTTCCTTTACCTAGAGCAGCTACATTGAAGTAACTACCATAGGGCATATATCACTCCTCAAAGAGGATTCAAAATAATAATCATACTTATTTGTATAACGCCAACTTTTTCTGCAGCTAAAATAGGAATATACCCACATGATAGGTGTTGCCGATGTCGGGAGTGGGTCTCTTCCATTGTCTGTGGGACTGCTTTGTGGATTAAATTTTCAGGACCAGGATACACAGATTCACCACCACACATACGACCTCGCCTGGCCCCCTCAATCCCACCTGGGCAATCTTTGGGACATAGACCAAGATGAACACCAGGGAATCGGAAACTTCTACATACAGTTGTCATGGCCAAGGTCAAAACGATCCTACAGATGCAGATTGACAGGAACACTCCTTTCTTTAAACTTTTGGAGTAAGTTTGGAGAATTTTATTGATATATTACCTCAACAAGTGGGGAAGGCCATTAATGAAACCTTTAAAATAACCTCTTGTTATATGGAGAGAACCATGAGAGGAGACCCTCTGAAAACCCTATAATTGATGTGATCCTGAGGGCAGGGTGGGGACCTCGCATGTGACACCATTACATAAAAACCCCTGGATGTTACTTGAGCCCTACTGGGGCTTTATAGAAGGAGAGAAAGTAAAAAAAAACTAAATTTAAAGGGTGTTGCCTGGATACTTGCTGAGACGGACACATGAGTGAGCTTCGCTCTGTAAAAGTTCTCCTAAGCGACTAAAACAAGCTGACTGCAGGTCACTCACCGCACCAAACAGCTGATCCCCTGCAGCAGTCTTGATGACGAGACTGAGAATGGTGAAAGTGCTCCCAAAGCACTTAATGGAGTTTTTCCCACACTTGCCACACCAGCCACGGATAGGACAGTGGTGTTTCTCCTTCCTCCGGCAGCTCCCTGAGTGGGGAAGGAACGCTCAACTGTGTACCGCTCGGTTCTTCTCCTCTTTTCCTATGATGTCATTTATGGTATATAAACCACATGCAACTTTGAATAAAGTAGAAATCCTTTGATACTGCAACAGGCTGCTGTGATTTGTATTTCTCCTGAGGGCCCATGCTTTCCACACAAGATCTGAGATTGTCTTCTCCTTGGTAAATAAACAAATTCTCCTTACACTGTGAAACAAAAGCCCAGACTGGAGGTCCTACTATGTATAGAGAGAACCTTTACAATTAAAAGACCCTACGGATAGCCTTCCTTCATCTGATAAGCTTCTGAAAGATTTATTAAAGAGATGACCGTGGCTTTATATGGCTCTATACAGAAGGACTTTGTCAATCTTAATTCTTCAATAACTGAATTGGGAGACAGGACCAATCACTTAGAAATTAAAGTGAATTTACACTATCCCATAATGAGCTAATAAAAGCCCATTATGCTTCAGGAGAAGTAGTGGTAGATATAAAAACAAAAATGGCAGACCTGGAAGATACAAGCTGAAGGAACAATAATAAGTTTTGTGGAATTCTTAGAATATTAACTCTCCAGACCTGAAACATTTTTTGCCCCAGCTAATGACAAATCTACCATCAGCAACTTCTCATAAGGAACTCATCATAGACACGGCACATTCACTCCCAAACCCAAGATTCCTAGCTGACAACATCCCAAGAGATGTCATAGCAAGAATCCATTTCTTTCATACCAAAGAAGCACCATTGTATGCAGCATGTAAAACACCTAACCTACCAAGCCCATATACCAACATCCACCTCTTTGCTGAACTCTCGCCCGATACAATGCAAGCCAGGAAAGCATTTGTCATAGTTACCTCCTCAAGGCAAGCAAAAATCCCTTATAAATGGGAATGTCCTACAAAGCTTCTAATCCGCAAAGAGGTCCGAGAACATATTCTTAATACAGCCGCAGAAGGAATTGAACTTCTGAAGAAATGGGATCTACTGACCTCTGATGTCCCACCAAGTAACTCGACAGGAAAATGCAAGAAATAACCCAAAAAAATGGATAAACAAATCCACAACGGCTGAGGTCCTTCCATATCCATATGAAATTTAGAACTTTCGAATGGCAGCGCTCACCTTCTGAATCGCTCCATAAAGACTTAACCAAAGTGAGACAGAAACCGAGACAACATCTCTTAGAAGACTGAGAAAACAAACATTTCACGCATAATACACGACTCATCCTACAATAAACTTTACAAACTGATGGCCAAACGCGCTAAAAAAAAAAAAAAACCCAAGATTAAAAGATAAACCTTTTTTATCATGAAAATAGGCGCTCAGGACATTAATTATATCACGTTCAAGATATAGCTAATGAATTCAGCGCTTACTACGCCAGTTTATAGAATCTGAAAGATGATGGCACGACTCCCCAACCCAGTGATGCTTTCATAAAAGTATTTCTTTAGAAAATTAACCTCTCTACTGTTACGCAGGAGCAACTGAAGAATCTTAATGCCCTCTGACACTAACAAGTCATGGAAGCAATAAAACCCCTCAAACCTTCTAAATCTCCAGGACCAGATGGCTTCACCAACAAATATTACAAGATTTCCTCCCACACCGAGCAGATACCTTCAATAAGGGGATGACCCCGTGGCTCTCTCTCAGAGGAAATGCTCCAAGCTACAATCGTAACTATCCCTAAACCAGGGAAATCCCCACAATCCCCGAATGATTTAAGACCAGTATCACTTCTTAAATTGTGATTGCTCTCAGCAAGAGAAACGACGTAATCTTGTAGATATGATACCTTTAATGGCTAACAAAAATACATGATGTAATAATAGCGAGCTTCCGAACCAACGCAGGGTTCTTCTTCAGGCTTATGGATTGGATCTGAAGAGGCATGCATATTTATACATACTTATAACATACATACTTATGACAAGGCACACATATGGATGTGATTGGTTCGCACTTAAAAGGAATTCTGCAACAGCAAACAAACTTTTTTTGTCTAGGCACTGATAGCGGAGTGAAAGTTTATGGTCCCTGAATTACTGTTGATGGGGATAATAAATGTCTCACACTTCCCATTCACGCATAAATCCTGGGGAATAATTTAACCCAGTATTCAGCGTGTCAAAGGTTGTTATCAATTTATATTCCCAAATTCTTCTGTGGTTTTGTGACTTGAAACCACCCTTCAATATCAAAACTCTCATATCTCCTATGTTGATAACAACCTTTGACACGCTGAATACTGGATAAATTATTCCCCAGGATTTATGCGTGAATGGGAAGTGTGAGACATTTATTATCCCCATCAACAGTAATTCAGGGACCATAAACTTTCACTCCCTTATCAGTGTCTAGCTAAAAATGTTTGTGTATCTCTTGTAGCAATTCAAGCCTGCTGACCTCCCCCCCCCCTCCAACAGTAATTTAGGGACCATAAAACTTTCACTCCGCTATCAGTGCCTAGACAAAAAAAGTTTGTTTGCTGTTGCAGAATTCCTTTTAAGTGCGAACCAATCACATCCATATCTGTGCCTTGTCATAAGTATGTATGTTATAAGTGTGTATAAATATCCATGCCTCTTCAGATCCAATCCATAAGCCTGAAGAAGAACCCTGCGTTGGTTCGGAAGCTCGCTATTATTACATCATGTATTTTTGTTAGCCATTAAAAGGTATCATATCTACAAGATTACGTCGTTTCTCTTGCTGAGAACAATCACATTTTGCTCTACTGGCTAACACGGTACCAGATCTTTGTTTTCATTACTTCTTAAATTGTGACACCAAAATATATTTTAAAAAAAACCTCTCAAAGACTTCTTGAAGTTCTACCAAAACTAATTCACAATGACCAGGTGGGATTCACAAAAGGCCAACAAGCCTTGGATGGCAGAAGGAGGGTGTTGGGCATCGTTGTGCAGGTAGAGGCCTGTCGGATGTCTTTTCTGCTCCTTGCTTTAGATGCGGAGAATGTATTCAACAGACTACACTAAGGATTTGCATTTGCAAACATAAGTAAATTTGGCATTAAAGGAAACACCTTAACAAGAATTTCAGCCCTATATGGCTCCCCATCTGCTAGAGTTCTTGTAGATGTACTTTCAAAATCATTCCAAATTACTAACTGAACTCATCAAGTGTGCCAGTTATCCCCTTAATTGTTTAATTATGGAACAACGCTATAGCCTTATGCACACGGCCATGACGGGCTACGCAAGCGGAATACCGCAGCGGAGTCCGTCACAGCGCCCCCCCTTCCCCCCAAAGACCCCATACTTGCCTCCGGATCCGCTGCGCAAAGTCCCACATGACGCTTCGGCGCGCATGCGCAGTACAGCGCATGACCCCCCCCACCCGCCGAGAGCGTCATGATGTGGCCGGCAGTGGGCGGGGCGCGTATTCACGTATTCATATTATAGACTAACACTAACAAATCTCAGATTATAGCCCTTAACATTAATAATGCCTTAAAGCTTCCCATCCAAATCGAATTCCCTTTTCAAATGTTCAGTCTTATTCCCACTAACTTTCTCAAGAAAAGAATCATTGTGGCTGGGAAGGATAGTTACCTATAAAATGCTTATCCTACCAAAAATTCTCTATTTCTGTACTGTCATAATCCCAGTCCCCTAAATAATCATGGCAAAATTCCAAATGCAGATGGATTTCATCTGGAAGGGATAGAAACCAAAAGTTGCTTCATCCATATTATTCCTTAAAAGAAAACAAGGAGGACTGGGGTACCTAATCTTTGGTCTTATCAGTCCACCATTATCAAACGCAAGCCTGGCTCACCATCTCCTATAACTTCAGTTGGTTTCATATATAAACTCTGCTTAATGAAGACAGACGTCTTAGTTCCTTCATATTAGCCTCCATTTCAAAAGAGACCACTCCAAAACCACTTCCCTCCATAAACTATCAGATAATGTCAATTTCCCATGCAAGCTTCTATGCAATCCTGGATCCTACTCACTCAAAAATTGAGACATACCACAAAAAAAATATCAAAAAACTTCCCTTGTGTTAAGTGCACTGTTCAGACACAATCTTCTGCTTCTGTGTCTGGCAAATATGGGTTTCGTTCAATTCTTTGTTCCCAGAGCTTATATTCACTCTTCCAGCACTCCTAGGGTTAATAGCTTCTGGTCTCCTGTTCAGCTGATGCTCCTTTTCTAATCACTGTCCTATATAGCTGCCCTGGGTCTTTCAGACCGTGCTGCAGTGTTGTTGAGAGTTTTGTTCCCATCACTTCATGTCCAGCCGATGCTTTGGCAGTTACCTTGCGTTCTGCTTGTGTTCTGTGTTCTTCGTTCATAATACACACTGTTGTTCCTATTGTCTATCTTTGTCTTATAGGTGTTCTGGCCCGCCAGGGTAAGTCAGCGCCTAGAGGAAGGCCGTGGGAACGAGTGCTTCGTTTATAGGCAGGAGTCTCCCTCCCCTGGTTATCAGTTCAGGGCAAGATACATTTCCTAGTTTCCATCCATATATGGGACTGTTCATCTGATATCTTACCTCCCATGCTGGTGTTGGCCGTCAGCTGTGCTGTAGGATCTTCACCTACCCAGCAGGTTGACACAGTGGTTCCACATCCACAGTCCTTACACCTTGACTATCCTAGAATATTTCATTCCCAACAGTCATGTTAAGAACTAGGTAAAAAGAAGGTGTAGATCATATCTCAGACCTCTTTCACTAATCTGATGAAGAAATTTGGCCGTTCCTCATTAATACTTGCACCAATGTAACCAAATAAGGTATTTTCTGAAGGTATATGCCTTACTGAGACCATTATGCCCCATACTTTGCTAACAACTTTCCACCCTCCAAGTCACTTGTAAGAACATTCTATGACATTTTCTCAGGAAAAATGGGCGTTTCAAAAAAGTACATCTCCTAAACTCTGAAAGAGAACTTGGAATAATGTTTACACCAAATCAAGACCTCATACCCCAACCCCCCTCCCCCCACTTTTTTTCTCCCTCTTCCCATCTGATTTCCCTAATTAATTTAATTTAACCCCTTAATGACACGGCCTATTTTGGCGTTGAGGACCAAGCGATTTTTTGGTATTTTTCCATCTCCATTTTTCAAAAGCCATAACTTTTTTATTTTTCCGTGGACGCGGCCGTATAAGGGCTTGTTTTTTGCGTGGCGATCTGTAGTTTTTATCGGTGCCACTTTTGGGTATATAGACAATATCGTAAATTTTTTTTTTTTTTTTAATGATAACAGGGAGAGAAAACGCATCAATTCTGCCATAGATTTTTTTTTTTTTTACAGCGTTAATCATGCAGCATAAATGACACACTAAATTTTTTCTGGGGGTCGGTACGGTAACAACGATACCAAAATTGTTATTTTTTTTAGGTTTTTACACTTTTTTGTAATAAAACCCCGTTTTTTTGGAAATCTTTTTTTTTCTCTATAGCTGCATTCAAAGTCATGTAACTTTTTTATTTTTCTATGTACGGAGCTCTTTAAGGGCTTATTTTTTGCGAGACGAGCTGTAGTTTTTATTGGTACCATTTTGGGAAATGTACGGCTTTTTTGATCACTTTTATTGCATTTTTTGTGAGGCAAAATGCTAAAAATTAGCATTTTGCCTCTGTTTTTTAGCGGTTTTTTTACGTTTTTTGTCGTACAAAATAAAAAGCGTGTTCAACTTTTTGTACACGTCGTTACGGACGCGTCAATATCCAATATGTGGGGTTTTAGTTTTTTTTCCCTTTTTTTATGCTAATATTAGAAAAAGCATAAAAAAGGGGTTTTTTACATTTTTTTTTTTTACATTTTTCTTTTTTTTACACTTTTCTTTTTTTATACTATTTGAGTCCCTCTGAGGGACTTACATCACTGTGCCTATGATCGCTGTCATAAGGCATGGCAAAGCTACTGCTCTGCCATGCCTTATCGCTTGTACAGCGATTATAGGCACAGGCAATACAGGACGCCAGTGTCTGGCGTCCTGTTGCCATGGTGACAGGCCGGGCTCTCGCGATAACATCGCGAGTTCCGGCCGGAGACACACAGGGATCGCGATCCCTCTGTGAACTCTTTCCCTGCCGCGATCTACTTAGATCGCGGCAGGGAAGGGGTTAACAGCGGCGGGCGCATCTCCCATGTCCCCCCGCTGTTGGAGCGGGACGCCGGCTGTGACTGACAGCCGGCTCCCGCTGCGGGATAGCGCGGGATCTTATGTGATCCCGTGCTATCTCCAGGACGTACCAGGTACGTCATGTTGCGGGAAGTACCAGGCTGCCATGACGTACCAGGTACGTCCAGGAGCGGGAAGGAGTTAATTATGATACAAAAGGGAAACTCTCTAAATGTTTGTTCTAAACAGATCTAATCTTTTCAGCTGGACATTTTATCACACTGCTTGAAAATGCTTCTTAATGATCTAGTATCTTATTGCACCTCTATCATATCATATCATATAACATGCATTTACACTTTATCCTATGTATGCATAAAAATGTAATAAAAACATGTTGAGTTATACTGCAGGAGAAGGCACTAATTTTTATGGCAGCTGAAACTGGATGACGAAAGAACCTCAATTCTCGTTTTCTCAGGTTTAAACTCAACGATGATGGTTTAGTTTTACTTGCTTGAACGATTTTCGGAATGATAACACTGGTCAACAAATCAAAAATTTTTTTCTGGTTCTGGTTTGGAAAGAGGTTGAGTCAACTAATTCTGGGGTGCTAAATTCAGTGGAAGAATCAGACCCTATCACATCACATTTCTGAGATACGTAGCACTATTACATAGACAATAATACAGAATTGCCAAATATTGTCTGGTTTTAAATAAAAATAAATAACACTCAGAATTCAATAATGTTTTTCTGGTGATGTATTTGAGAATGAAACTGAAAAAATACTGATATGCTGAGGTAAGAATGAAGAGAAGTGCTTCATGCAGATTACAACAAACACTAAACAGCAGTACAGACAGGCTCATGTCGGTAACCTTCCTGCTCAACTACATTGTTCTGCCATCTAATCACCATTTTTAGAACCGCATCCACTGTGTATTACATTCAAAGAGTTTAGCTTAGTCAACAATTTAATTTTATATTAATAATTCACCAGAAAATGAGCACAAACACAAAAACCTTTTTAAAAAAAATTTAAAAAATCTAAATTACATAAAAACCTTACGTGATACATCATTTCTAAAGGTAAATTCGGATTCTACCCCCAAAAATCCATAAGAATTGATATATTGCACACCAGATGCAAGAATGCTGTTGAGTGGTGTAATTGTTCACTCTAGGCGTGCTTCTTACTGAACAGTTTGTGCCTCGCTGCTGACACAAGGGATTACTGTATGGGAAACATGATAGGTCACATCTGCAAGCACAAACAAGAGGAAGAAGAAGAAAAATCCCCGAAGTATTCCGGGTCAGGCACACACTGTCCCAGGAGCGTTCCACCGCGGCGTAATATGGTTGTTTACAATACATATAAACACGGCTATATAAGGAGTACAACGAAACTAGCTGCAGTCACATGCATCATTTCTATGCCCAAGATTACAGTTTCCTCATTCTTAGAGCTGAGACTGCTCTGCACCCATCAGTTTAGTGACATTAATAATAATAACCCCCGAGGAGAGATCCACACAGTCTTGATGGTGGTAGATATATCCCAACACGTAAAGCTCATTCACACGGCCAGGATTTCACAGTGTATTACGCACGCGATGCACATCCGAGTAGTATGCAGGGAATGGGGTCAATGAAAGCACTTAGACTTATCGATCTATTCACATTAGCATACATACATCGCATGTAGATACACGCTTGAAAAAGATCGCAGCATGCACTATTTAACCGCGTATCACTTCTGAACAGCCCTGTTCTCTATGGGTAGCGTATGCAATGCTGTCCATACGCAATACATTGAGGACAAGTCAAACTCCGCATTACGTGCGTGAGATACGCTGTCATGTGCAGTACACTATCACTGCTATACACGACGATAGCCATGGCGATAAAACACTGCGTTTTACACATACGAGTGTGGGAATGAGCTTTTAATTGCAGCATGAAGAGCTCTGTAGAGATCGAGCCCCTACAGCACAGATTAGAGACTTCTGTTATGGGGAATGTGACAAAGTATACTAATCACATGGCTGTGAACGCCCCTTCTACTATTAGCAATGTCATTTTCTCATGTGTTTCTACAGACGTAGCAAAATGTAACCCAAGCCTGATAACTTACTGCAAGCAGTTAACTTAAAGCACGAAGTCATGGAAAAATAGGTTACCACTTTGCTGAATCCGCACCACATACCACGTTATCATTGTCCCTTGGTTTCCTCTTCTATGGGGTTATCTGCACTTTAAGACAAAGGTTATTAATGCTAGAATTTAGGATTTCCCCCACTATGCTCTCAATACTGTGTTTACTTCCTCACCATTTGAAAGATCTCTGCTTGATGTGCATGAATGGAAACCTTCTCACTGGCACCCAAAACGGACGCTCTGCCCTGGGCGTTCTGCAGCGGAAAAGTCCTCAGCAAATCCTGCCCCATTTGTAGTGGATTTAGGAGATCCACAGCAGACTCATCCTGCAATTGAGTGTGATATCTGCTGTGGATCCACATCAAGATCCAGACTCTGAGGCCCCATTTAGATGGCAGTTTGTATTGTGCGATTCTTGTGTGTTGCGAGACACATGGAAATAGAACTCATTATGTGCAATGGGTCTATTTACATGGTCAATTTTTGTCTCACAGCAAGGCTACAAGATAAGAAATATCGCAGCATATCCTATTATCATGCCATGAGAATAGTACATGCAGATGTGTGGTCTCCCACACAACACATGGACGGAGTGCCTGTGTGGTACGCAATGCGAGTCGGGCCTGAGGATCTCGAGCGGGACTCCCCCTATCAGCTGTGTAAATAGGGCCCAAGGCTACCTTCACATGGGCCGTATCCGCTGTGGGGTTTCTGCAGCAAAAAACCCACAGCAGATATGTTACAATACCGCAGAGACCAAATCAGCACCTAAGGGTTTCTTCCACCAGCATAACTATAGGGGATGCGGTTGCACCTGGGCCCGGGAGCCTTAGGGGGCCCAGAAGGCTTCTCTTCTCCATATAGGGAGCTCAGTACTATGAATAAAACATTATAGTTGGGGGCCCCGTAACAGGTTTTGCATTGGGGCCCAGGGGCTTTAAGTTACGCCTCTGCATTAAGGGGTTGAGAGACGTTGCGGGGCCCCCAAGATAAACTTTTGCACCCGGGCCCATGAGCCTTTAGCTACGCCCCTGGCGCCTTCACATGCATCGTAATCACGGAGGGCATTCCACAAAAGACACCCAGCAGCAATTATACTGTAAATCCACGCCACAAATGGAACGACACACTGCTCAGATGGAAGTGTATATCGGCCGGCCGTGAAAACGCCGGCAGACATACGCTCGTGTAAATGAGCCCTTATACTGTAAATGTTATGGAATGTTTATAGCGATATATTCAGGATATTTTCTATGGATAAGGACGCCTGCAGACGGGCGGAAATTCTGCGGCGGGATTCCCCACAGAATTTCCGTCCCTGGACACCTGCTTAGGAGTGCAGTATAATAGGCACTCCTATGCAGACGGCCGCGGTTTGTCTGCGTGAAATCCCGCACAGCAAACAAACCGCGGAATGTCCTATTTCTGAGCCCCGCACAGAAACGTCACTCACTGGCTGCCGGCCCTGCTCTGCGCATGCGCTGGCAGCCGGCACATGAAAGAGTCGGTAGCGCGGGAGAGGTGAGTGCCTGCGCGGCTCTCTGCAGGCGCTCTGGTCAGGTCCCGCTGCGAGAATTTCCGCAGCCGGATCCGACCTGGCCGTCTGCAGGCGGCCTAAGTAAAGTCACTGAAGTGTACAAAGGGCACTTCCATGGTCAAAAAGAAGTTTCGGATCTACCTTGAGGTTGAAACTTTTTGCCCAGACATTACTGAGGAATGTTAATATATTAATTTACCATACAATAACTCACACAAAAACAATACTATCTGCAAGAGAGCACTTCTCCAAAGGGACACTCGTTCCCATCATTGTAAAGTATCAGAAAGCCAGTCAAGAATACGGTCAGTCTTTGAGGGGGTGATCTATGATGTGCCTGTTTATGCCTGAACGCTTTCCTCCCAATGTACAATCTGCTTCAAACAAGTTACTTGAGGTTTATTAAACTCTGGGTGTAATTTCTGTGTCTGTGATAAGTAATTTTATCCAGGATATATACTGGCCTAATCCTACTAAAAAGTATATTAATACCTCCAGAATGCATCAGAGATCAGTAACTTCAACTTTGGGTTTGTTCACCTGTGTTAGGGCTCCTTTAGGGCTCTCTGTCCCCGTGTTCTGTTTTTGGAGGTAAAGCCCCTGGATCGGATGGTTACATTAGCCTTTACTATAAAAAATGTGCTCATATTATTTAGGCCCCACCTGGTTAAATTATACCAACACGGGGCGTGGCTAGCTCATGAAGGAGTGAGTCGCACCGCAGCTCTGCTCCCGCGACTGACCCCAGCATTTCCGACCGTGGATGACCCAGACCCGGCTACTCACGACCATGGTGAAAGGAAGGAGGAGAGGAACCCCGCGGGCATCGCCGGACGTCTCCGGGAGCGGCATCACAGCATATATGAGGAGAGCGGAGGAGCGGAGCGCCGCGCGGCCGCACCCAAGATGGCGCCCGCAACACTTCCGGTGAGGCCGGCAAGCTCCGACTCAGAGCAGGAGCAGCAGCCAGATATGACAGACCGGAGCAAGATAGGAGCTTACAACGAGCACGCTACCTCCCGCTACACAGACAGCAGACACAGCGGAGAGAACGGCGGGGACAGCAGAGAGACGCCAGAGAACAGAGGTCCCCCTGAGTCGGCCAGAAACAGCAGAGGGGGAGAGAGTGCAGCTAGCCGGGACCGGGCTACAACACCCGCAGGAGCGGTGAGTGGAGCAGAAAGGCCGGGCACAGGGGAGGGGGATGACACATTCTACTCAGTGTCTGAATCCACCAGAGCCCCCGCGGCCCCCCCGCACACTATTCACCAGAGTCCCACAGGGACACAAGTGCCAGGGAAAACAGCCCAGCAGGATAGAGCCACATCACAATCCCCCATGCAAAAGGGGGTCCCACCGCCCCAAGGGGCAACAGGCTCAGTCTCCCCTAGCAGCAAGCCACGGGCTAAAGTCTATACAAGCCTTGAGCTCTCACAACCCCCAGAGTCAAGTGATCACCCCTCACCGCCACGCCATCCCCTCCCGCGGCCCAGCTCCCCACTGGAACTCGACTCGCCTGAAACATCTCTAGGACCCAGAGACCCCCTCAAAGACTCCTCAAATGGCTGCCATCTTGATGCTAGGGCCAGCCCAACAAGCCAGCAAACCTATTGCTCCCCGCTTCCACAAAGAAGCGCGGTCCAGAGGAGATCCATGCAGACCGACTCACAGAGCGCAGCCAATCCCAGGGTCCCTGAGACACAACCTTGCAAACCAAACCCGTGGACAGGCAGCGGCAACAACTCCAGTAACAAAGTAGGACAAGCGCATTCCGGTCGCCCCACACAGAGAGAAGCCAGCAGCCCAACCCTCACAGCAGAGGCCGAAGATGGCTGGGACTGGAAAAGTCACCTCAGGGCCCTACCGATGCAGAATTATATCGATACCCTATTCCAGCAACTCGAGACGGCGCGCAAGAAGGATGTAGCGTCTCTTCAACACGAGATCCGACAAATAGGTCAGAGAGTAGAGGCAGTTGAGGAGGCACAGGAGAAGGTCACAGAGACTCTCGAAGCCCATGACCAAGAAATACATCTCCACTCACAGCAGATCCTAGAGCTCTACACGCACCTAGATGACCTAGAAAATCGTCATCAAAGAAATAACTTGCGTATAAGAGGCCTTACCGAAGAAGTTGAACCATCACAACTCGAAAACTGGGCCCAGTCATTTCTCAACAATATACTAAAAAGGCCAGAGTCCTCCACACTAGAAATAGATAGAATACACACATCACTAGGCCCGAAATCCTCTGACCCTAGCAGACCCAGGGATGTGGTCTGCCGAATTCATTTCTATAAAGACAAGGACTTAGGTCTTTGATGGAACGTATTTTTTGTAAGATTGTCTTTCAAGGGAACCCCGATTCTGATCCTTCCTGACCTTTCACGCCGAACCCTACAGCTGCGTAGAGCCTTGAGACCTTTATTGACTCTCCTCCAGGAAAGAGATCCCCTATCGTTGGCGTTTCCCTTTTCAACTGCACGCCTCCAAGAACGGCAGGTCATCAACATTCCAAGGATTGGGAGACTTGCCGCATTTCTTGGGCACCCTGGAACTCCCCCCAGTCCGGCTACCAGACTGGCCGTCGCCATGCTCCCTACCGGTGCCGCCCCCAAGAAACACGTGGCAACCTGCACCCCCGAGGTCCAGACGACGACGCAGAGACCTCCGCCAGGGAGGAAAAAAATGAAGCCAGAAGTGAAGCTGTAGAATGATCCATACTAATCCACCTTTATTCTGCCACGCAACTCATTATTGATCTGATTCTCCTCCTTCCGTGCCTATACTTCTCCCATGCCTATATCCCCCTCTTTCCCTCTTTCATACTCACCCTTCGTGGATGAGCACATTACAAGCCTAACCAGTAGGGGGGGGAACCTGACTCGGCCGGGTCTGGGAACGTCCACATACATTCCTAATAGCCCCGGTTCTTAAACCTGGGAAACATTCTCCAAACGGGGTCAGGAAGCGGGAGGGAACCCGGGACCCACCCCTTCTTAGCCTCCACTCTCCCACATAGGGCTAACAGCTAACCAAAGCTGTTGTTTTCTGCCTACTCCAGGCAGACTAAGAGTTGTAGGGGCCTATTAGTGCACCCTCACCAGTTACTGGTTGTTTCCAAGTTACATGTTTTCCCCCTTCTTGTTTTTCCCCTCATGCGTCTCCTCCTCTTGTGTCCACCCCTCCCCACTCTCCCCCACCCCTAACCCACCTGAGGGGGGATGAGAGGTACGCACCCACCCTTGCACTTAATTTCAAATGGCGACCTTGACCTTCTGTACTTACAACACCAAAGGCCTAAACAGCCCCCAGAAAAGAAGACAGCTCCTATACCTCCTCCACAGAAAAAGGGTGATGGTAGCTATGCTACAAGAGACCCACTTCAAGGCGGGGTGCGTACCAACTTGCTCCTCCTCGTACTACCCTACGTGGCTTCACAGCCCCGACCCCCTGAGAAAGGCGGGAGGGGTCTCCATCGCCTTACATAGGACCCTCCAGTACCAGCAAGTCGATTCCTTGATTGACACAGGTGGCAGATATATTTTCCTTAAGGTAGAAATACTGGGTACAGTAACCACCTATGCCAATATCTATCTTCCCAACCAGAACCAAGTCTCCACCACGCTGAGAGTGCTGAATGCCCTTGCCAACTTCGCAGACGGGTCAAAAATCATCCTCGGTGGAGACCTCAACACGGCAATGGACCCCGCCTTAGACACCTCATCGGGTAAGTCGTCCGTCTCCCGGGCAGCAATTAGGACACTCAAAAAAAAACTAAATACACTACAACTAATAGATCTCTGGAGAATACTGCACCCAGACACCCGGGATTACACGTTCCACTCAGCAGCTCACAATTCCTATAGTAGAATTGATTATCTTATGATCTCACACAGTCTGTTAGACAGCTCTCCCTCATGCTCACATGGGGACCTGCTGTGGTCGGACCACTCCCCGGTCTTTGGGGGCCTAGCGAGCTGGGGATCTAAACCTAGATGCCAGTCCTGGAGACTTAATGATAACCTCCTAAGAGACCCCCTATGCGTATCAGCACTTAGAAAGGGGATAGAAACCTTTAAGGAGACACATCAAGCTGACCAGACCCCTGCACCAATAAAATGGGAAACCCTCAAGTGCATACTAAGGGGCGTGCTAATCTCCCAGGGGGTCAGGATCAAAAAAGAAAGATCGGCCACCCTAACGGGGTTACCAGCCACCCTGAGGGCCAAAGAGACCGTTAATAAAAGACAGCAAAGTGAAGTCCTGAGAGCGGAAATATTGTTAATCCGCCAACAGATCTTGGAGATCCTAGATCAACGCTCGCTGGTCTTCAGGGACAAACTTAGAAAAGGGACTTTTGAATATGGGGACAAATGCGGGAATCACCTGGCCAGAACCCTCCACCCCAGGTCCCCCCAAACATATATCCCCAAAATCCAATCAACTAAAAGTCAATTGGTCCATAACAGCTAAGATATACTAGAGGAATTTAAATCCTACTATGATAAACTCTACAACATCCCAACTGAGCCCCACGCCCCAACTCAGCTCCTTAAAAATGAGATAGATGCCTACCTTTCCCCTAAGAGCCTGACACCAGCGAAGGCAAAGGCCCTGGAGCAGGACTTCTCACCATCAGAACTGACCGACATAATCAAAAACATGAAAGTAAACAAGAGCCCAGGCCCAGATGGGTACACGGCCAGATTTTACAAATTATTCGCCCCAATAGAACTAGACGCATTCAACACTGTAAACAGAGGCCACCCGTTCCCTAAACAAGCGTTACAAGCCCATATTACAATTATACTTAAACCAGGCAAGGACCCCTCGGCCTGCGGGAGCTATAGGCCGATCTCACTAATAAATGTAGACGTCAAGATGTTCGCTAAATTGTTAGCAAACAGACTCCAGAACCTAATCCCCAGTCTGATCCACTTGGAGCAGGTCGGTTTTGTCCCTGGCAGAGAGGCAAGGGATAACACCATTAAAACAATGTCCTTAATAGCTAGGGCCAAATCAACGAACACCCCCCTATGCCTCCTGTCGATCGCCGCAGAGAAGGCTTTCGACAGGGTGAGCTGGGCCTTCCTCTCCGCCACGCTAGAGAAAATCGGACTGGGCCCACGGATGCTCCAGTGGATCATGGAGCTTTATCAGGATCCCAGGGCTAGAATTAGAGTGAACGGGACGCTGTCCGACCCGCTTAGAGAGTAACGGGACGAGACAGGGGTGCCCCCTTTCTGTACATCCTTACCATGGAAGCCCTAGCTAATTCCATTCGAAGTAATGGCTCAATAAAAGGATTCTCGATCAGTTCCTCAGAACACAAAATGGCATTATTCGCTGATGATCTGTTATTATACCTATCCAACCCCCGAGTCGGCATGCCTGTGCTCTTAAAGGAATTTAAAAATTCGGAAGAATCAACAACTATAAAATTAACGCACAGAAAGCAGAGGCCCTGAACATCTCGCTCCCGCAGGCCGAGGTCTCCCACCTGGGGTCGGTACTTCCCTTTCGGTGGGTTGGCTCTCACTTAAAATACCTAGGAATAAACATTTCAGCAGAGCTTGCCTCATCCTATAAATTAAACTTTATCCCCTTTGTCGAGACCCTGGAGAAGGACCTGGGCAAATGGAATCCCCTCTATATCTCTTGGAATGGTCGAATTAACGCAATAAAAATGGATGTGCTGCCCAGATTTCTTTACATCTGTCAAGCCATTCCAATCGGGCTCCCAAGAGTATTCTTCAAAAAAATTAGATCTTTGATCACAAATTTCATCTGGAGGGGCCACAAACCACGCCTACGCTACTCCTTACTGACGAGGAGAAAAGAAAAGGGAGGCTTGGGCCTACCAGACTTCTCCCTATACCATAAGGCCAACATTGCAAACTGCGCCCTTGACATCATTAAAAGTAGGAGCTGAAGGCTCTGGGTGGAAAGAGAGCATTCAGGCGAGATTGATGGCCTCTACAGAGCCCCCTGAATAACCCCCAAATGGGTTTAAGTCTATTCCGAACATTTCCCCCTTCAGTCTCCAATTATTTAACGCATGGGCGAGCTTCGCGCCCCAATATGGTTTAGTCACAGTCCTGGGTCCATTAACACCGCTCACAGCAAATCCTCAATTTGAAACCACCATCAGCCGGATGGGACTCCTATCCCTCCCAGCTACACCTACCCTCAGGCTAAGAGATGTAGTGACATTGTTGCGGCTGAAACCCATAACAGAGATCCTGGGCCAGTCCCCACCACAGCCAGGTTCCTGGCTTCAATACCTGCAGTTAAGGGGTTTTGTGAGTTCGCGGACGCCGAAATTGAACCTGATGGCATCCCTTACAGAGTTCGAACAATTCTGTCTATCAAGCCTAAGCCAGAGTCACATGATATCTAAGCTATACAAAATGCTGCTGAGACGGGGGATGAGGCCCTGAAATACAAAGAGGCCTGGGAGCGGCAATTGGGTGAAAACCTCCCCGACGAGGACTGGGGCAAAATCTGGTCCTTTACTCATAAGGTCTCCACGACGGGTAGAATCCAAAACCTCAACTATAAAATAGTCTCAAGATGGTACAGAACCCCCAACCAACTACAGAGAATTTTCCCCCAGGCCTCCTCGGGGTGCTGGAGATGCAGTGGGAGCAGAGGCACTATGATCCACATCTGGTGGGACTGTCAACCAGTAGCTGAGCTCTGGAAAGTAGTGACTACCCTGTTCAACCATGTTAACCACTCGGACGTGACAATGACACCCAAACTTGCCCTGCTCTCCCTGTTCCCAGGTGCTGCGAGAGTAGCTAAATCAAGCCTGTTAAAACACTTCATAAGAGCAGTAAGAAGACTGGTCCCAAGACTCTGGCGTTCAGCAATCGCCCCGACTAGGGGGATGTGGGTGGAGGAACTCCATACACTCATGAGAATCGACGAGCTGGGAGCAGACGAGCCCAAACTGTGGGAGGCCTACTACAAGACATGGCAGCCATGGGTTGCGTTTAGGGGATCCGACAATCTCAGAAAATGGATAGATCAAGGTTCTATCGACTAACTAGACCATTAGATTGGCGCCCGGAGTGCACCCCCTATGCTCTCGCTTATCTTCATACACCTCCTCCTTTTCTTCCCTCTCCCCTTCACCCACCCCCGCTCGTCCACCCCGATTTATTCCTTACCCCTTTCCTCCCTACCCAAGTGTGTGTCTTAGAGTAAGTAAAACTCGTGTCGGCAGCAAAGGAGAAGCCCATACCAGAAGCCAACTTGGGTGGAGACAGACCACCCAGTCTCGTATCACAAACCAAGATTGAGAGGAGAGAAGGCGAAAGTGTGCTCCTCTGCGCTCATACAATTCATTTGCCTACAAATCAACACCCATAGCGCGACCTTAACTCGTCGCGAGATCCTGTCCTCTCGCTCTCCCCTTCTAGCTCTCCGCACTTATAATGGTCTTTAAAGTAGATATTCATGTGATAGTTTCGTAAGTTTTTTTTTTTCTCTTAAAACCTTTGAAGTAACCAAAAATTGTGACCAAACTGTTGACAGAGTTGTAACCAATAAAATCTATTTGAACAGAAATTATACCAACACAATTTACAACTAGGGCAAATCCACCTAACTTTTCACAAGCCCCCATTATGACCATACCAGACACAAGATCCCACAATTCCTTCTAAATATAGGCCCAGATCCTTCCTAAATATTGACCTCAAACGTCTTACATCCATCATCGCCTCTAGACTTAGACTTCTCTATTTTTTATATTAATGTGTATCCAGTATATAGATCGTCCAACTTCCTAAGTAAACAGCAGGGAAATTAGTCTTTGAGAAAAGTCAGCTGTACTTGCAATGAGCTCAATCCCCAATACAGTATGTACAACAACTTTATAACCTTTGCTATTGCATTTCAACATTTTATGGTGATGTAAACTGTCAACCAGATACAAGCCTTATGATTAGTTCATGGGTCAATCCTTTGCTCTCTCTTGTGACTAGGACATACCCTACATATCATTTCTTTTTTTCAGTTGTGGCAATCCAAATGCAGCTAATCACTTGGACCCCATCTTACTGCATTTGTGTCCTGCTTTATGTTTAAGGTAAATGCCCTTTTACCATGGTAGGTGTTGGCTGATGTTTTCCCTAAAACCCCTCAATGTAGCCAATGCTGTGCTATCAATTTTTTGCGATATAGAAGAGTTTTGCTACCGCTAGTTGCTCCTGCCCCTCCACTGGTATATCACTTCTATATCCTAGGATACATACTAATGGAGTAAACTCCAGAATTATTTTATATATCATGTTAATCAGAGAGGGGTCCTCAATCCAGTATCTGTTCAATTTTGGACAACGCCACATCAGATGCATCAGTCCCGCTACTTGAGTTTTAAAGCGAGCACATAAAGGGCTATTCCTTATCCCTATATCATGCAAAAAGGCTGGAATACGTTATACTCCATGTATCATATTTGTGACAGTCTGATTTGCTTGGGGACAACTTAGGGTCATCTGCAAGATTTCATCCCAACGCGAGTCCTCTATGGCAGTGGTTCTCAACGTGGGCGTTATTGCCCCCTTCGGGTCGTTTTTACTTCTCACAGGGGCTGTGGAACGCAAAATGGCAGGGGAGTGTTGGAACATAAAGGGGGCGGTAGGGAGGGTGCTGTGTTTTCCTTGTTGATTTTTTTTTTTGTCTAGTCACTACATTTTTCTAAAATTAGTAGTGATACCTTGGTTTTCGTCAATAATCCGTCCGAAAACAATCGGTGAAATCCAAAACCGCCGAAAACTGAGTCAATTATTTCATTATATGAATCACTTACATGTAATGAGAGTTGTGTGCGGCCTTTATCATGTAATGTATGACTTTTATAACTCCATGATTCCGCTACAGATCAATCACACTTCATAACACTGGATAACCTACAGCACAACTTAACCCGCTGTATTCCATAATGATGCTAATTAGCTGGAACCGCTTCAAACTTTCCCCTGTGTGGGTCTCTGGGAGTTGTAGTCTTAGTGGACGCCAAGTGTCTTTTCAGAACACTGATATAAACTACAACTCCCAGAGACCCACACGATTGCAAGCTCCAGACAATCAGCGGCATCATGGAATACAGCGGGTTAGGTTGTTCTTTAGGTTATCCAGTGTGATTTGATCTGTAGCTAAATCATGGAGTTATAAAAGTCATACATCATTATATGATAGAGCGACATAAGCAGTGCATTCTGGAAGCATACTTTATAAAAATGTCTGAGAAGAAGAAATGCTGTCAATATTCAAATGAATACTTGAAATATGAATTCATCCCTTCTCCTACAAACTGACAGCTTCCCTTGTACCTAGTTTGTGAAAATGCATTTTGGAATGAAGCTATGAAGCTTTCGACACGGAGTGATCACCTTGCAAAAATGCATTCAGACAAAGTGGGTAAGCCTATTTCATTATTCCAAGGTTTAAAGTCAAAGTTTGAGAACTGCAGCACTGTAGGCAAGCTATTTGGAAAATCTGCTCTCTAGACTGGCAAAGGCCTCCTTGCTTCCTATAAAGTCTCTATTAATAGCGCAATGTGGCAAATCACATACTATTGGGAAACCACTTGCGTTACCCACAGTTAACCCCTTCCCACTCCAGGGCTTACGTTTACACCCTGGGAGTAAGGTACTTTTCGCAACAGAGCGTACACTTATGTCCTGTCAATAGCGCAAGATCAGAAGAGACCCCGCGCTATCTGGCAGCGGGAGCTGGCTGTCACCAATAGCCGACCTCCCACTGCAACAGTGGGTTTGCACCGAAGCAGCAACCCCCGCTGTTAACCCCTCCCCTGCCACGATCTATGTAGATCGCGGCATGGGAAGGGTTCACAGAGGGAGTGCACTCCCTCTGTGACGTCATCGGGCTCTCGCGATATAATCGCAGCGAGCTCCATTTGTTGCCATGCCAACAGGATGCCAGATACTAGCGTCCTGTATTGGCTGTTCACATGATCGCTGTAACAAGTGATAAGGCATTGCAGGAGAGAAGTCCTGCAATGCCTTATCATAAAGATCATCGGTGCTATGATTTAAGTACCCCCAGGGACACAAATGGTGTGAAATAAAAGGATAAAAATTAATGCACAAAAAAGAAACATTTAAAAATGTAAAAAAAAAAAACAAAAAAAAACAAAAACCTTTTTTGTGCCTTTTCTCACATTAGCATTAAAAATGTAAATAAATAAAATCCCACATATTTGGCATCGTCGTGTCTAACGACAAGTACAATAAGTTGACCGCTTTTTATGCTGCATGGCAAAAAGCGTAAAAAAATAAATAAAAATAAAATAAAAAAAACTGAGGCAAAATGCAAATTTTTAGCATTTTACCTCCCAAACAATGCAATAAAAGTGATCAAAAAAGCCGTATGTACATGGTACCAATAAAAACTACAGCTTGGCTCGCAAAAATTAAGCTCTCACTTTTACAAGTGTACTTGCTTGTGCAACTGACTGAGCTGCATCCATGATTGGTCGATACCGCGGAATTAAAATCTGCTATACCTGGCATAATGGCAGGAGCTTTAAAAAAAAAAAAAAATTATACTGTGCATATCAGACGGCTCGCCTGCACAAGAAAACAAATGTCAGATACCCGGGGTCACCAGCCGGGCACAGGGTCGGATTACAGCACAGGTTCCTGATCCGGAATCCAACCCAGGTGTGTGCAGCCGGCCTAAAATGATTTTGTCTAGATGGTTAGGCAACTTTCTAGGTGTTAGCCAACTTTTCTATTGGGCTTGCAATTTTTTCCGTACAGGCGATCCGCCATGAATCAGTGTAGATCCGCACAGAAAAACCATCAAATATCCAGCATCTTAAATTCAATTCCATGTACAAAAAAGAATTGTGACCTTTATTTGATCTCATAAATGTCCCAGAATACCAATAAATATAATGTTTTTGAACAAAGAAATCAGGAGGCCTCTCAGAACCTAACCTCCTTAACTATTATAAATATATGCAGGGGCTAACTCCCCCTTATGGATTTCAACAGAAACCATGCAATCGCATCCCCATACCTGGCCGGCCCGCCCCTGGACCAGGTCCACCCATCCAACTGGTCTTTGAAATTCAGCCCTACTCATTTTCCATTTCTCTGTGGCGTCCGCTGCCCTGTGAAGCCAGCTCATGGAACTGTAAACCTGGGCAAACAGCCCACAGTAAAATCCTCCTCATCCCCCCTGGAAAGCACCCCTTGCTGCCCACACCGCTAGATAGCGACGTCCTAGAGGGGAGATTGCCCTAAGATATAACTCCCACGCGGGCAGCGATCCACCTGCCGGACAAGCAGTTGGTCCCACAGGAAACATTAATCTCTCCGTATACTTCAAATTGTGACGTTGGAGCGACAAGACAGAAATCTATAGCCATTAGCAGGCAGCATCGCCACGCGAGGCTATTGCCGCCTTCCACTGCTGCCACCGCGACCAGTTTAAGATTTGGACAAATCCTGTATAATCGTGACCCAATCTATTGGACCTTTACCCTCTAACAATTACTGTAACCGCATAGTTACAAGGACTTTATAGTCTATAGCATCTAAATCCTGTGAGAATTGCATCAAATCTTTAGAACTGCTATCCTACATTTTTCGCAAGTAACAGTACCTGAAGCTGTTTACATCAAGCTGCTGAAGGGGGAAAAGACGAAGAAAAACCCCTTCTCTCTATAAAGTAATATACTAATCTAACGCCTTCTATCATGAGTACACGTGCCAAAAGCGGCTCTGCAGCAGAGAAACTAAAAGAATTTGCCCGCACCGAAAACTCCGATCATACCCCGCGAGCGTCGCGACCTACCCAGATGAGAGAACTTGAAGACGACATGGGGCAACCCCCGAAACCAACCATGCGACAGCTTCTAGAAGCAATTAAAACCTGCAAATCCTCTCTCACCAACAAAATAGAAGAGATAAAGTCTGACGTCTCCTTGCTAAGACAAGACCTACAGAATATGCGAGGCAGAATGCAGGAGATGGAAGACCGCATCTCCAACGCAGAAGACTCCCTACGCCTGCTTTCTGCGGCAGTAAAAAAAGCCATAAGAATAACAGAATTTTGCCAATCTAAAACAGACGATCTGGAAAATCTGTCGCGCCGTAACAGTCTGCGCATAATAGGCCTGCCGGAAAAATCAGAAGGCTCCCACCCAGAAATATTTGCTGAGACCTGGCTGAAATGCTTATTGGACGACGACACCTTCTCCGTTCACTTCACATTGGAAAGAGCCCACCGGGTCCCAGCAAAACCGCCACAGCCGGGAGCCCCCCCCCCCCCCCCCCCGCCGCCCATTCCTAGCAAAGATCTTGAATTGCAGGGACCGAGATGCCGCATTACGCCAAGCCAGGCTAAAGCGCCCACTCAAATATAACACCACAACGATTTCCATATTCCCTGACTTTTCTGCCGAATTACAAAAACAAAGAGCCACCTTCATGGAAGTTAAGAGGAAGTTTAAAGAAAGAAATATCCCCTACTCAATGGCATACCCAGCCCGTTTGCGCATCGTGGCACAAGGAAAGGCGATCTTTATGCAATCTCCCACTGAGGCCCTCGAATGGCTTGATATGCACCCAGAGTCACCAAGAGACGTTTGATCCTGTTACAGTTATGGCGGGACTCTAAGGCCTCATGTCCACGGGCAAAATATGATTTAAGATCCGCAGCGGATCTCCCGCATGCGGATCCGCATCCCATAGGGATGCATTGACCACCCGCGGGTAGATAAATACCTGCGGATGGTCAATAAAAGGGATTTTAAAAAAAATGGAGCATGAAAAAATCTGGACCATGCTCCATTTTCGTGCGGGTCTCCCGCGGGGACGGCTCCCGCGGGCTTCTATTGAAGCCTATGGAAGCCGTCCGGATCCGCGGCAGACCTAAAATAGGAATTTAAAAGTATTTACCCATCCGGAGCGGACCGGGAAGGTCTTCTCTTCCTCACGGCCGCATCTTTCTTGCTTCGGCTCGGCGGATGTGCCCGGCGCATGCGCGCGGCACGTCGACGACGTGCCGCCAGCGTGACGAATTCATCCGCCGGCCGAAAAAGAAGATCCGGCTGTGAGGAACAGCAGACCTTCCCCGCCCGCTACGGATAGGTAAATTCTTTTAAATTCTTATTTTCAGCCCTCATGTCCGCGGGGCAGGAGGGACCCGCTACGGATTCTACATGTAGAATCCGTAGCGGGCCTGATTTTCCCCGTGGACATGAGGCCTAAACCCAGTTATAATTTGCATTGCCAATACCCCTCTGAATTATAGATGGCGAACTGAACGGCTGCGGCACTCAAATCACAGTCAAGGCCTAGCGGTCGAATTGAGCCCTCTATAGGCCATTGGGATATCCCCTCCTAATTACACCTGCTACTTCTAGATAGATTAAAAAAAAAAATTTAGCTACAATCCATTTCTCTCTTTCTACTCCGTTTTTTTATTGACACCTACGCGAAAATTTAAGCAAGATGTCAAAGGTTAATTGTTTAAGATGTTTTAATCTGTTCTTTATCAATACTCTTAACAAGTCTGCGCTGACACAACCCATTTTTCAATACTCGTCAGTATTTTCCCCTCTCCTATATTCAATGGATATAGATAAAATGTGTAAATTCCATGTTTACGTAAATACCAATGTCTCTAACATGCCTTAGTTGGAATGTGCGAGGCCTAGGTACCGCTCTCAGGCGGAGGGCAGTCTTCTCATATATTAAGCAAATTAATCCACACATTATAAGTTTGCAGGAGACCCACTTAATTAAAGACAAGGCCGACACCCTGAGAAAACCATGGGTCCAATGGATGGCCCACTCCTTCCACACCTCCTCCTCTAGAGGCGTCTCTTTGCTTATCCACAAGTCTTTGAGATGGAACCCCATTAACGTCCGCAGAGACCCCGAAGGAAGATTTGTATTCATACACGGGAAAATTGACTCCAAACCTTATGTCATTCTATCTATCTATAACCCACCCCACAACAACCTCTATCTTCTACAAACGGCCATAGCATTCACGCACCAATACCCTTCGGCGGCGGTGATTTGTCTAGGGGATTTTAACTTGGTAATGGATCCAACCAAGGACAGATTCCATACACCCCCTAACACTACTTCCACTTCAAACTCCCCCTTGAGGCAATTGGTCGACAGTATTGGCTGGATTGATCTCTGGCGATTATATCACCCCGATACTTTAGAATTCACTTGTCATTCTCCAGGACATAATGCCTTGGCAGGAATTGATTATATATTCAGCTCCACGGAACTGGCGATCTTTCTCTCCAATATAACGCACTGTCCGCATATCTGACCACAGCCCTATACTGTTGACCTTAAAATTCCCTCGGCACGAGATAATGCCTGTATGGAAACTGCACCCATTCTGGCTCAAGCTTATGGGGTCAGATGACCAAACTCCCTTCCATATATCTCTATTCCTAGATGCTCATGACAGCAACACCCACCCTGCCCTAAAGTGGGACACACTCATTCTCTGTGGCGTCCAGTTCACTTCAAGATAGTTCCTCGTTCTGACCCATCCCCACTTACCCCAATCCATTCCAACCCAGCATTCCCTGCAGGACTAGACATTCCAAGCTTTACTTGGGGGCAAACTAATAAAATAACTACCCTATATGACTATTACATGGTAGGCTTATCTCTGTCCTCTTTTAAGAATTATTTTCAACCCCCGCAAATAGAATGGTGGAGAATAATCCAGTTGTTTTATTTTTGGTCTTCCCTTTTATCCTCAGATTCTAGGGTGGAGTTGAACACACCAGAAGCATTATGCAAATACTGCATAATTAATCCACTTTATCACATCTCTACAACACACTAAATAAAATGCAACAAAATAAATTCCCCTATATGAGCCAATGGGAACTAGACAAACTCCTCCTCAACTATAGAACGATGGTGCCGCTGCAATGAGAGTTTAAGTAGAAATAGCTGGCAAGTTAGTTTAACAGAAACATCCCTAAAGATCCTGCATAAAGTTTATTTAGTGCCATTCCGAATACATGCCATCTTTTCCAAGATCGCTAACCTTTATTTTAGAGGATGCAATGACGTTAGCTCCCATCAATACAGCTGGTGGTCCTGTCCCCTAGTGCAGGCCTCCTGGGGAAAAAAAGGTCTGTCACAGGAACCAACCTTGGATTAGACTCGTTCATACCGCTACTAGACAATAGACCCAAAAAGATTTGCAACTTTCAGAATTCATCACTATGCAGCTCGTACCTATATTGCCCAACAATGGTGAAAAACAATTACCCTTTAACCCACTTATTGCCAGAGTCAATAGCATACTTCTAAATGAGAAATTGATTGCCATACTCCAGGACATGGTAGTCCAATCTGAATCAGTTTGGGAACCATGGATCAGCTTTGTTAATATCCCTAATTTACAATATCTCCTCTAACCCCTCAAAATACAACATCTAATGTAGAGCCCCAAGATACTGGAGGTCACCCCTTCCTTCTGCACAAAAACCTCACTTAGACCAACACTCTGACATTCTAACACGCCAACAAAGTACTTGTATGTTCTTAATTTCTCTTTGGATGTTACCAATGCTGAGAGTGCATGTCCTACATCAAGGAAACAAAAATGGAACTCAAAAATTTTGATTTTGTTTTTTTTTCAAAACTCACTGAAATCTATGAGGAAAAATAAAAGCATTTAATTTCATTTCTCTGTTCCAAAAATGGAACACAAGGAGAGAAAGCCCTAATGGAGCAGCCTTAGCACTCTGGGCCACACGTCATTAAGGGTATCTCCATAGGGTAGTCCCCACATAAACTAAACGTATTCACAGACAACACGATCTCATCATTGTCCGACCCAGATTTTCCCTTCCCTGTGTCACCTCTACCCTAATAAAATTTAGCTTAGTTTCCTACTACAAGTTGAACGCCGCTAAATCGCAAAATGATAGGGTTTCACATCAATGGTCAACGAAAAAAAAAAATTGCTAAGCTTTCATTTCGGTGGATTCCCTCCTCCCTACCTTACTTGGGTATTCACCTGGCTCCCTCACTAGTTGATATTGTGCCATTAAACTTCGTCACAGCAGGTTATGTGACTCCAGGGCTTAAAGATAACCTTAACCCCTTCATGACACGGCCTATTTTGGGCTTAAGGACGCAACAATTTTTGGCGGATTTTCTTCTCCGTTTATCAAAAGTCATAACTTTTTTATTTTTCCGTCGACGCGGCCGTATGAGGGCTTGTTTTTTGCGTGGCGAGCTGTAGTTTTTATCGGTGCCACTTTTCAGTACATAGACTATATTGTAAAACTTTTTTTTTTTTTTTTTTTAATGATAGCAGGGAGAGAAAACGCATCAATTCTGCCATAGATTTTTTTTTTTTTTTTTACAGCGTTAATCATGCAGCATAAATAAGACATTCCATTTTTTCTGCAGACCGGTACGGTTACAACGATACCAAAATTCTTACATTTTTCTTTAGGTTTTCCCACTTTTCTGCAATAAAAACCCTTTTTCTGGATAATCTTTTTTTTTTTTCTAAATTGCTGCATTCAAAGTCCTGTAACTTTTTTATTTTTTGATGTACGGCACTCTGAGGGCTTATTTTTTGCGAGACGAGCTGTAGATTTTATTGGTACCATTTTGGGGTACATACGGCTTTTTTGATCACTTTTATTGCGTTTTTAGTGAGGCAAAATGCTAAAAATTAGCATTTTGCCTCAGTTTTTTAGCGTTTTTTTCTGTGCACAGTCAAAAGCATGTGCAACTTATTGTATGCGTCGTTACGGACGCGACAATACCAAATATGTGGGGTTTTATTTTTTTTTTTACCTTTTTTTATGCTAATCTGAGAAAAAGCATTAAAAAATTGTTTTTTTAACTCTTTTTTTACATTTTTTTTAATTCTTTTTTTAATCGTTTTTTTTACACGGTTTGTGTCCCTCTGAGGGACTTTAACCACTGCCCTGATGATCGCTGGTATAAGGCATGGCAGAGCTACTGCTCTGCCATGCCTTATCGCTTATACAGCGATTATAGTCATAGGCAATACAGGACGCCAGTGTCTGTATATAATAGTATCTGCACAAAGAGCCGCGCTCCCTCTGTGAACTCTTTCCCTGCCGCGATCTACTTAGATCGCGGCAGGGGAGGGGTTAACAGCGGGGGGCGCATCTCCGATGCCCCCCCGCTGTTGCAGCGGGACGCCGGCTGTGACTGACAGCCGGCTGCCGCTGCGAGAGAGCGCAGGATCTTATGTGATCCCGTGCTGTCTCCAGGACGTAAGTTTACGTCCTGTTGCGGGAAGTACCAGGCTGCCAGGACGTAAACTTACGCCCTGCAGCGGGAAGGGGTTAAAAAGTGTGGCATAGACATCGAGAACTGGGAAGCCCTGGCCCTTGAGCGCTCAATTTGGGGGTCAGCCGTTACCAACAACACTGTGAATTTCGAAGAGGCACGAATGGATGGCAAAAGGGAGAAACGTATTAGGAGGAAAGAACGTCAAGCCAACCCTTGTCAGGACCGGAAGCTGATGTCCCCACTGCAAAAGAACCCCTGCAGATCAAGAATAGGTCTCTACAGTCACCTACGGACCCACCGCTAAGCCCCTATACTTGGAAGGCAATCATGCTCGGCCACAAGTGGTAGCCTATGATGAGGTTACAAAAACCTTACTAACAGTTTCTACCACTTACTAGGGAGCAGTTGCAACTTAAAAAATACACTACAATTCTTAAATTGTGAGAAAAATTTCTCAAACATGCGTTTTGTAGCACTGTTGCATCGCCAGAAAATTGCACAATTTTGTAACCCGCGTGAAAGTGGCTTAAGGGCTTTTACCCACTAGCGTTTTTTTAACACTGCAATATTGCTGCGTTTTTTTTACTGCAAATGTCGATGGGACTTTCTAATGTTAAAATTGCAGAAGCGTAAACTTGCGATTTCTCTGCGATGTGATTATAACATTAGAAAGTCCCATTGACATTTGCAGTAAAAAAACTCAGCGATATCACAGCATTAAAAAAAACGCTAGTGGGTAAAAGCCCTTAGGCCTCATGTCCACGGGGAAAATCAGGCTCGCTACGGATTCTCCATGGAGAATCTGCAGCAGGTCCCTCCTGCCCCGCGGACATGGGCGCTTAAAATAGGAATTTAAAAGAATTAACTCACCCGCAGCGGACCGGGAAGGTCTTCTCTTCCTCACGGCCGGATCTTCTTTTTCGGCCGGCGGATGAACTCGGCACGTCGCCAGCGTGTCGCGCGCATGCGCCGGGCACATCCGCCGAGCCGAAGCAAGAAAAATCCGGCCGTGAGGAAGAGAAGACCCTCCCGGCCGGCTGCAGGTGAGTTAATTCCTATTTTAGGTCTCCCGCGGATTTGGACGGCTTCCATAGGCTTCAATAGAAGCCTGCGGAAGCCGTCCCCGCGGGAGACCCGCACGAAAATGGAGCATGGTCCAGATTTTTTTCATGCTCCATTTTTTTTTTAAATCACTTTTATTGACCATCCGCGGGTATTTATCGACCCGCGGGTGGTCAATGCATCCCTATGGGGTGCGGATCCGCGCGCGGGAGAAGAGTTAAAATCCGCAGCGGATTTTAATTCTTCTTTTGCCTGTGCGCATGAGGCCTTAGGCTGCAGAAAAGACAGCCGTTCATTTCATTCAGCTTATTACCCCCCAATGTCGATCCAGAGGAAGGCAAAAATCCCCAATGAGGTGGAAGCCAATATTCCTTAAGGTAAAACAAATTCCTTGCTGACATCAATCTGACAATCAGAATAATAACCAGATCACCAACCCTTCTGAGTAATCTGCAATATGACATGGAATATTCTAACACTCAAGAAAGGCGTCCAGAACCCTCTTGTACCATTCTATGAGCTCACCATCACCACGTCCTCAGGCAGAGAGCTCCAGTCTCACTGCTCTTACAGTAAAGAATCCCCTTCTAAGTTTGTGTAGAAACCACCTTTCCTCTAGACAGACAGCGCCCCCTTCTTAGTCACAGTCCTGGGTATAATAAGACTAGTAATTATTAGGAAAATATGGTACCAGCGTTTCTGGTGGCGCAAAGCGCCACTCATAATAGAATACAGTGAATGACCTTATATGTAACTCACTGAAGGAATTATGAACGGTGAAATCATGGCTGGGATGAAGGACCTGTGATAACGTCACAGTCATGTGATCAGGGCGGAGCATGTTACTCACTCGAAGGAGCTGTGATGTCATCATGATATGGGGTGGAGCATGTGATTTGGGACGGAGCACGTATCTCACTCAGTCACTCACAGACAAGTGGTCATTTGTACTTTGATGGGAGAGATCTGTATTGTCCCGTGATATAATTAGTTATTAGGTCGCCCTCCAGCTGTCTTTTTTTAAACTAAATAACCCCATTTTTGATAACTTCTGGGTATTCTAGTCCATCCTTTCCATTTATTACTTTAGTTGCCTGCCTTTGTACCCGCTCAAGCGCCGATACGACCCTCTAGAGTACCAGTGCCAAAACTGGACACAAGATCCATGTGTAGTCTAACCAGTGACTAATAAAGAGGAAGAACAATGTTCTCATCATGTGTCCCTGGATCTGATGATGCACCCCATGATCCCATTTGCTTTGGCAGCAGCTGCCTGACACTGGTTGCTCAAGTTAAACTTACAGTTCACTAAAATCCTTTAGTCCTCTTCCATGTCCGTGTTTCCCAGTGGTTTTCCATTTAGTGTGTAATGGTGACATGTATTTCCTTTGACCATGTGCAGAACTTTACATTTCTCAGTGATCAACCTCATTCATCACTTTTTTGCCAAAGCCCCCAACTTATCCAGGTCCATTTGCAACCACATTCTGTCCTCTCATGTTACTTCACATAGTTTTGTATCTTCTGCAAATATTGATATTTTACTGTACAATCCCTCCACAATGTTTTTAACAGTGACCTAGAGTATGTACCATTTAGGCCCAATGCCCAGGGGCGGATTTTAATTATAAAATCCACGTGTGTCTCCTGCAGGGAGACCTGCACCTCTTGTTGCCCATAGGGATGCATTAGCATTCGCAGGGTGGTTAAAAGTATGCGGATGTGATTTTTTTCCCCCAACGCATGGATTGCGCACAGTAAGAAATTGCAGCATGCTCGCATGAAGTCAGTGGAAGCTGTCCCTACCACGGCACACCCGCAACTGTCACTGTGGAGGTGCCACGGATGCGTGGGAAAGTAGAACATTCAAAGTTGTTAAATAAGTACTGTGCATGCGCGGGGCACATTGGCTGGCACCCCCGGGCGCATCCGCCATGCAAAAGAAATAAAATCCGTCCGGCTCAGAGGAGATCCACGCTGGAGCTGGAGAGATAAAGTCTTTTTTCCTCTCCATGTCCTCGGGCATGCATGGATATCATTGCGGGATTCAGCTGTGGTATCAATGTGTGCAAGTGGGCATGAGGCCTAACCCTTTCCCTGCCATCCGCACACTCCCCAGCTCTTATTTACTTTGTGTGGATACATGCATGCTGTGGAATCCTTGGAATTACTCAACAGAAACACAAAATTAAACTGTCAAGATGATTTTAATAACAATTTTTTGAAAACTAACAATTTCCAATTCAGTGTCAGCCCTCACCTGATATTAAGATTTTCTTGCATAGCTCCAATGTCGGGCGAGGGCATCTAACTATATGCAGGACAGCACTCCGATATCATAGACTGTTCTGCATGAGTATGTTACAGTATGCAGGACAGCGCACCAATGACAGAGGCTGTTCTGCATATGTTACGGTATACAGGACAGCGCTCCAATCACAGAGGCTGTTCTGCATATGTTACAGTATGCAGGACAGCGCTCCAATCACAGAGGCTGTTCTGCATATGTTACAGTATGCAGGACAGCGCTCCAATCACAGAGGCTGTTCTGCATATTTTACAGTTTACAGGACAGTGCTCCAATGACAGAGGCTGTTCTGCATATGTTACAGTGTTACAGTATACAGGACAGCGCTCCAAACAGAGGCTGTTCTGCATATATTACAGTATACAGGACAGCGCTCCAATCACAGAGGCTATTCTGCATATGTTACAGTATACAGGACAGCGCTCCAATCACAGAGGCTGTTTTGCATATGTTACAGTATGCAGGACAGCGCTCCAATCACAGAGGCTGTTCTGCATATTTTACAGTTTACAGGACAGTGCTCCAATGACAGAGGCTGTTCTGCATATGTTACAGTGTTACAGTATACAGGACAGCGCTCCAAACAGAGGCTGTTCTGCATATATTACAGTATACAGGACAGCGCTCCAATCACAGAGGCTGTTCTGCATATGTTACAGTATGCAGGACAGCGCTCCAATCACAGAGGCTGTTCTGCATATGTTACAGTATGCAGGACAGCGCTCCAATCACAGAGGCTGTTCTGCATATTTTACAGTTTACAGGACAGTGCTCCAATGACAGAGGCTGTTCTGCATATGTTACAGTGTTACAGTATACAGGACAGCGCTCCAAACAGAGGCTGTTCTGCATATATTACAGTATACAGGACAGCGCTCCAATCACAGAGGCTATTCTGCATATGTTACAGTATACAGGACAGCGCTCCAATCACAGAGGCTGTTTTGCATATGTTACAGTATGCAGGACAGTGCTCCAATGACAGAGGCTGTTCTGTATATGTTACAGTATACAGGACAGCGCTCCAAACACAGAGGCTGTTCTGCATATGTTACAGTATGCAGGACAGCGCTCCAATCACAGAGGCTGTTCTGCATATGTTACAATATACAGGACAGCGCTCCAAACAGAGGCTGTTCTGCATATATTACAGTATGCAGGACAGCGCTCCAATCACAGAGGCTGTTCTGCATATGTATGCCATTGATTCCTGGGGATTTATCTATTTTAATACTTTTAAGGCAGCTCTGCACTTCTTCCTGGATTATGGGCCATTTACACAGGACATCATCAGCCAAAATGAATTTAGCAATAATCATGCAGTGTAAATGCACAAAAATCATTCATTTTTCGTTCACAGGTTATTAAGCTAACTTTTCAGCAGCTTAAAACCATTGCTGGATCGCGGGCTTGTAGCTGTGTAAACACTCCCGGCTTCAGATAGAAGGTGATGCGCTGAACAAGAAGCCCTTAATCCAGTGGTGAAGTCTTGCTGTGTAAACACTCTGCATGAGCGCTGACACCTAAGCGGTTATGTCAGCGCTCATGCAGTCGTTAACCCAACTCTTGGCCCGTGTTAAAGGGCCATTATTAATGGAGAGTTTACGTTATCACTCTGCACTTTATCTGGCATTTCATTTTTTTAAGTGAATACACTGGCAACTATTTAAAAAATTTGCTGTTTTCTCTCTATTATCTGCTACTACTTTTCCCTAAATCCCTTTTAAGGGCCATTATTCTCCTTTTTAATCATTTTGTTGTTTATATAGTTGGAGGGTTCGTTAGTGCATTGCGATTTTTCCCACTGAAGTTTATAGGAAGCACTAGCAGTCTTTTCACGAGCGTGAAAACTGCCACTTTATAGAAGCAATCCAAGTTTTTGAGCACAAATCAGTGATTTGCAAGTTTCCCAGCCAGATTAAGCGCTGTAAGTCCCGTCCCAATTTCGCGCTCTCCACCACATGAATTCCCCGGGATGCAGTGTACAGCCTCACTTCACTTCGGGGTATGCAGGGATCCTCCTGCGCGGGGCTATCAACCACAGCGGATAGCGGAGTTTCCCCCATTGTTTTCAGTTGGAGACCTCATATTGCGTATACCTAAGCATGCGGTGCGATGCTGCCGCCGGACCCATTGAAAACAATGGCCGTTGCGATGAGAGAACACACAAGATCTGTGTGCTGTGATTTGTTTCAGGCATTGCATCGCGGTGCCATGCGAGAGAACATCGCTCATGTGTATGACCCCATTCAAAAGAATCGTGTTCATGTTTGTGCATCTCTTGCAATGCAGAAATCTTGTGCAATTTGATCGCCCATGTGAAGCCGGCGTAAGTCTCCTGACACACGGAGCAGTAAATCATTCACGTGAGCGAAGAAGCCAACGGTGAGTTATCGTTCAGATGGTTTATACAGGCAAATAAATCATTCACATACTGTTCAGGTATTCATATTCACTGGACTAGTAAACGCAGACTGAACAATCGCAGTTTACACGCAACAACGTGTGGACGATGGTTTTTATGTCTGCATAAGACGAACGACAAGCAAATTAATTCCTGACCTTAATTACACTGATCATTCCAATGTGACGGATTCAGCAATGTTTTGAATGGTAATCATTCCGTGTACACGTGCCCTAAATCATGTCATTCCTATCCTAACACTAGAACAATAAAGAACAGTAAACAAACGTCCCCCCCACCCCCACCCCCCTTCATACTTTCTCCTACTTTTTAAGATCAGAATCCTGCAAAACCACAAATACAATGTAGTTATAAGGTGATCTGAGGTGTATACAGTGCAGAACACATACTACTGTATATACAGACCCGGACCATCTAAGTCATCTGAGGTGAGTGCCCCCTCAGACTACACATCCACATACAGCACATTAACACTTACATGCCTGGTGCAGTAGAAGAATCAGCAGTAGCCTTCGGGAAGCCATGGGACGGGTTGTGAATCTCAAGGAAGTTTCTTGCACTCTAACCAGGATAAGACATTGCGTTACATATGCAGTCACATGAGTCTGTCACTAAAGTGAAAGTTACTTTACACTATTTACTTTAACTTTAACCCCCTAGGCCCCATGCCCACAGACGGTGCGGGAGTCGCCAGTCATTTTTTGCTCAGCTGGCGATCATGGAAAAAAGCATGTTTTTCTGTGGTCTCCAATACTATATCAATGGAGACCTCACCGTGGAAAAACACGGTAAAATAGAACATGGCACGTTTTGGCGTAAATCCGCGGTACAATCACACGTGGGAAATGAGCTATTAGGTTTGTGGGATACGCCCGCGGATTTACGCCTCAGAAGTAGCGTGTCAGTAAACAAAATGTCCCCAATGACGATGCAGAAAAATGCACTTTTTTTGTGGTCTCCATTAGTACTGTATTAAAGGAGACCTCCACTACGGAAAAACACTACAACATGCCACAATGTTTTTCCTGCCGTGTAAATCCGTGGCAGAATCACGCATGTGGGTACTGACAGGCAGAAAAGCTATTAGGTTCAATAGAACTTAATAGCTGTGTTATTCCGACGCGGATTTATGCAGTTGGAAACGCGGCAGAAATCCGTCTGTGGGCATTAGTCCTTAATGTATGGAGGGGGATCAGGAACGGATCTTGCTCCATACATTGCAGGTTCAGGCTGTGTCCTATAGCTGACACCTGCCCACAATAGCTGATTACAGCCGTTAACCCTTTAAGTGCCACAGTCAATTCTGACAGCGGCATTTAAATGCCTTGACCAGCGTTTGGGGGTCCTAAACGGCTGTTCTGCTGCCATAGTAACTGCGTGCCTTCTGAAAGCCATCAGGACTGCCTTTGCAGATTGCCAAACCAAGCCATGCCTGAGGTAACACTGCAGTATTAGGCCGCTCTCACGTGAGCGGTTTTTCAGTGTTTAGCGCAACCTTTGAAACTCCTGCAAAAACGGCTGTACGCTGCCTTTACTGATTTTCAATGGGGCTTCACAGACGAGCGTTTGAGTACAGCTTTTCTAACGTTGCGCTGTTCGATGGCTGTAACTATGGGGTGCATTAAAAACGCCGTGTTCGAAAATGCTGCGTTTTTATGCACCAGTGTGAGAGTAGCCTTAAATTATACAGTAGGAGAGATGAAACCATCACAAGTTCACTGATCCATCGAATAAGGCAGTCTGCATGCAGAATCAAACAACGGAGTCCAGCTCTGACCCCAGCCGGCAACCCTGCGCACTTGTAGTCTTTTCTGTACTGCAGATGGTGCAGACGGCACTCCATGGCACACGAGCAGTGCAGATTTTCTTGTGCCGTGGTTAGGCGCTGAGGTGGGTCCCGCAACCTTTATTCACTGTTAATTGTGGATGGGTGGCGGGTCAGATGGCTTCTATTGACTTCAATGGAAGCCGTCTAAACGGAAGCCGCTCAAAATTAGAGCATGCTGCGATGGTAGAATTATCTTTTTTCCCCCATTTCACTCCATTTTTAAAACATTTTTCAGTACATTATATGGTATATTAAACAGCACCATTGACTAATACAACTTGTCCTGCAAAGAACGAGCCCTCAGACAACGTTTATCAATTAACGTAGCTACGGTTTTTTTGAAGTGGGGAGGAAAAGCAGCAATTGAATGGAAAAAAAATGGCCACGTCCCTAAAAAGGAAGAGAGTGTTTTACCCCTCAAGAAAGAAAAAAAACCCAAAAAAACAAAAACCCACACTTCTGACATGCCATAGCGACATCAGAAATTTTGATTGGTGGGGTCCCAGTGCAAAGCTCCCCACTGATAGCTCAGCTGAGTGCTTGTGACTGTTTGTTTTGGTCATTTCTGTTTCTGCTTAGAGCAGTGGTGGCGAACCTATGCCACGTCGTGCCAGAGGCAGCACGCAGAGCCCTCCCTACTGGCATGTGCCGCCATCGGCCGCTCACCACTTGTGAATACCGCGGCTCCCCTGCAGGCATTCACCCAGCTGCACTGCTAGGAGCACCGATGCTGGCGCACACTGACGTCAGTGTGTAGTCGGAATCCTCCTCCCCCGACATCTCCTCAGTATAGGTGTATTATGTCGCTACTGGAAGTGGCGACATAATACACCTGTCAAACAACTGATTCACGCCCACAGCTCCTAATCGGCTGGGGGCGGAGGACTGCGGCGAGGCTGAGCATGGCGAGCCCGAGGCTGGGAGCGCCGGCACAGGCAGCGCAGGGCCTGGCCAGCAGCCCCGGCATAGAGGACAGCGCCGACCCTGGGAGCTGTGGCGGCAGAGGCTGAGGCGCAGGGAGAGAGCGCACCACAACTGTGAAAGACTGAGTAGGGAGTGGAGGGGGGGGGGGTGGTATGGGATGTCGCTATTACACTGGGGGCCGCCATGGGGTGTCACTATTACCACTGGGGTATGTTTACATATGGCGGAAATAAGCAGGGCTGTTTCAAAATAGGCCAGGTGCAGATTTTTACTGCTTTTGGAATGCGGAAATGCTGCAGAATTTTCCACAGAAATTTCCGCTGAGGACATTCTGCAGTATTTCCGCATTCAAAAAGGAGTCAAAATCTGCACCCAGTCTATTTTGAAGCGGCCCTGTCCTTTTTAGAATGACAGTAGTAAAAATCATACATTGTGATAAGCCCCGCTCCCTGACATGTTGGCACTGTGCGGTAGATAAGTGGGGTTTGGGTAACAGTTTGTGCACTCGGTCTGTAAAAGGTTCGCCAACACTGGTCTATACAGTCCGTACTCAGCACACGGCTCTCCCCATATGAAAACTTCTACCATGTCACTATGACATATCACAGGTTTTTTAAGGTTTAGGGCTCCTTCCCACGGACGGATTTCCGTCGCGTTGCCCGCAGCTATTAGGTTCTATTGAACCTAATAAGCTCAATGCTCACGGTGCGGAATTCCACCGCGGAATTCTGCACCGTGAAATCACCCGTCCTCACCCGCGGCATGCTCTATTTGCCACGGCTGTACGCGCAGACGGCTTCCATTGCAGTCAATGGAAGCCCGTCCGTCACGCTATCTTCCGCTGTAGCACAGCGGCGCACACTGACGTCATATGACGCAGCCGGCGCTTCATGTGACGCTGTGGGCGTGTCATATAAGGCGGCCGGCGCGTCACATGACGCTGCGGCGCATGCACCGAAGCGTCATGCGGGACGGAAGACTCCGGAAGTATTGGGGTCTCTAGGGGGGGGGCACCGTGACGGGCTCCGCCGCGGAATTCCGTGGCGGAGCCCGTCACGGCCGTGTGCAGCCGGCCTTAGTCTGCAGAAAAGACAAAATGTGCATGTTTGTATGTTGTTGCTATTTGTTTTTTTAAGAGTGTCATGAAATGTGGTGGGCCTTAACACACCAATCAAACGAAAGAAGGTTGCGACTCATTTGAAACACCTTCAACTAGATATTGTCTACAAGCAGGAGAAACACTGGAGGCCTAACATGAGGACCCCCTTGCAACCCCCCTGGTTGGACTCTCGCTATACTGCAAATCACACCTCAAACTCTCAAGGGGAGGCTATCCTTTTCTGTAGAGGCCTGCCATGTGCCATAGAAATGATCGATGGGAGGGTAGATACCTAATTATTAACCCTTTCCAATTCAATTTGTATCCTGGTTTTCCTAAGCGGCTTACCCTTTCTGCCGTTATACAACGGAGCTATATGGTGGCTAAAGCCAGTACTGCATGAGGTGACGCATTGGATAGGCTCCGACAGCAGAAAGGCTGGCAATATACATTAAGAGAAGCCCGACGGACACCTTCCAACATCGGAGCTGTACAGCCTTAAAATCATAATGTCTTCAGATGTCAGACAGTGGATTGGAAAGGGTTAAAAGTCAGCATCTACAACACTACACCTTCCTTAACATATACGCCCAAACCAAACAAATAGTTTTCACAAAACTTACCTCTTTGTAGGATTCCAGCCTTCTTATAGGAGACTACCACCACTACTCACCCAATCCTAGACCGGTCTCAATGAGCAACACACACACAAGCCTCTAGGGATCTCCTACATCCCATTGAAAAACTATCGCTATGTGACCCCTGGAATACGGCTACCACCACCAAGAGAATACGCATTTCACTCTGCAGCTCATCATAGCGTCTCCAAAATAGACTGTCCTCTTTCATTTCACCTATCTGAAAAAATTTCAGCTGCTTCTATACTCCGTATAGTAATTTTGGACCGTGTGCTGCTCCTCGAATCCTTTTGTGGCAGGGTGCCACAAAGAAAAGCAAAAAACCTTCCCTTCATACTTACATAATTCAGAAGAAGATTTTAGGAATTATCTAAAGACACCCGGGGCTAATTATCTTGACGATGAAATTGATCGCATATATGTCATCTCTTCGTTCAGAGCTGCATCTAAATCAGTAATGCAGGAACACATAAGCAACATTTCCTATAAGAGTTAACAAACTCATATCCAATTCTCTAAATTGCAACTTTTCCTGCTATCTGTACAACTATACGCTCATTCCCCCGCCCAACACAAGAAATCTTATCCATGAGGGAAGGTGAAACTTTAACTTTATTTAACTTTTTTGAACTTTTCCGTGTTCGCTGTCATCCATTTGATAGTGGCGATCACGAACCCGGGGACATCTCATGCTGCCCGGCTACCTTTAGTAGCTAGGAAGCAGGAGATTTCAAATGTCCCACGCCAAGCTGGTCATCTACGCATGCGTCGCCACTTTCACTTAGGCGCGCATGCGCAGAAGACACCGGAAGGTCAGTCCTGGACCAGACAATCAACGGACATCGCAGAGGACAGGGGTGAGTAGTTTTAGTCCCCCTCACGGATGTGATCTGTAATGGAGCTGAAACTAACTTTTGTTTTGCTTTAATGCAATTAGCGCTATCCATTGGAAACATACCCATTGTGGCCCTAATTTGGTCTGCTACCTCTGGGAGCCGACAGCATGGAGCTGTCACGTCCTCAGCACACGTAGCTTTAATCCTCAGAGGAAGCATGTTTTTAGATCCATGAGTATTAAAGCCCACTTAGCTAGGATGCAAAAAGCCAATGGGTCCATCACTAAGGGGTTAATATACTTAACCCCGCTGAAAAACAAGAATTTCCAACACATCTCAGAATTCCATCAATGGCATAAAGGAGGAATAATTAATATTAAATACTTACTTACTGAAAACACCTATGATATGCTATCTCTTTCATATCTACAAAGCAAATACGCCCCAAGCTCTTATAACCTTCCCCCCCCTATCTACATGCAAAAAGCTATATAGATAGGACCTTGGCCAATATGTCCACACATGAATGGTCAAAATTGAACCACATATATGGCACACCCTTAATATTTGAGGTAATATATGGATTATATTAGGTCTCATACAGCACTCGTGAAATGAACCATTAAAATTCCTGATTTAACCATCCCATGCCTTCTGAAGACCCTAAAACACAGTTGGCGGTCCTTTCCCTCGAACCGCTACATTGAAATAACACTACAAGTCTACCAAAAGGCATATATCACTTATCAAAGAGGATTTAAAATGGGAATATAACCAGATGATAGATGTTGCCAATGTTGGAAATTGGAGGCTGGTCACCTTCCTTGTCTGTGGGACTGCCCTATGGTTCAACATTTCTGGACCAGGATGCACATTTGACCTCAGCTGGCCACCTCAATCCCACCCAGGCAATCTTTGGGTACATAGATCAAGATGAACACTGATGTATACCAGGCAGTTGAAAACTTCTACATGTGGTTGCTATGGCTGGGGTCAAAACAATCCTACAGATGTAGATTGACACAAACTCTCCTTCCTTTAAACTCTTTGGAGAAACTTACATTTCTCATGCACAAGAATTGGATAGAAACTTTGTCTGTAAAGGAAACCCAGATACATAAGTTTTTTGAAAGTTGGGAAAGCCATAAATGAATCCTTTAAATAAACCTTTTGTTATATGGAGAGAACCATGACAGGAGACCCTCCGAAAGCCCTATAATTGATGGGATGGCATGAGGGCGTGGTGGGGACTTCGCAGGTGACACCAATGCATAAAAACCCCTGGATGTTACTTGAGCCCTACTGGGGCCGTATAGGAGGAGAGAAACTCTAAGAAAACAAATTCTGAGGGCGTGGCCTGGATACTTGTCAAGACAGATGCATCTGAGTGAGCTCCGCTCTGTAAAAGTTCTCCTAAGTGACTAAAACAAGCTGACCATGGGTCACTCACCATACAAAAGAATCCTCCCTGTGATCGCCCGACAGTGAAGCAGCGGGGAAGAAGCTGATAGTTCATCTCATCCCAGCTCCAGTTCTCTGGCGCTGCAGGAGAAACAGCAGGGGATCACTCTGAATAATCCTTCCTCAGAGTCTCCAGGAGGGAGCTCTTCCAGATCAGTCTAATACTCCATGCTGTCGGCCATCTTGCCGTCCACACCAGACACAGAGCAGTACTCCTCTGCGCTCATCCTCAGCAGGACCCTGGCCAGCGCTCTCAGAGGGCAATAAAGGTGAGCAGAACTACATGTCTTCTATCTCACCCACCAACACTTCTCACAAAAAGGGGGTTGCAGTCTTGCAAACACAAAAAGCCAGATGCAGACAGCATGTTAACCCCTAAGATCCCTGATTCTAACATGTCCAGTCCATTAAAACAAAGAACCCAACGCTAATTCTTAGACCCCGAATACTGAAGGCAAATTATCTCTAAAAGACATACCTGCCAAAGACCAGGCCGCCTCGGACACGTTTTTAAAGGAAGCCATGATGGCGCTTAACAGCTCTCTTCAAAAAAACATCTCTAACGGCTCTAGCAGGCATTAACGTTTCGTAGAAGATCTAGGAAACCGGGTCGACCACATTGAGCAAAACGTGTGGGAATTTTTCCTCTGCTGACAACTCTCTGGTGGACTCCCGCAATGTCTTAGAAGAAGGTATTCGGAACAAAATGGCAGACCTAGAGGATCGAAAAAGTAGAAACAAAAATTAGGGGCATCCCCGAATCAACTTCTCCGGTGAAGCTCATCCCTTTTATTTAGAAATTGATCCATACTATTCCCCAACAGTGCACTTCTCTCGACCCAACTATTGACCAAGCTCAGACTTAAGAGCTGCCAACATTCCCCCTTCGAAACCCCAGGACACCATAGCTAGGATTCACTTTTTCCACATTTAGAAGCAATTAATGCAAACATCTACAAAATTACCCCCCTTTCCCACCCCATATCAGAATACCTCGCTTTTCATCAATTTATCGCGGGCCACAATTTAAGTGAGGAATTTAGCCCCTAACATCAGTGCTCCACAACGATGCTATTCCCTACAAATCGGAATTTTCCAACTAAAAGTAATGGTGTCAAAAATGGGAGCATGTATATTTTTGCAACACGTGAAAAAGGTCAAGAGCTGTTGAAATTGTGGGGCATAACCCTCTCCCGCTGTAGCCTCCCCAAGCTCAGACCAAAATAGTACAGGAGTGGGGAAAAAAAATCAGCAATACACCCTAAACCTTGTGGACATGGCTTTACACAGTTCAGATTTAGTCACGGATTTTCAGTAAACTCTCCCCAAGTTTTCAGTTTCACACACTGCACTGTTATGGTCTCATTTTGGACATTTTGATAGTTCTCCCAAACATCTTCTTAAATACGCCTTACACTTTGACCCTACAAAGATTTGTCTACATCCCTATGCTGCAACAGATCAAGTCCTATTCCAGCCTCAGCTATTACCCGAAGCACAATGCTCCAAATGGTCATGATGTTTAAGTTCCTTTCTTTTAACTTTGAAGGCCTAAACAGTCCCTACAAAAGATCTCTTCTGTGGAAGGAGTTGAAAAGTACTGGAGCAAATATAGCATGCATTCAAGAATAACACTTCTGACAAGCTGACCCGCCAAGGCTTCTCCACAAAGACTTCCACACATTTTATTTCACCGCCAAAATGAAAAGAAAGCAGGAGTGTTCATGGCAATCAAGAACAGTTACCTTTCAACTACTACAGGAAATATCTGACTGTAGGGGGTGGTTTATAACACTAGTGTGCATCATCAACAACTTTATGTACACCATAGTCAATGTTTATGCCCCTAACACTTCACAAGTCTCATTCCTCAGCTGCATTCTTTAACAAAAATACTCTTAACCTCAGGGAAAGTTAAATTTTGCAGTGATTTCAGCATAATCCACGACCCCTCATTAAACTCAACATCCAGGAGCAATAGACCCAAACCCACACCTCATCGACGTGTGAGGATCTACATGATATCTGGCGCTGCAAACACGCATCAGAGAAAGATTACACTTTTTTTTGCATTGCCATGCTACTTACACCCATATAGACATGTTCCTTTTATCTAAGTGGTTACTTCCAATAGTCGCAGTGTGATATTGGGGACATGACATGGTCAGATCATACTCAAATCACGGTTTCTCCTAATTGGTCTCACAATCACTTTAACACCTTCATTTGGAGAAACACATACGTTATGTCCCTAAAAACAATGTAATACACCAAGGAACACCTTTCAGGATTCTTTACAACCAAAGCTTCCTCCACTGATATCCATCCCTATTATGGAATGCTCACAAGGCCTTGGTTAGAGGCCTTCTCATTTGGCAAGCTGCAAATATTAAGCGGCATTGTAACACCACTATGCCGGAGCTGCTCTCTAGGATTACATATTTAGCTACAATCCACAAGGCCAATCCTTCACCAGCAAACCCAGAGCCTTTGAAAAAGGCACAAATCAGATTTACAGGTACACCTAGCTTTCGACCACGAGAAATATCTCAAAACACTGAAAAGGTCATATTACAATTCCTATAACAAAGCCAGTAAACTTCATGGCCAACATAGTCAAGGGGACCGAGCTAAAGGTAAAATTCCTTTTCTTCTCTCCCAGGAAAACATTTCAGACCCCAAGGCATCGTGGATGAATTCAGTAAACATTACCAGAAGTTGTATAAACTCTTAAGTGATAGCAATACTCCACAACCTACTGAACACCTCATTGAAAGTTTTTCTACGTCAACCACCCTCCCGCATCTCACCTTGTTCCAACTCCAACATCAACACTCCCATTTCAGGCCAAGAGATAGAACTAACCAAATATCTAAAACTAGGCAACATTCCAGGTCCAGACAGGTTTTCAAATGAATATCTTAAGACCTTTTAACATATTCTACCCCTGCACATTCAAAACTTCTTCAATCAGCCAATACGTTCGGGCCACCTTCCCCCCAAAAACCCCAAAGCAACAATTTTAACACCCCTGAAGGAGGGCAAATCTCTAGACTCCCCAAATAACTTCAGTCCAATATACCTTTTAAATTCAGATGTCAAACTATACGCAAACTTATCGCAAATAGACTTTTTCCACATTCAACTTAATTAATAAAAAAACAATTGGATGAGCATCAAAAAAGGCAGATAGTTCCTGGCGGCACAAGACGCCGCTTGAACATCTTTGCAGTGCCTAAATGGACGCCTTCTGTATTCCTTTCACTAGAAGCGGAGGTGTTTGATAGGGTGCACTGGGGCTGTATGTTTCAGACTCTGGAGAGCTTCAGCCTTGCTGGTCTGATTCTTTCCGCCATTAACGCCTTATACACATCCCTGTGAACCGCGATGCTAGTCAATGGCATTTTTTACAGCCATTTCACATATCCAACAGTACTCGTTAGAGCGGCTCTCTTCCCTCAAATCTTTATTCAACTAATAACCCCTAGCAGAATCAATTAGATCCAACCCACTAATTAAGGGTATCCCCTTAGGGCACTCTCCACATAAAAAAAACAAAAAAAAATCTGCAGACGAAGTGATCTTAACACTGTCCGACTCCAGATTTTCCCTTACCCATGTCATCGCTACCCTACTGAAAATTACAGCTACAGGGTGAACGAAGCTAAATCGCAAATGATGGGGATTCACATTTTAATCAAGATAAAAACATTTCCTAAACTCTAATTTCAATGGAGTCCCTCCTCCCTACCTTTCTTGGGTATTCAGCTGACTACCTCGCTAGTTGATATGGTACCATTAAACTTCACGTCACTCCAGGCCAATCTACAAAAGGAGTTAGAGAGGCTGGCCACTTTTGAATACAGTTGGATAGGAAGAATAACTCTATACAAGAGGATCATCCTCCCACGGGTTTTATATTATCTTAGAACCATCCTCATGCATATACAAGACAACATACTCCCTTCTCTCCACCAACAAATGAATAATTTTATTTGGTGCAATGCTAGACCCAGAGTAGCCTTCATCATGACTAGGCCCTTACACCTGGGGGAATGGGAATCCCCAACCTCAGACATTACCAAGACACCTAAAATAAAAAAAAAAAAAAAAAAAAAAAAAAAAAAAAAAATCGACCAACTTAAACATTGGTATTGTTGGAACACGGACAAGTCCAGGTTGGCCTTGAAGGCTTCTTTGTCCCACATCACAAACTGGAAAGCCTTCCTCCTAGCATCTACTATCAAACCCCTAGATCTCCTTGCAGTCCCACCAACTGAGCACCACTCAGAGCATGGAGCACGGCTTGTGTTGTGACTGCCTAATGCTACCACGATATCTAAATTACCAATCCCACTTCTCAATCTAACTTCTTTAATCCCACAACTATCATTAAACAAATAGCCTAATAGGGAAAACATGGCAATATCAGACCTGCACCTGGAAAGCCAAGTTTCCCTTTTCCCAAATTAGTGACAAATGTGGACTACCAAACTGAGAACACTGCAACTATCTCCGCATAAGCAGTTTTCTGAGACCCCATACCACGCTTTCTTTATCATTACCAAGCTTATTAGGTGACCTACTACAATCACACACAACTATACACAAAATCTTACCAATAGTCTTTACCACTTACAATTCTTAAATTGGGAGAGAGATCTCAACAGAACATTTTCCCCCGACTCCTGGTGTAGGGCCTTACACAGGCCCCAGAAATCATCCTCCTGTGCTTCACGCTGGGAACAATACTAAAAACTGCTGACCAAATGGTATTTCACTCTCCTGCAATTGTCACATGGAGAAAAACTATCTTCCCCCTAGCTGGAGGTATTGTGGGCAAGAGGACTCTATTACGTACATATTCATAGTCGCCCTCATCCACTCCCGGCTCGATTATTGCAACTCGTTGCTGATCGGCCTCCCCTGCACCAGACTCTACCCTCTCCAGTCCATCCTGAATGCCGCAGCCAGGCTCATCTTCCTGTCCAGCCGCTACTCGGACGCCTCTGTCCTGTGCCGGTCACTGCACTGGCTGCCCGTTAAATACAGAATTCAATTCAAACTCGCTACCTTCATCCACAAAGCCCTCCATAGCGCAGCACCCGCTTATATCGCCTCCCTCATCTCAATCCATCAACCAGCCCGGGCTCTCCGCTCTGCTAATGAAACCAGACTGAGCGCCCCTTTAATTCGAACTTCTCATTCCCGCCTCCAAGACTTCTCCAGAGCAGCACCGGTCCTCTGGAACGCACTACCAAAGGCTACCCGAGCAATCCAGGACTCGCAGAACTTCAGGCGTGCTCTAAAAACGCACCTCTTCAGGGAGGCATACCGCATTCCCTAAACAAACCTCTCTGTACTCCGCCTGATAACATGCTCCCTGACCTACTGACTGCAATCCCTGCTAGCCACCATCAACTGCCCCTGCAGTCACACCGTTTCTGCCGTCACACGGCTAAATGTCTGACCATTATCTATGTGTATAGCATCGCTCACTCTCCACCTCGCCATACTGTGCACATCTCCAGCCCCTTTACCCTCTGTATCACCCCATTACTTGTAGTATGTAAGCTCGTTGGAGCAGGACCCTCACCCCTATTGTTTCCATCAACTGATTACTATATGTAACCGTGGTTCTGTAATGTTTGTATTTTGTCTTTCTGTATTCCCCCCTGTCTATGTAAGCGCTGCGGAATATGTTGGCGCTATACAAATAAAAATTATTATTATTATTATTATTATTCTGGTCATGCCCCTTTCTGACCACATTCTGGTATCAGGTCTCCCTGCTGCTCTCCAGACTTCAGGGAGACCTAACTTCAAGATTATTCCAGAACTTGCTCTTCCATTAGGAATCAACTTGGTAGCCAGATGCCAAAGACCGATAGTTTGCTATTCAAAGGCGAGAGGCATGGAAAATGTGGCAAAGTTCTAGAAATCCAATCATATACCTACTATCAAGGCTACATCCACACGATCCATATATATGAATGCACATTTGTTGTTCTGAAGGAGGGGTTGGGACAGTTCAGAAAAAATTCGGAGCCATGGCTAAGATACATATCTCCCCCCATCAGGACGAATAGCAGCTCATCCCATATCACTATACATGCTCATAGTACAGTTCAACAACTGGGGTGGGCACAGGTGGCACCCTATGACTTTTGGTTCTCTGTGGCATTTCTTCATAGTACGTGAAAATGTAACACATTCTTTCCTCATACACTGAGTTTAGAGGGGCCCTCCATTCACCTCCGCACGGATTGCAGATTTGTTAAGTGAACCCAGTTTGTATACATGTCTACCATGAATTTGTCATCAAGAAAATTAAATAAAAGCTCAAAAACAATCACAGAAAATGGCCGTTACTTACTGACTGAGGAGTGCATATAGTTGCATCCTCCTCTCACCTTGCAGGTAGCTGACTACCAAATGGAGGAGCCAATAACACCTGTGCAGGACACCGATAAAAACACCCACTCACACTGCCTCCTGATAATTATTTATCAAGAGGCAGTGTGAGTGGTTGTTTTCATTTTTTTATTTCCCCTTCTGTGATGCATCAATAAAAGCTCAAGGTTTAAAAAAAAAAAAAAAAATAAACAAAAATAAAAATTGTACTGCAAAATGATACCAATAGAAACTACAGGACGTCCCGCAAAAAAAACAAAAAACAAGCTCTCATACAACTACATCAACAACAAAAAGAATAAGTTATAGCTGTCAGAAGTTGGCAGCAAAGAGTTTATTTTTAAAAGCAGCACAGCAAAAAGCTATAAGTTTGGTATTGTAGTAATCCTACTGCCCCATAGAATAAAGTTATGCTATTTTTGCCGCAGTGTGTACACCGTAGAAACAAGACCTGCAAAGATGTCAGAATTTCACGCCATGTAGAATTTTTAAAACTTTTTTCAGTACATTATATGGTGCAGTAAACACAGTTTCCCCGAATATAAGACCGTGTCTTATATTAATTTTTACTCCAAAAGATTTTACTTTTTTACATGTATAGCTGCCTGGACACTATTTATATTGTCTTTTTAATTAACTGTAACTAGGACTCAATTTTGGAGTAGGGTAGTACCGCTGAAAAATACATCTTTTCTTTCAAGGCCTCAGACAGCTATGCTGATAAAAAAAAAAAAAAAAAGTTATGATTTTTTGAAAGTGGGGAAAACAAAAAATGAAAGGAAAAAAAAGTGGCCACGTCCTTAAGGGGTTAAAGACGTTGTAACATTTAGTTAAGGGCGTAGGCTGCTGTATGATGTTTACTCTATGAAGTGGAAAGACCTGGAGGGGCAAAGGGAGATTTCTACACTTCCTGTAGCTCATCATCTCTGAAACGGCTGATAACAGCTTGAACAGCACAGAGATGGACTGCAGGTTTAGGGCTCCCTCCCATGGGTGTATGCGTACAACGCTGAGAGTCTCGCAGCGTTTTACTTATTGCAGCCGCCAATGCTCTGCCGGCAGAGATCATGTGCGGGCTGCGATAGGCACAGCGCATGCTCGGGATTATGGCGTCACGGACATGCTCAATGGGACGTTTTTCCAAATCCCTTACTCTTTGCAGAGCGGGGCTCCATAATAAATGCTGTCCTCTCGCAGGCATTGTGAAAGGGCAGCATTTCAATATCCTTCAAGGCCTCCATATGAGAGGCAGGGAAATGGAGCATGCAGCGATTTACTTCTCCGGCGTCTTACACATGTTCCCACCTTGCAGCTCCAACACAGTTGTGAATAGAAGAATCAAAGTGCATAGACTTTCATTGCCTCCATTCACCACGTGTTACGAATAGGAAATACGTGTGCGTAATACGCAGTGACAATACACACGTGTGAATGAGCCCTTTATGAATCAAACAGAACGTAACTTATTTAACCCTTTCACTGCCAGGGGCAGGTCATTAAGTACTTCCCACATCTAGAACATAAGCACTAGAGATTAATATCATATTAAAGCTCAACATTTAAGCTACCTTTTTCTTTTGGAGCCGCTTGCTTCATACCTTTCCCTCCAACATGAATTTGTATGTAATGTATAACAGTCTGTAAGGCCGCTTTCACACATGCGTTCACAAAACGCCACGTTTAGAATGGCAGCATTTTACCACTATTTCAAGATGCGTTTGTGAACGCATTGTACAGCGTTCAACACACACACCATCATTGTGATCGGTGATGAGGTGTGTTAAAGTGGTAAACCACACAAAAAAAGAGCAGACAGTGCTCAAAAATCATGGAGTTAGACTCGCCGCATTCGAGCACAGGTCTGCAAAGCCCCATTGAAAAAAATGGAGCTGTTGCACCGCGATGAGCATGGAGTTTGAAACATTGCGCTAATCGCAGTAAAAAGCAGGCGGTGTGAGGGGCCTTAGGCTACAAAAAAAAAAAAAAAAAAAAAAAAAGACATCCGTCCAACCAAGTTCAGCCTATTACCCCCTCCCCCCAATATGGATCCAGAAGGCAAAAATCCTTAATGAGGTAGAAGCCAATATTCCCTAACTTAAAAAAAAATCCTTCCTGACTTCATTTTGGCAATCAGAATAATTCCCAGATCGCCGACCTTTCTGAGTAGTTAGCTAGTTAGACACCTTTTGTACTCTATTTTGCCATTACCACGTTCTCAGGCAGAAAGTTTCATAGTCTCACTGCTCTTACAGTAAAGAGCCCCCTTCTATGTTAGTGTAGAAACCATCTTTCCACTAGACGTAGAGGGCGCCCCCTTGTTACAGTCACAGTCCTGGGTATAAATGGATGATGGGAGAGATCTCTGTATTGACCCCATATATATTTATACATAGTTTTTAGAGCGCCAATCAGAAGTCTCTTTTTCTTAACTAAATCCTAATTTTCATAACCTCTCTGGGTATCGTAGTCCACCCATTCCATTACTTTAGTTGCCTGTCTTTGTACCCACTCAAGCTCTGATATGTCCTAGAGTAGTGGTGCCCAAAACTGTCCACAAGAGACAGAACACTGTTCTCGTCATGTGCCCCTAGACCTCTTGATGCACCCCATGATCCTATCTGCCTTGGCAGCAGCTGCCTGTCACTGGTTATAGTTAACTTTACAGCTCACTAAAATCCCCAAATCCTTCTCCACGTCACTGTTACGAAGTGGTTTCCCATTTATTGTGTAATGGTGACATGTACACTATATGGACAAAAGTATTCGGACACTGAAGAAATTCAGCAACTGTGCAAATACTGAGTTTGCTAAACGGTATGCTGGGAAGGGCACGGATAAAATAAAAAACTACTCATTATGTAATAACTTTTCATTCATCCGCTCGATCACTTGTGGGATGAAATGGAGCAACGGGTATGACAGCGGCACTCACGCCCATCTTCACAACAATCTCCTCTCACAGCCTTGCACGAGGCATGGCGAACTATTCCTGCCCAGAATTAGAGAACTTATGGAAAGTATGCCTTGACGTGTTGCTGCAGTAATACAAGCAAAAGGAGGATCGGCAAGATACTAAATAGAATATAATATGTATGCCAGCAAGTCCTGGGAATTTGCGCATTTTAATATTTTTTGAATAATTGTATTTTTATTAACTGAATTTTTTTCCATACAAAAAAGAAAAATATTATAAACAGACAGACAAACGGAGGTACATTTCCATTTCCGGACATACAACTGTCTTAAACAAATTACTTGCAGGGCCGACATTAAGAGAAAGGGGGGGAAGGGGAGGTTATTTGGTATGAGAGAGCATTTCCATACCTGGACCTGGACCGACCGGTCTTATCTACACCTCTTTCGTTGCACGTCCTCAGCCTCCACAGACCTCAATCACACAGGGTTAGCCACTATATAGTCCAGCCATGTTGCCCAAGAGGACATCTGTGGGGACTGTGACAAATCTGCGTGAATAAGCTTCCTCTAAGTTAAAAGTTTGATTCACCGAGTTTCTTACCTCAAGAATAGAGGGAGCTTCTTTTGATCTCCAATGTCTAGCGATTATTAATTGTGATGCAAGAATAATGTGCAAGGTGAGAGCCGAGCAGAAGGGAGACAGTTTACTTGTATTCAAAAAAACAGAGGCCCAGCGCCGAGTCCGGGGACACAAATTGATGTGACAGAGTGAATAAAATCAAAAACACTGTACCCCAAAACAACAAATGATCGGGCACGACCACCACATGTGAAAGTGCCCTTCGCGCCGCATTCTCCAAAACCTCTTTACTCATTCTGGACAGCCTAGCTGGGGTCAAATACCATCGTTAAAATATCTTCTGGGAGGATTCCAATTGGGTGATACCATGCAATATTTTTTAGTCCAGACAAGGGCCCAATTCCACTCTTCCAGGCTGAATTGTTGCTTAAGGTCGAGTTCCCAGAGCGTCATATGGGCAGACTTAGACTGTGCCATCTGAGAAAACAAGTCTTCATACAATGTGGATATGCCTCCAGGGATATCCGCAGGGAGTGAAAAGAAAATGAAGGCCATCTTAGAGAACATTGGTTCATGAATATCTAAGGTTTGTAAGGCATATCTCAAATGGGCAAAACCCAGTTTACTAGGGAGATTGAATACCTTGCTCAATGTAGGGAAGTCCATTACAGTCCCCTCCTTACATAGGTCACCTGTTTTTTTTTAAATTCAAATTCTGAAAGGATAGAGGAAAGAAATCTTAAAGGAGAGCTGGGATCGGGACTCTCTCCAAGGCCGAAGAGGCTAGTTGGTTCCATATCTGGGCCGAACCTGGAGGCTTGGTAGCACGTTTTGGCAGAGAAGGTGGCCTAACTCCAAGAAGAGAGATCAAGTGAGCGCCCAGGGTCGCTGTTTCTATAGACACCCATGGATTGGAGCTTAGACAGAAAATGCGCAGTGATTGGAATCACTGTTCTGAAAATATACAGAATTCATGGTAGGATCATCATTTTAACAGCTGCAATTCTGCCTGCCCAGGATATGAAAGCTTTGCAAAAGTTGCTTAAAATGCGTGGGATCTGTTAAGGCGTGGAGAGTAGTTTTTCGTAAAAGTAAGGGAGCTAGGGTACGCCATGTTGATGCCTAGGTACAGGATAGAGAGTGTTCGCTCAAGTGAAGGGGAAGGAGTTTGTTATAACTTTTTTTGTTTTAGCATCTGAACCCAATCTGTGATTTTGTATTGTTCACCTTGTAGTATGAAACTTCACCTAATTGGACTAGGGTAGATTGGGCCTGTTCCAGAGATGTGATAAGGTTAGTGATTGCTAATATAACGTTGTCTGCATATAAAACTATCTTGTGTTCCTGAGCTGCTACCTTGATTCCTTGAATATTTTGGTTGCATCTCATCTGTTCCGCCAGCAGCAACATGACTAGAGCAAATATTAGTGGCAAAAGAGGGCATCCCTGCCTAGTGCCATTGGAGATGGAAAATGAAGGCAACATACAGCCTGAGGAGAAGACTTTTGCAGAAGGTGCCGAGTATAGGGACATGATTTAATAGGCCCCAAGAAGCCGAACCTCCCAAGGGTGGCCTCCAGGAATCCCCAATAAATTCGATCGAATGCTTTCTCTGCATCTAGTGCCAGGAGCATAGCAGGTATTCCGTTCCTTTCCGCCACCCTGACAAGGTTCAAGAACCGTCGGGTACCATCAGGGGCCTGTCTCTGGGGAACAAATCCCACTTGATCTGTTGCCATCAGTGACGGGAGGACCGCGAACATCCTTACGCTTAGGAGTTTCGCATAGATTTTAACATCAGTGTTCAACAGGGAGATGGACCGGAAGTTAGCCGGAGATGTATTCTCCTTTCCTGGTTTGGGAAATGTAACAATCAAGGCCTCCAGCATCTCAGATGGAAAGGAGCAGCTTTTAATTGCCCCGTTGAACACAGACGCCAAATAAGAGGCCAACACGGGGGCAAATTTTTCATAGTAGCTATTTCAAAAACCGTCTGGACCAGGCGCCTTATGAGGCTTCAAAAGCTTGATCGTATCCAGGACCTCCTGCGGGGTAATTGGTACAGAGAGGGCAGCTACCTGTTCAGAGGTCAGGCTGGGGAGATTGATGTTCTGCAGGAAACTCTGTATTTCTTCGTTTGAGGGTGATGAGTATTTGGGTTACCCTTTAAATTGTACACAGAGAGAGAGGGGTGTAGCTTGCGGATGGCCGAGCAGGACGCATGAAAGGAGCGCTCCTGGTCTAACCTCTCCTAGAAGCGATTATCCACCTCCAAATAGCGGCGAAACCATCACCCATGAGCCAGACAAGGAAGCGGGCGACAGCAGAGGCTAAAATCCCGGTGGACAGCAAGAGAAAAAGCGGAATGGAACGTTACCTTGGGACGCCGGGGCCACACGTGAGAAAAAGCAAGATGGCGCCGGAGAGCACCGGGACCTCCCGCCCGCAGACAGCCGGCTCAAAACAGCAGCGCTCACCTGCACATCCCCACACAGGCAGAAGCGGTGAGTGGAGCGACAGCAGCGGACCACAGCGCCGATACCCCACAGAGGGGAACACAGAAAGTAAAGATGGCGCCGACCCCAGAGAACACACGTGGAGCTGAGCCTCCCGCGGAGCACCAGCAGCACTCACCCCTGCAGCACTCACCAGCCAGCAACTCATCAGAAGATGAGCAGAGGGGAACACGAGATGCAAGCAATGAGGAGCAGGAGACCTCCCAAACTGCCACAAGGAACAGCAAAACAGTGAGTAAAGGGCATGATAGCCTACTGACACCCACGCTGCATAAATCACCCTATAGGGAGCCACAAATAACCACCAATCCAAACAAGAAGGCAGACAGCACGGGGTGGTCAATTTAATCAGACCCAAGTCCCACAAGCAGCCCAGAGCGCGCCATAAACATAAAAAACACGGGCATGGAAGATAGAGACGCGTGGAAAACACACATTATGTCTATACCCACCAAAGACGAACTGCATGCCCTGTTCACCAGGCTTGAGACATCCAGCAAACAAGCGTTTGAGCGGATTCATACAGACATACAGCAAATGGGCCACAGACTCATAGAGGTAGAGGAAGCCCAGGAAGAAACAGCGATACTCGAATCACACAAACAAGCCATTCTGTATCAGGCAGATCAAATCCACAATCTCACAATGCACCTCGATGACCTCGAGAATAGAAACAGAAGAAATCATTTACGCATATGAGGGGTAACAGAGGAAATCGAGGGCCAATTAGAAAACTGGGCACAAACACCCTTCTCGCAGCTCCTGGGGCGCTCACTAGACAGCCCTGTCATGATGGACAGAATCCACAGAGCATTAGGGCCAAAAGCTACAGATCCCAAACGGCCCAGATATAATTTGCAGAATTCACTTTTATAAGGAAAAAGATGCTATCCTGCACGCCGCTAGGGAGAAGGGGGACCTCCTACACAAGGGCAGGCCGATTATTATATTGCAAGATCTCGCACGCCACACACTCCGGCACAGAGGAGCCCTGAAACCGCTCTTAACAGCACTTAAAGATAATAATATATCATACCGCTGGGGGTTCTCATTTTCCCTGACGGCCACAAAGGAGGGCAAAACATCAACACTACGTTCACTGGGAGATTTACCCAAGTTCCTACCGTAGGAACATTCCAGCTCCCGCAGATCAATCTCCCAGACTGGCCCACAATGCCGAACCTACTTACACAGAAGACCAAAAAGCAGTGGCAAACGGCTCAACCCAAGCACCAACGAGAACAACGCAGAGGACCCGTTGCAGACCCCTGAAATCGCGCCCTGGCACTTCATGGGACCTACATAGTCTCGTGACTTTGATTCAGGGCCCTCGCCCCATTAACGAAAAATCCAGAACCACCGTCGACACAATTCGCCTGTTGATTGTACTAACATAGCTCGTTTAAAGTCTATAGAGTTCATGTTCAGATTGTATTGCAGTTTAAACTCGCCAAAATTTTAAGGCATCATATATGAACAGGACCCCTAGAGGGTACCTCAGCCTACCCATATTCACTCTGGAGGGAAAGACGACCGGGGCCCGACCTCACTCTTGCAGACCTCCCGCCACTTCCCACCCAGGGTGAACCGTCGCATAACACAGCGACTACTAGCATTTTGCTAACACTGCACCACAAAAATCACCTGCAGCTGTCTGTGGCTGCACAAGGTTTGTTAAACAAAACCTTACTACTACCTCCCCTCACCTTCTCTCCCAGTCTCTTTCTTCTCCCACTCGCTCACCTCCTCAAACTCTACCCTCCCCCAGCCCCACTCAACCTTAAAGAAACACCGGTAACCGAGACCACAAATGGACATCTCATTTGGCACATACAACGTAAGAGGGGTGAACGAACCCGCCAAGATGGGACAGATTTTGGATCACCTGCATAGACACAAAATTATGGTAGCCCTCTTGCAGGAGACACATTTTCAGGCCCAAAAAATCCCCCAAATCAAAAACCGCAATTACACCACCTGGCACCATAGCCCACACCCCACCAAAAAAGCGGGAGGCACATCAATTGCAATCCATAGACAGTTCCCCCACAAATTTATCTCCTCATCAGTAGATCCAGAGGGACGATATCTTTTTCTAAAAATCCAAACTGGAAGTGAAATGCTGACTTTCGCTAACGTATATTTCCCAAATCAAGCACAGGTATGCTTTGGAATCCGGATACTGGGGGCGCTGAAGGCCTTCGTGGACGGCTCCAACATTATCCTCGGAGGCGACCTCAACCTTAGCCTGGATCCTGCGCTCGATTCCTCTGGGGGTAAGTCCAAAACCACACACACAGCGCTATGGAGATTCCACAAGGAGCTACACAGCCTTAGACTGGTTGACCTGTGGAGGACATTGCACCCAAAGACAAAAGACTCTAGTTTTTACTCGCCCTCCCACAACTGCTATCAGCGTTTAGATTATTTACTTGTTTCACAAACTCCTTGACCAAAACCCCCTCAGCTCGATAGGGTCCCTCATATGGTCTGACCACGCTCCGGTATGGGGATCACAGAGGGAAACCTGGAGAAAAGAAGGAATTTAACTGGCGCCTAAACGATAATCTGCTGAATGATGCAATTTGCGTGCAGGAGATTCAGCAGACTATCGAAAACTTTACGAACAATCACGCCTCCGACCCCACCCCTGCGCTGATAAAGTGGGAAGCACTTAAGTGCGTGATCCGTGGAGTCCTCATCTCACACGGGGCACGGTTAAAAAGAGAAAGGGCCAACACCTTAAAAGACTTCCTTGACCATCTAAGTCATTTGGAGAACCCAAACAAAAAAAAGCAACACAGGATACCAGAACAGCAGAAATATCCGCAACCCGAAATAAAATACTTCTCTTCATGGACCAGACCTCATTGTGCCAAAGGGATAGAGCCCGGGGAAAATTCTATGAATACGGCAATACATGTAGTAGAGGATTAGCCAGGGCCCTGAATCCCCGTGCACCTCAGACATATGTCTTTGCAACTCAAACCCCAGGAGGCGGACTGGTCCATACCAACACCGAAATAATTGACAATTTCTATAACTATTATCACAACCTATACAACTTATCGGACAGATATAGGGAACAAAACATATAACTGATCCAGGACAGGGACGAATACTTAGCCAATTATGCCCAAAACGGATAACAGACAATACAGAAGGCCCTAGAGGAGGACATTTCCCCCCAGGAAATAAAAGAGGCGATCCATTCCCTCAAAAATGGCAAAAGCCCGGGACTTAATGGCTACACCCCACGCTTCTTCAAACTCTTAGGAGAAAAATTAACCCCCCTGATGCTTAACACATTCAACTCCATATCGGGGTCTTGCCCCTTCCCTGCCCAGGCACTACACGCAGTAATAACTGATACCTAAACCAGGTAAAGACCCAGCAGCCTGCGGTAGCTACAGGCCGATATCCCTTCTAAATAGACATGAAAATGTTAGCAAAAATCCTAGCAACACGTCTTCAGACATGTATCCCAACACTGGTGCATAGAGACCAGGTGGGCTTTGTCGCGGGGAGGGAAGCGGGGGACAGCACAATAAGAACACTGGCCTTGATGTCTAGGGCCCGTAAGCTCGGGGAGCCCCTATGCCTGCTCTCGGTGGACGCTGAGAAGGCGTTTGATAGGGTGAGCTGGGGATTCATGGAGGCGACATTACAACGCATTGGCCTTGGACCCAGGTTCATGGATTGGGTGATGGCACTATATAGAGACCCCTCAGCCCACGTAAGGGTCAACGGCCTGATGTCATGCCCGATTCACATCCACAACGGCACCCGACAAGGCTGTCCCCTGTCCCCCTCCCTGTATATCCTAGTCATGGAGACCCTAACGAGTGCTCTTAGGACGAATCCCAACCTGCAAGGCATCAAAACAGGAGAAAATGAACATAAAGTAGAGTTATACGCAGATGATTTGTTGATCTATATCAGAAATCCTAGAATAGCACTCCCTAACATATTAGAAGAGTTTAAAAGATTTGGTAGACTATCCAATTTTAAAGTCAATCTAAGTAAATCACTGATCCTAAATGTAACCCTGTCAAATACAGAAGTCGAAGCCTTAAAACCATCTCTTCCATTCCAATGGAAAACGGAAGAAATAACGTACTTGGGAACGGTGCTCACTACAGATCCGGACAAACTCTTTACAAAAAACTATGTGCCTCTTAACCAAACTAGAGTCAGACTTTAACAGATGGAAGGAAGTCTTTGTCCTGGTTTGGAAGGATTAGCACAGTAAAAATGAATGCCCTTCCGAGGTTTCTTTACATCCTCCAGACAGTCCCTGTTGCCCTACCGGGCTATTTTCTGGCAAGGGTTAGGAAAGCAATCATGGGCTTCATATGGGGAGGCACCAAACCTAGGCGCAAGTGGAAAGCTCTAACCAGCTTAAGAGAATCAGGCGGCATGGGAGTCCCGAATATAGCCCTATACTACAGAGCGACGCTGTCCAAACGAATCCTTGATCTCCTTCACGGCAGATCACAGAAACTGTGGGTCGAAACGGAGCAGGACATGACATTTCCAGGGCAAAGCGATTATATGGCTACCAGGCATGGGGAAACACAGAGGGATGGGACTATCCCCATTTATAGAAGACATGGTGACGGCTTGGGTAGGGGTCCTGCGACTAAGATAGGCCTGATCCACAGACTGGGCCCACTCACACCCCTGGTGGGAAATCGTGACACCCCCTCTTTCCTGCGGGGATCCACGTTGACCAACATGACAACAAATATAATCCCAAGAGTACGGGACGTAATCTCGGACACCGGTATTAAACCGCTACACGAGATCATAGAGGAACAGCGGCCCCATCCCGGAGCGTGGTTTCAGTACCTACAATTATGCCACTATGTGGGCTCATTAGGAGACATACATCAGCTGAGGCGCCCCATCACTCCCTTTGAAAACCTGTGCATTACAACCCCCAAGGACCGCCACAAAATCTCAAACCTATATCGGATGCTCTTGGTTGAAGACACACAACACTGTAATGAGGCGCTGGAGCGGGGGAGAGAGCTGAACACTACACCCTCAAAGGAATCATGGGCAAAGGCCTATACTTTGACTCACAAAATAAATACATCCAGTAAACTACAGGAACTAAATTATAAAATCTTAACCAGATGGTATCAGACACCAGCAAGATTGGCGAGGATGTTCCCCCAGTATCCGGATATCTGCTGGAGATGCATGGCGGGAACTGGAACATTTATACATATCTGGTGGGATTGTCCGCTGATCTGTCCCCTCTGGCGGGAGATTAACTCCCTCTACACCGCAGTTAGTAGAAACCAAATGCAACTAACCCCCGAGATAGCATTATTGTCGATGTTCCCAGGCACGCTGGCACAATCAAAAAAGTTCCCTGTTCAGATTCTTCATCCTAGCAATGCGCCAGATAATCCCTAAGAAATGGAAATCATCAACTCCCCCCTCCAGACTAATGTGGCTAGAGGAGTTAGACCACATAAAATATATGGAGGAACTATGTGCCAGGGACGAGATTAGATTTGATATGTACCAGGCCACCTGGATGTCGTGGAGTCAGTTTCGCTTCTCCTGCGACCTCAACCTCTGGCTAGAAAGGGGGTTACCCTCCAACACTAACAGTCAGCAACCCCTCTGACTCCATCAGACCTTGAAACCGTAACAGCCATCTCATGGCGCGAGATGTCGCCCCCTCCCCCCCCCCCGATCCCCTCCTCCAACCTCCCCCCCCCCTCTTTCCTCTTAATACTTCAACCCTCTTAACCCCTTTCTCCACTTCCATAGTTTTCTTCATAGGAAGTTACAACATCAGAACTGTTCAGCTTTTCTTTGTTTGTTTTAACCAACCAGTAACTGAATCCAGAGATTTAAGACACCTACGTGAGAGTTACAAACTACAAATGTTGATAGCATCACGGTTAATGTTATAGTTTAGAAAGTCTGTTTCAAAGAACAAGAAAGTAGGTCAGATAAGGAAAGACAAGCTCTGTTAATGTAAAAAAGTTTATTTGATGAAAAGGACACTACAATTTTGTAACCCTCGTATCTATATAACAGACAAAATAAATAAACTTTTGAACCATAAATTGTACACAGAGGAATAGTATGTGGCGAATGCATTTGCAATCTTTTGGGGGTGAGTAATTTTCCTACCGTTTGGGGCCAAAAGAAATCTGATTCTCTCCTTGGCTTTAAGACCTTTAAGTTGCTTTGCCAATAATGTACCTGTTCTATTATCATGTGCATAGAATTGCATTTTTAGCTTCTGGAATGTGATGTCGTGTCCAATAGCTAAGAGGTTTGGGACTTTTGCCCGTAGTTTGAAAAGGTCTTCTGTTTTTTGTGGAGACGGTTCAGATTTATTTAGTGAATCTAGAGATTTGATTTGTTCCGTTTGGTGACTAAATTCCTCCTCGCTTTTTCTTTTAGCTCTCAAGCCAAATTTTATAAACAGATCTCTCATGAAGGCTTTGTGCGCATTCCACACAGTGAATGTGCTCGAAACAGAGCTTACGTTGCTTACAAAGAATCCCTCTAGCTCCTCTCTGAGGGTCTGCTCGTATTCGGGGTGGTTGAGGACATATTTTTTCAGTCTCCACGGAAATGATGGGGATTGGTTAAATTTCTCTTGAAGAGACAAGGATACAGTAGGAGCATGGTCGGACCACGTAATAGTCCCGATCTCAGCCTGCAGCACCTCAGCTAAACCCATCCGGAGCAGGAGGAACATATCAATTCTAGAGTAGGAGTGTGGTAAGGAGAGAAACCTGTAGTCTCTCTCTGACTAATGCAAACACCTCCAAACATCATACAGTGCCTCCTTATGCAGGATCTGAACGACAGGCGATGGGTACCTTGCGCTCGCGGAGAAATCCAGCGAGGGATCAAACACCGAATTAAAGTCTCCTCCGATTACTAAAATTACCCTCCTGGATTTTAGCTACCTCTGATAGAATGTGCCTAAAAAAGATGGCCTGGCGTTTAGGGGAGAAGTAAACATTCACAAAAGTGAAGATAGAAGCATTCATCTTGAACACTAGTATTTTGAAGCAGCCCGCTGGGTCTACATATAAATTTCTTTGAGAGAATGCTACTGCCTGGCTTACGGCTATTAATACTCCTCTTTTTCCCCGGATTGGAAGCGAAAAACAGGTTTGGGAATTTAGGGTGTGTGCATGGAGGGCGCTTCTCCTTTAGGAAAGGAGTCTCCTGAGCAAAAAATAAAAATAAAAAAAAATCAGAGTGGAACTTAAGGGCCTCCCACCAGAGCATACTACGCTTATAAGGGCTGTTCAGGTCTTTAACATTTAAAGACGTAATATTATCTTGTCATTTTATATAGATATCCGAAATGGGGAAGAGACCTCCTAGATAAACATTTATAACCAATAATAACATAACAGAAAAGACCAACATTTGAAAACATCAAAATATTGTTTACCCAGCGCTGGGTCACGCATGTCGACCATATTTGTCTGCAGTTGACCATTCTTGATCGATCTTTGAGGGGGATTTTCCCACCATCTCCAGAGTTTTCTGAGGGATATAGACTTCCTATGTATTCAAGAGGGCGAGGCCCTCTTCCACCGACGTTACAACATGGAGTGTCCCGTTTTTAGAAATCAGTAGCTTAGTGGGGAAGCCCCATCTGTATCGGATATGAGCCCCTCGGCGTGCTGCTGTGATCTCTGTGAGTTGCCTACGTGACTGAAGTGTAGCCGCAGAGAGATCTGGAAATATCTGTATGTTCTCGTATGGGGCTGGCAGGGCTCCTCTACGTCTTCCAACGGATAGAATCTCTTCTTTAGCCAAAATGTCTCTCGGTATGGATTCCGGAATGGAACAGGCTTTTGGTATCCTATGAGCCCTGTCGATAGAATATTCCACATCAGGGAGGTCTGGAAGAAGTGTTTGAAGCATCTTTAATAGATAATGAGGGATGTGGAGTGGGGACACCGTTTCGGGGATTCTTAAGGTTATTCCTTCTTGATCGGTCTTCCAGGTCTATGACCTTTTCTCATAGACAGGTTACTTCTTCCTGCAGATTTCTGTTGGCATCTACCAGTTCGTTATGCGCTTTAGTGAATTCTCCTAGTTTGTTCAGTACGGTCAGTGCAGGTAGCCAGGTGGTCAATATTGGATTGTAGTTGTCCTGTGAGATTCTGTATGTCTTGAGAAATGTCCTTTTGTAGTGATAACAGCAAATCTTTCAGGGTGCTGGTGGTTAGGGGACTCTCAGAATCCAGGTAGGATTGGAGGTTACGGATAGCTTCTGACGGCAGAGGTGTTCCTGGCGGTAAGTTGTTTTGGCTTTTTTTGGCTGCTGGGGCTTTTGAGGAGAGAGGCTGGAGGGGGTCCTTGGGCACTTCTGCTGTTTTCTCTTGTCAGAGATCTAGGGCTACCCAGGACAGGAGAGAGAGAACTTGGTGCGGATTTTTGGGATGGGGAGTTGAGACCTTGAGAGCAGGGTTCTCCTTCCTCCATTTCAGGACTACTTGGGTGGGAGGCTGCAGTCTTTTCTGTTGCTACAAGGGCCAGAGGGGAAGAAGTTCCAGAGTCTCCTTGGGACAGCCAGTTTGATACGGAGTTTTCCCATTGTGGATAGTCAGTATAGAGTTGCATAGAGAAGGTTAGGCACTGACAATGTAGAGCGAAATCAATCAAGGGAGGTCAGCGCTTGTAGAGGGCGTTGGAAGACATAGTCACGGTGGTCAATACTCTTTAGGACGTAGTTAGCGTTAAATGGTCATGTTATGAGCTGCTCTGGAGCCACGATATTACGGAAGGGACAGCGTCAATCAGCCATGGTGTTCCATCACTAGGGCAGGGGGGGGCAAGGGACCCCGCACATCTCAGAAGCCCGATCAGGCAAGGAACATGTCTAATGAGAGCTCTATTTCTGACTGTTCCCAGAGCAACAGGGACTATAGCCGGCAGATGGGAGGGAGAAGATAGCTCGGAGGCAGCGATCTTGCAGTCCGCTTCAAAAAATCTCCTCTTCCCCCTTAAGGGGGTGAGAATCGGTTCTTCCCCAGAGGGTGAGGTGCTCATTTTACGGGCTGGTGAAAGATGCATTTTCTTGGCGCTCAGCAGGTATATGCAGGCTCCCAGGAAGGCCTATCAGCAGAGCTAGGGGCCCGCAGTACTCAGGGCGGGCATTAGATGACAGAGCTGCACGATGAACTGCAGGAGGCCCCCCCATCGGGAGGGGGGGCTGTGTAGAGTCCTTTGTTGTTTTATATATGGCCCTTTTATAGTAGGGTAGATCCCTTCTTTAGTGCACTATAAGGGTTAATTCCCAGACTCTGGATTACTTCCCTTGTGCCCTTCTTGCTGCAGTAAGGGAATGCTGCTCTTCTTCCACGGGAGAGAGCGCAAAAGGATGGCTCTGTAGCAGAGCTGCGACTTTCCCCGCTGCTTGCTAGGCCACACCCCCGCATTTTAATATTTTTAAGGCAGCTCTGCACTTCTTCCTAGGTTATGGGTCATTACACAGGACATTATCATTCAAAATGAATATGGCAATAATCGTGCAGTGTAAATGCACAAAAATCGCTCACTTTTCGTTCACAGGTTTTTAAGCTAACTTTTCAGTCAGCTTAAAAACCATTGCTGGATCGTGGGCTTGTAGCTCTGTGTAAACGCTTCTCCCTTCAGATAGAAGGTGAAGCGCTGAGCAAGAAGCACGTGATGTAGTAAAGTCTTTCAGTACAAAGGCTCTGCATGAGCGCTAATACCTTAGCGGTCACGTTAGTGCTCGTGCAGTCGTTTACTCAACTGCCCGTGTAAAAGGGCCATTAGACTGGTGAGATTTAATGTAAAGTTTACTTTAATCCCCCTGCATTTCATCTGACATTTCATTTTCCTGACTGAATACACTGGCAAAAAGAGAATTATTCTTACCGATAATTCTTTTTCCATGAGTCCATCATGACAGCACACATGGAGGTTGCCTCACCTGTGTTCGCTGGGACAGGAAGAAGGAGAGTTCTTATACGTAGCCCAAACTTTTATTATTGCTGAAAAACATCAACACATGTACATATGTATTACTAGCTGATATACCCGGCTTCGCCCGAGTTAATTTGGTACTGGTGTTTATCTGGTGTTCACACAGAAAATCTTATGAAGTCGTGGTTACTTTAGAGATAGAGGGAAAAAAATATGTTCACCATTTTGCATAGTTCTCTGCGTTACCCAGGAAACACCATGTGGAGGCAACCATGCGATGTTTCCTTTATATAAAATGACATCAGGAAGTGAGAGAATTAGATTACGTACATAAAATTTGGACGCTAATTATTTTGCGCTTAGAATTGAATATTGGGTTGGGACCCATTAACTTTTCCAATTTATGACATAATCAATGCATGTGCCAAATTTCACGCTTCTATGACACCGAGAAGTGAAAAAATTAGATTCCGTACGAAAAATTGACGCTAATTGTTTTGCGCTTAAAATTGAATAATCGAGTTGGGACATATTAGCTTTTCCCATTTAGGACATAATTAATGCTCGTGTCAAATTTCAAGTTTCTATGACATCAGGAAGTGAATTAGATTCTGTACGTAAAATTTGGACGCTAATTGTTTTGCGCTTAGAATTGAATAATCGATTTGGGACCTATTACCTTTTCCTATTTATGACATAATTAATGCTCATGCCAAATGTCAAGTTTTTATGACATCGGGAAGTGAGAGAATTAGATTACGTACGTAAAATTTGGATGCTAATTTTGTGCATAGAATTGAATAATCGAGTTGGGACCCATTAACTTTTCCTATTTATGACAATCAATGCTAGTGCCAAAATTTAAAGTTTCTATTACACCAAGAAGTGAGACAATTAGATTCCGTACGTAAAATTTGGACGCTAGTTCTTTTGCGCTAGAATTAAATAATCGAGTTGGGACCTCTTTACTTTTCCTATTTTGGACATAATCTATGCTCTTACCAAATTTCATGTTTCTACGACATCGAGAAGTTGGAGAATTTTTGGCGAGTCAGTGAGGGCTTTGGTCGATATAGCTATAGATAAATCATACAAGGGTGGGAAAATATGTGCTGTCATAATGGACTCAAGGAAAAAGAATTATCGGTAAGAATAATTCTTGCCTTTCCATAGCATCCATCCTGACAGCACACATGGAGGTATACCAAATCATCTATAATTTTTAGGGGGGGGGGGGGGGGGGGGGGCTGCCGCCTGGAGAACTTCATGCCAAATGCCTGTTCCCAACTAGAATGGAGGTCTAGCCTGCAGGGTTTTGAAAAAGTATGAACGCTCGACCAAGTTGCTGCCCTGCAAATCTTTTCTACCGAAGCCCCACTGCATTTAGCCCACGAGAAGGCTAAAAACTCTCACATAAGGTTCTATGCAGGATGGCACTGCAACTCGCCAATTCTTCTTGTGGATGTAATAGCAATCAAGAAGGGGACTTTAATGGATACATTTTTAAGGGAAACCTGTTGAATGGGTTCGAAAGGAGGGACACAAAGACCCTCCAGTACAAAGTTAAGGTCCCACATGGAAAAACAAATAAATGGATCAATCAGCACCTCAAATAACACCAGGTAAATAAAGTGTAAAAACAGGTGGGTAATACTCACCTGGTGCTTAGTGGAATTCTCTGGATAGAGAATCCATTGGCAACCAATGTCCACGATGACCTATCAACCACCTCTGGTTCTCAATCCAGCCTCCTGGAGAGTCGTCATAGGTATACAGCCCCAGCTTGGGCTGTTAACTTCAGGCAAAGGCACAATCAGTGAAGGCAAAAATCCCCGCAAAATGCGTCGCATAATAAAATATAACTTACGGACCGAGAAGTCTACCACCGATTCCTCTGGATTCTGGAGCGTGGGGATTTTTTCCTTCACTGATTGTGCCTTTACAAGGTCCCACATGGGATCAGACCCCCTCACAAAGATTTTATTCTATCGGCTCCTTTTAAGAGCCTTTTTATCCATCTATTTTTAATCAGTCTGAGATCGAACAGGGCACTGAGGGCTGCCGTCTGTACCCGTAAAGTCCAGGGGCTAAGGCCCTTGTCTAGCCCTGCCTGAAGAAAATACATCTTAAAATAAACAGAGTTATCCTTTTCCGGGACAACAGGCTTATACCATGCAGAAAACTTTCCCCACACTTTAACATGGAATAGATCTTTGAAGTAACATCCTTACAGCTTTTTAATACGAGTGTCAAATCACCTTGTGAGATAGACCCTGATTTCTCAGCCTCTGCCTTTCAGTAAGCAGGCTGTCAGTTTTAACCAGTGGATTTTTTGGAAGAACACCCTCCTGGGATAACAGATGTTCCCTGGGAGGCAGCGTTCTGGGGGATTGGATCGCCAAAGTACAGCACTGGAAACCAAGGTCTCTTTGGCCAAGCTGGAGCGACGAAGATCATCGTAACCCGACTGTTTTGTATTTTCTGCAGACACCTGGATATTAACGGGAGAGGGGGAAAAAGGGGTATGCCAGAGTCATTTCCCAGTCTTGAAATAGCGCATCTAGCGCCACTGGATGATCTGTAGGATTTAGCAAGAAGTTTTGGCATTTGGAATTTTCTCTGGTCGCGAATAAGTCTATCTGCGGTTGACCCCACTGGGCCGTGAAGTGGTGGAATACTTCTGAGTTGAGGGCCCAATTTCCGGGATCTAACCTTTTCCTGCTTAGTAAGTCTAGTACGCAATTTAAAGATCCTTTTAGGTGGACTGCTGATAACGATGCGGTGTAGTCTTCTGCCCACAACAGAATTCTTTGCGGCATACGCTGTAAGTGGGGGTGCTGGGTTGGGAACTAAAAATAATGACGAATAACCCTGACCTCGTTCGTGCACAGGGGCAGGTACAATGGCTCTTATTTCAATTAAAAATACTCTCCTCCAAATCTCTCTTGGAGGAGAGGGGTCTGCATTGGTGTTACTAAATATTTTTGACAATTCTAATTTGTACCCTAAAGTAACTACCCTCAGTACCCAGGGATTATCAGTATCCTGATGCCATCTCCCTGAATACCGAGAGTCTACCCCCCACCGTACCACTTTTATCTGGGATCAGGTTTGGAAGAAAAGCCGGAACTTTTCCCTCTGCCTCCTTTCGGGTATAACCACCTACCCGATTTCCCCCTGTTCCTCCCTCTTGGCAGGTATGGCTCTATTCTGAAGCACGACGTCTTTCTTGGAAGATAATCTGTTGGAAACCCTTTCCTTTTGTCCGCCGCTTTCTCCCAAATTCTCGCTTCTTGAAGTTAATCTTACGATTCTCCTGATGAGTCAGCCAAAAAAGCCATAACTATTTAAATCAGTGGAATGCATTTGAGAATTTCTTCTCTTGAGGTTTTCAATTGCAAATGGGATTCTAACTGGTCAAGCCACAGTTACATAGATCTCGCTACTGATGTGGCGGCTATGTTAGTCTCAACCACTGTGGTTGCCAATTCCCACACCCCTTTTAGAAAACCTTCCACTTTCAGGTCCATCTGATCTCTTAGTTGGAAACTATCCTCAAACGATGGCGAAGTTTTTTTTTAACTAACTTGGGCACTTGTACGTCTACTTTTGTGACCGTACGCCAAAGAGTGGCATCATCTGGTGAAAACGAGAGTCTCTCTCTCTGGACTCTTTCTGGGTGGAGGAAGCCCTTCTTGGCTTATGCCATTCTTCTAGGATAATTTTCATTAAATTTTCGTTGACTGGTAAACACTTCTTGCGTCTAGTTCGGAGACCACTGAATATTTCGTCTTGAACGGAGCTTGTCTGAGGCACATCATTAACTTCCATGGTGTTTGGTACAGCTGTAATCAGCTTGTTTAAATCCTGAGTCGAGAAATAGTAATTTTTTTCCCCCATCATCACCAGAAATAGGTGCTGAGAAATCTGATGAATCGTCCGAATCCTCTACCTCAGAAACCTCAGGTGATGGAACCTCTTATTCACGATTACGGGCCTTTCTTACTCTAGATGGCCCCGGCTGGGAGTTAGAGGTTTGATCCTCAAAGCTCGCACCTCCTCCCGGACCATAACCCGGATTCCTTGCAGAAGATTTTGTTGCTCGTCTTTCACAATCTTAGACGTACACTCAGGGCAGGCAGGTCTCTTCACATTATCATCCAGTCTTTTGGAGCATAATGCAAACCTTTTTATTCTTTTTTGATCCGGTTTGGTTTTTATTGCTTCCTCCTAAAACATGAAAAGCCATCACCAATACCAGACAAATATTTTTAGCCATACAGACATTTTTGTCCAAGTGGACTACTCACTATTAGCACAATCCCCTTATCACCATCTGAGCAATCGATGGCGTCTTACAGGTGTAATGGAGCTTGTATGTCCTGGGAAGTGCTCCAGGGATTTGAATTTGCTGCCTTTAGTGCAGAGACTCTGCTGGCACATGCGTCTGATGTCATCGCGCACGACGCAGCGCTGCTACATCACTAGAAGCCTGCTGCCGCTAGATGCCGGAACGGAAGTGCAAAGTGCAGCTGCACCTGCTGCAGGTCCCTCCACTCTTACCGCTGGTGCCGACTCCGGGATGGTGCCACAGCCTCTCGAACGCTCAGACCTGGCTGGCTACCCGCGACCCAATGAGTAAAGCACGGAGAACTCCCCTTTGTGTCCGTTTGGGACAGGAAGAACACTGGAGATAGATGGTGGGAGGCGGTCTAAAAAAAGAACTCTCTTTTCTGTTCCAGCGAACACAGGTGGGGCAACCTCCATGGGTGCTGTCAGGATGGACGCTATGGAAAAACTATTTTATAAAAAAAAAAAAAAGGGTTTGCTCCCCATCACCCGCTACTATTTATCCCTCATTACTTTTTAAAGGGCCAACATTCTCAGTGTTAATCTTTTTGTTGTTTATATAGCTGGATGGTCAGTTTTACTCTTTGACAAGGAGTCTCCCTGCACAGAGTGGTAAGGCAGCAGGAAATGCAGTCCTAAGCTCTCGTTCATGGCCTGAAGGTTTGAAGGTTGTGGGTTCAATCTCTGCTTGGTTCAGGAAGCTAGCTCAAGGTTGACTAAGCCTTCCATTCTTCCGAGGTCGGTAAAATAGGTGCCTAGATTGTTGGATGACTGGGGAAGGTAATGACAAACCACCCCACAAAAACAGTCTCCCAAGAAAAAGTTATGTGACGGCACCCTGGGAGCCAGTCATGACTTGGTGCTTGCAGGGGACTTTACCTTACATCTCTGCATCCGCCTTTGCTGCTGTGATGTCCCATAGACAGGCTGTCTGCTACTTGTAAATAAGGGGCATGGAAGATTGAGCAGCAGCGTGTGAGATGCAAGGAGCCATGACCACGTCTGTTTTTTATGTTGCTGCATGGTTATACAAAAGAAGAAAAAAAAATAATTCAATCACTATAAAAGGATGCAAATTATTTTCAAAGGCGTATTTTGCCATGGAATCGCACTAAAACCAAATGTACTACCGCTGTATGAACATAGGTTATTGCTGCAGTCCAGACAATGTGGAGGAAGGTTTACAAAGTACAAGAAAAGGGGTGGTAGTAGGTTAGGATTAGTGGGTGTCAGAAGGTGGCGGAAAAGTATAAAAGCAGAGGGGGAACGCCATCTTTGAGGAGAAGTTGTGGTGGAGAGGATCAGCGACCAGCGTAAAATGTCTATTTGTGGGGGCGTGGCTAGGCATGAGAGAGTAAAGCCGCACATCTCGGAGCTCCGCAGCCACCGACGTCCAGATAGCCGGAAAAGCAGCAAAATAACCCAAACCCGATGATGACCAGAGTGGGGAAGAAGGCAGACCAGCCGCAGACCCATGGTTCCCCTTGAGTCGGTTCCTGCACGGAACAAGCGCCGCCGCAGCGGGAAGACAGCTGTCCAATATGGCGCCGGGTCAGCGCGAGAAGCCCGCGCTGCAGCAGAGTGGCGGCTCAGAAACTTCACCCACAAGCCGGGAGACAGCAGGAGAGCCCCAGGCGGGGACACCGCCAGGGCAGGGAGAAAAGCCCTCACAGCAGCGGAACAGAGCATCGGAGGTCCCGCCGGCAGACACCGCTGGTACAGTAAGGTCCCTCCCAGACACAGCGCAGGGACCGAAGGGGAAGACAGCAATGAGACCAGCAGGAGAGGCGGGAGCGCTGCAGAAATACCTGGGTGGAGCGGGAAAACCTCCTCTCGATCAGATCCAGGGGCTGCAGGCAGAAAGGAGCGGGCAGCAGGCACAAGGTGCAGAAGCACCAGCAACAAATACCAGAGGAGCAGAGCGGCACCACACTGGCATGGAGCAGCGAGCAGGACAAAAGGAGCTGCAGACCGGGAGTACAGGTACCCCACCACCAAGCAGAGCCCAACAACCTGATCTGGGCGGGAGGGGGAATAGGGCAGAGGCCCCAGGGTCACCAAGGAGTCATCCCACTGACCCTACACTCCACAAAATGGGCAATAAACCCCATGAGACCCCCAGCCAGGAACACAGCCCCAATGCAAAGGGCAGCAGAAGGGAACTTGAGGCAGACCCTACCCCTCCCTGGAAGGACAACCCAAGCCAGAACGGGTTAATGCAGGGAGACAATCTAACCCCTGACGCCCATCCTCCATCTCCACAGAGAGACAACAGAGATATAAATACCTTCCAGGACCACCCCCAGCAAGTCGCTGAAGCAGAAGCCCCGGGCAAGCAAACAGCGCCACCTACGGACGATTCCCAATCACTACAAGCCCTCTGGGTGATGATACGCGCCCTACCCACCAAAACAGATTTAGAGATGCAAATACGACGAATAGAAGAGAAACACGAGAGGGCCATCGCGACAGTCAACCACTCAGTACAGGCCCTTTCAGAACGGGTGACGGCACTAGAAGAGAACCCCGAGGTCTCCTATACGGACTTTCAACAACTAACAAGCATCATAGAACAACAGCAGAAACAGCTCAGTGAGCTACCTTTCCACCTCGAGGATGTCGAAAATAGAGGCCGCCGCAACAACCTAAAGCTGAGAGGCCTCCCAGAGGACATGCCACCAGACGCACTCTACGAGTGCGCAACAAACATCTTTAACAAGCTACTACGTCGTCCGGAAGACAGGACGATAGAATTGGACAGGGTCCACAGAATGATGGGCGGGAGAACACGGAACTCCAATCTGCCAAGGGATGTCATCTGCCGAGTGCACTTTTATAGACAAAAGGAGGAAATCCAGGGCATGGCATGGGAAAGAGGCCCAGTTAACTTTAACGGAGCTGAAATTACTATCTTAAGGGTCTTTCCAGATTGACCCTTAACAGTCGGCGATTGATACGACCACTGCTGGACGCAGCACGCCAGGCGGACGCGACCTACAAGTGGGGCCATCCCTTTCACTTAATACTACGTAAGAGAGGCCGTCCATACACCGTCAGATCACCTGCTGATCTGGACGGAGCAGTCAGGTTCCTAGAGGTCCCGGCGGTACCCATTCCAGACTGGACCACGCCCATGGACATGGCACAGACCAACCCGTGATCAGCAGAGGTTCCAGGGAACTTCACCAACTGACAAGGCAGCAAGGACCGAGACTCATGGCCAATTAAACGAACCGAGACTTATTGTGTCCTGCTAGCAGACACGAAGGGCGGCGGCACGGTCCCCAGCCTCCTACCCACCGGACGGGCCAAAAGTCGTCTAGTTTTGTTTCTCTTCTTCTCCTTGTTTTTCTTTCTCTCCCACAGCACTACTTCTCATGATAGTGGCATCCCAGAAGCTCCGAGAAAGAACGCTATAGAGGAGCAGATAAGGAACCAGAGGTTGTCCTCATCGTTCCCCGACCTCCAAGTTAGACAGCGGCCTCAACAACCTAAGTGCACTTCTATGTTACCCCCAGTAGGGAATCAGGGGACCCGGCTTTGTCCCTCTTATTTGGAGGGGAAACAGGCCCCCTGACTAAAATATAGTAGGTAGCCTCCGGGCTAGCCTTAGTTGTTTGTCCCTGATTTGTCCCCCTTGTGTGTCGTGTAAGTGCCCTCCCCCCCCCTTTTTTTTCTTCTCTTTCTTCTTCTCTCTCTCACTTACTCACTCTCTCCTCAATCTCTTTTCATTCTCATCTTGGTGCTACCATCGTTTAACCTACCGACAGCCATATCTTCTTTCATTTGTAATGTCAGATCCTGCTAATCTCTCCATAACCTCCATTAATGGGCAGGGCCTGAACGTGCCGGAGAAGAGGTCCTCCATCCTCCACCTCCTCTGGAAAAGAAGAGTGCATGTGGCCTTTATCCAGGAGACCCACTTCCGCACGAACAAATGCCCCAGATTTGCAAACGACAGATTTCCAAACGCCTACCACAGCACAAACGCGGAATCCAAATCCAAGGGCGTCTCCATCCTTGTCGTCAACTCCGTCCCATGGGAACAGGAGGTGGTCCGCTGTGATCCAGGAGGTAGATATATTTTCCTCAAGGGGAAGCTCCCCAGCACACAAATCACACTTGCGGCCATCTATTCACCCAACTCCAATCAGGTGTCCTTTTTAGAAGAGACCCTGGAGGAGCTGGAGGAATTCCAAGAGGGTACGCTGATCTTGGGAGGAGATTTTAATGTGCCGCTGGACCCAAGAATTCGACACATCTAAAGGTAGCGGTTACCTCCCCGGGTCGGCGTATCGCAGGATTAAAAATACACTCCACAAGTACCAGTTAGTAGACGCCTGGAGAGCCCTACACCCCACCACAAAGGACTACACGTTCTTCTCCCGACCACACAACACATACTCCAGAATCGATTTTTTCCTCCTCCAACACTCATCCCTAGCGAACCTAGTCACAGCCACAATAGACACCATCACATTCTCAGATCACGCAATGTTCACATTAGCGCTGAGACTACCTACCCTGCACAACAGAACATGGCATTGGAGATTCAATGAATCGTTCCTCCACGACACGGCGTACTCAGATGAAATCCACACAACACTAAGGGAATACTTCGAATATAATGTCACCCCAGAGGTAGATCCAATAACAGTTTGGGAAGCTCACAAGTGCGTGATACAAGGTTTCTACGTAGGCCTGGGCTCACGCATCAAGAAGGAACGTAGTGCACACCTCAGGGGACTCCTAGACCAGATCCAGGTACTAGAGTCCTCCCACAAATCGACACTGGACAGAGAGAAGGGAAGAAAAATTGCTACAGCTAAGGGAGCAGGTCCGCTCCCATTGCCTGGGGAAGGCAAAAGCGAGCCTAACGAAATGCAGACGTCATTTCTTTGAGTTTGGAGACAAACCGAGCCGCACATTGGCCCGGGCCCTCCGTGCAGCAAGAGCTAGGGCTTACGTACCACACATTAACAACTCCGAGGGCCGCGCACTACACCCCCCCGAACAAATTTCAGAAGCGTTTCGGGAATATTACCATTCTTTATATAACCTATCCCCATCACAGTCCGAACAGGCCAGAGGACACAAGAAAGCTACGATCCACGAATACTTGCAACAATCAAACACTCGCAGATTTCCCCAGGAGGCCATCGATCTGATGGAGGCTCCATATCCCCGACTGAGCTAGCGGAAGCGCTGACAGACTCCCAGACAGGGAAAGCACCAGGACCGGATGGGCTAACCCTATCATATTACAAGAAATTCGCAGAAACGCTTACACCCCACTTCATCCAGGCCTTCAATTCCATATCAGGAAACAAAATACCTAGAGACACTCTAACAGCACACATAGCGGTCATCCCCAAAGAAGGGAAGGACCCAGCGCAATGCCAGAGCTACCGTCCCATCTCTTTACTTAACGCAGACTTGAAATTGTTCTCTAAAATTTTGGCAAATAGGATCTCCCCTTACTTAAATGACATAATCCATAAAGATCAAGTCGGCTTCGTCCCAACTAGAGAGGCAAGGGACAATATAACCAAAGCTATCAACCTAGTACACCTAGCACACAGACTCTCCAAATCAATATGCCTTTTGTCCACAGACGCGGAAAAGGCTTTTGACAGGGTGGAGTGTGACTTTTTATTTGCGACCATCACCCACATGGGTATGGGCCCTAACATGATACACTGGATTACAAGCCTATACTCCAGCCCATCCGCGTACGTGAGAGTAAATGGCCAGCTCTCAAAATCGTTCTCCATTTCAAACGGTACTAGGCAGGGCTGCCCCCTATCGCCACTGATATTCATAAAATGCCTGGAGCCACTGCTGTCACAAATACGCAACAACCCAAACATCAAAGGGATCAGGGTGGGAGAGGAAGAATATAAGATTGCCGCATATGTGGACGACCTCCTGTTCTTTGTCTCCAACCCACGTATCACCCTACCAAACCTACTAGCAGAAATTAACCGCTACTCCAAAATATCAAATTTCAAAATAAATTACCACAAGTCAGCAGCCCTTAATATTTCTCTCCCACAACAATTAATGGAGGAGCTGAAGGACTTGTTCTCATTTCAATGGGAAAGGAATCATTCAGTACTTGGGGACCAAGCTAACGCCAAACACTGAGGACCTATACCCCACCAACTTACCAGCACTCTTAAGCAAAATCCGACAAGACCTCAACTCCTGGACCAAAGGGACTTTCTCTTGGTTCGGCAGGGGAGCAATCATCAAAATGAATATACTCCCCAGAGTACTATACTTACTCCAGGCCCTTCCCATACAAATACCAAGACACTTCTTTCAACACCTACAATCACTCACGTCCACATTAAAATGGGCAGGGAAGGCCCCGCGGATAGCAAGAAACACACTATCTCTGCCAAAAAGCGAGGGGGGCATGGGACTACCAGATTACATAAAATACCACCAGGCAGCACATTTAGTACGCATTGTGGACTGGCATCGACACGCAGCCCTTAAACAGTGGATAGCAACAGAACAAGCAGCAGCCTGGCGCCGCTGGTGGCCCTCCCATGGTCTGAGGTACAAGTCTCTACAGAATTAACATCCCATCCTACAATCGGCCCCACGTTGGCGATCGCCACCAAAGTACTAGCTAGGAAAGACATCTCCCCCGGGCCCTCACCTATGTTCCCGGTCCTGGGTAACCCGAGATTTCCCCCGGGCAATGAGAACAAAGTGTTCCGTGCAAGGATCACTGAAGGCAGATTACGGGCAGAGCATTTTCTGAAAGACGGCCAGTGGCTCCCACTGGAAACGCTCAGAGGGAATACGGACTCTACCCAACTATCACTATGGCAGGCACTACAACTAAGACATTTTCTATCCTCGCTGCCCCACCCCGCCACCTTCGCCCGCCCAAAAACACAATTTGAGAATATCTGTAGTGAACAGGGACCCCTCAGGCATACATTATCTAAAATGTACAACATACTAAACACACAATTGGAGGCCTCACCACCTAAATACAAGAAGAGTTGGGAATCACATTTACACCGGAAGACAGAGATAGAATTTTCACCATCACACACTCAGTCTCAATATCTAGCAAAATACAAGAATCCGGATACAAGGTTCTTACCAGGTGGTACAGGGTGCCCTCCCACTTGCATAGAATATTCCCGACAGTCCCCCCCCCCGCATGTTGGAGATGCGGGGCGGAGCAAGGGACAATGCTACACGTTTTTTTGGGACTGCCCGGTAGTATGTTTACTAGTGAGTGCAGCGAGATCGTGCATTCCTAAACTTTGGAGGCAGACAACCTCACCAACAATGGCTCTATGGCTCAACACAGTAAGTAGGATACTGGAGATGGAGGACCTCACTGCGGCACTAAAGGGCACACAGGAAAGGTTCAGGAAAACATTGTATCATTGGATAGTGTTCCAGGATTCCAAGGAATATTGCACGCTAATGGAGCACTAAAAGAGGGTAGCGAAAACTGACCATACAGCTTAAAGGGGTTGTCCCACGGCTAAAGCGAAAAAATTTGTTTTTACACTTACCCCCGCATTCTGCCCTGTTAAAAAGAAAGCATAGGTTAGTTTTTAAAAATGGCATTGCGCTTACCTGCCTCAGCGTTCTGCAGCTTCTTCTTTTCTTCTTTTAAAGATGGTGCCGCTGGTCTTCTCCCACGGTGCACCGTGGATTTTCTTCTCCTTCCTTGCGTTCCATTGCCGATTCCAGCCTCCTGATTGGCTGGAATCGGCACACGTGACGGGGCGGAGCTACGATGACGACGCGGTGACCAGCTCTCCGGCACAAGCGGCCCCATTCACCAGCCAGAAGACTGGACTGCGCAAGCGCGTCTAAAAACGCCAGAAGACATCGAAATTAGACGGAACCATGGCGACGGGGACGCTAGCAACGGAGCAGATAAGTGAATAACTTCTGTATGGCTCATATTTAATGCACGATGTACATTACAAAGTGCATTAATATGGCCATACAGAAGTGTATAACCCCACTTGCTGCCGCGGGACAACCCCTGTAAGGCTACGCAACGTAACGACTGAGTTATATTTACACCCCCCCCCCCCCCCCCGCTAAATGTGTCCCCCCAGTCAACCCCCCTTGTGTCAAGTCCGTTTAACTGGTTATGTTAGTTTATACTGTATAGAAAGAAAAGTACAGTTGACGAATAGAAAGACAACGAGTCTTGAATGTTGTAATAGGTTATGTCTTTTCTTTATTCACAACAAAGAAAAAACGTTCCAATTCTTTAATATGACAATGTTTATAATGTTTGCATGACGGTGCGCAATGACCTCACTATGTAAACTGTATTCTAATCTGTAAATATAAAGAATTAAAAAAAAAAAAAAAAATGTCTATTTGTTGTACAACTATATGTATTTCACTATAATGATTTGATTTACAGAGACACGTAACAACATCTTTCATCAGCTGCTGAAGATTGGTTCAGTAGCCCGGATGATGGGGAGGTAGTCTTTGCAGTATCAGACTACCTCCACATTCAGCCAACTTGAATCACATGACACACACACTGACTTCATTCTTCCTGCCCCCTCCCCCTTCTCCAGCATCGAGCCGAGGACAAAGGAGAACTTTGCATACGGCACTACAGCCCACATGACAAGAGGACAAAGACCAACTAGTTTACGGAGACTGGGAGGGGGAAAGGGGAGGAGGTTCTATATAGCTCAACCTATAGCAATGAGTATATACCATGTATGTTATACCTTATACGCCCATAAAGGGCAGGTATTCTGTGTTTAGATAAAAGGAGTTTCATGCATAAAAACAACAGAGCTCTTGAGACTTCAGACTCAACTGGTCTCACATAAATCAGAGTTTTCAATTAGCAGGCTACAAAATACCCCAAAACCTCCTGGACAAATTTTGTTCCAGAACAAAGAGGTGTTCTGCCCGCTCTATGAAGAATATTTTGTTGGCGGGTGGAGGTTGTTTTTATTGTCATGGCAGTTTGGCAGGTCCTTGGAGTCAGTTTCCAATTGGTTAGGGGGGAGTTGGGTGGGCATGGTCTCATCTGGTTAGACTCCCTCCTTTATTTAATTTGGTTGGTGTCTGGTGCTAGGTGATGTGGTAATGGAGGGGAGGGGGGAGGGAGTAAATCCCCCCCAGTATTGGTCACAGTTGGTAACAACCCAAGGGTGGCTCGTGGTGCCCCCGAGCCTGACCGTACGGTTGGAGGTCAAAAAAGAAAAAAAAAATTACTTTTAATTAAGTAAGGTTAGCCCAGATTTTGTGGCTCCAAGGAGTCCCCCTCGTATTCAATAGTTTTTTCTCTACACAGTTAATTTTATGTTATGTGCTAATAAATGACTGTTGCGGCCACTTTACCCAAAATTAGGGCTTATTCAGACGTGCGTATATTGGCCGGGTTTTCACGCCGATATACTGTCCCTTTCTGGAGGGGGAGGAGGCGGGACGGGATGGGGTAGTGCATTGAGCCACCGCCCCGTTTGCAATGGGAGGGGCAGAACAGGGGCAGAGCTAAGTTACGTCCCGTCCCCTCCCATTGCAAATAGTGGCGAGGGGCGGAAGCTCAGTGCACTGCTGCCGTCCCGCCTCCTCCCCCTGCAGAAAGTGACAGCGTATATCGGTCGGGCGTGAAAACCCGGCTGATATATGCACATCTGAATAAGCCCTTAGGGTGTATGTCGTTATTGGGAAAGGGGGGGTGAGCTGCAGCAGAGGGGCTTCTGGCGTCCCCGTCATGCTCCACCTTCCTTATTATCATAACATTAACCCCTTAACGACCAGCACATAGTCTTTATACGTCCTCCCGAAGTGGGCTTTATTCTCTGAGGACGTAAAAACACGCCTCCTGCAGAGAATAAAGCCCCTCGGGCTGTGGACGTGACAGCTCCATGCTGTCGGTGTCTGCAGGTAGCCGACAGCATGGAGCTGTCATCCCGGGCTGCGGGGACCCATGGTGGGATGCTGATCCGTGGACCTTACCCCAGCTTTAGCGCATGCGCCCGTCAGCATGATGGCGGACGCACGCGCAAAAGTGAAAGATTGCCCAAGAAATTTAAAATCTCCCTGCTGCTGGCTACAAAAGGTAGCCAAGAGCCTGGAGATGTCACGGGGAGCTGCGGTATGCGGTTACTGGTCACGTGATCGCCGTTATCCAATGCATAATGGCGATCACGTAAAAGTTCTTTAAAAAGTGGCAGTTTCATTTCCCCTCACCGATGCGATCGGTTGGGGGGAGATGAAACATCTTCTCGGAGGCTTCCGCATTTGAATCCAGATGCGATTATCCTCCATGGACCCTTCCGGCTGCTGCGCATTCGCCCGCCGGCAAAATGCCGGACACATTCGCAGGAGCCGAGGAGCCCAGGAAATTTTAAATCTCCTTGCTCCCAGTGACCAGCGGTCGCTGAGTGCTTGGAGCAGTGACCGGTGGCCTCGTTGGGCGGTCCCCGGTCACGTGATAAATTAGCGATATAACATTAGGCCGGTCACACATGACCGGAGGGGAATTACGGGTTCTGCATGCGCTTGATCAGCGGTAATCCACAGATCAATCGCATGCATTGGATTACACAGTTCCCCCCAATTAGCGGGTCTGAATTACGTAATCCACTCGCAGAAAACCGAACACAGCATGTTATATTTTACCGTGGATATCCGCGACCTAGAGCCCCTTGTGCTCTATGACCGCGGATATACCCACAGCCCATATGCAAACACATTTTGTACGGGCTGCGGGTTCCCGAGTCATCTCTAAGCGACAGCGTGGGAAATAAAAAAACAAACAACGGTGTACTGCACATGACCGTCTGTGCGAATAGGCAGTTATGCGCAGTACATGGCCGTACGCAGGGTCACAGCCGGACTCACAGCTGGAATCCGCTGCGGGCCTCCGCAAGCGGATTCTGCATACGGCCGTGTGAGCCCGGCGTTATTTAGATCGCTACCTGTAATCCGTAATTTACAAGAAGCCCCGGGAACGCTTTCCAGAAGTTCCAGGAGCAGCTTGTTGAGACCGCCGCACCGCAGCAAGATTACAAAGCCTCACAGCGCCACTTTTTACACCCCATACTTGCCGCTGAGGTCATGAAATACCCCCAAAAAAGCGAGAGGGGGGGGGGGGGGGGGGGGGGGGAGGGGATACCCGGTTTTCTAGCCCCATGTGCCCATCCCAAGCAGCCTCCGTAATTACCCCTGTCTTCGGACATAAAAGTAATATAAACTGCGTTTTATCTAATATTTAGGGAATGCCAAAAAATGGGGATGGCGGGGGGGGGGGGGGTATTTTTAGGAGTCTATTTTTTTTTCCGTATAAGTGGGCAATGGGGCCTTGAATTTATTCAGTTGTACCCTGAAATCCAGCGGGCATTCCCTTCATTATGGGCCTAGCCATGTGTCCTGTAAGTAGATTAGGGCCACAATGGGTATGTTTCTGAACACGGGACAAACGGGGGTATCCATTTTGGGGTGAAAGTCTTCATTCTTTTGTACACTGTACAAAAAAACCTGTTTTTAAATTGACAAAATTGCCCAAAAAATGAAAATCGTAATTTTTTCCTTCTGCTTTGCTTAGATTCAGTCAAATACTGTGGGTCAAAATACGCAGTACACCCCTGGATGAATTCGTTAAAGGGGTCTAGTTTTCAAAATGGGGTCACTTGTGGGGGTTCTCTATCGTTTTGGCCGCTCAATGGCTCTATAAGTGGGCAATGGGGCCTGGAATTTATTCCGTTGTACCCTGAAATCCAACGGGTGCTCCTTCCATTCTAGGCCTAGCCATGTTTCCTTTAGGTAGATTAGGGGCACAATGGGTATGTTTCTGAACACAGGACAAACGGGGGTATCCATTTTGGGGTGAACGTCTTCATTCCTATGTACACCGTACAGAAAAAAACTGTTTTTAAATTGACAAAATTGCCAAAAAAATGAAAATCATAATTTTTTCCTTCTGCTTGGCTTAGATTCATTCAAAAACTATGAAGTCAAAAAAGTCATTGTACCCCTAGATAAATTCGTTAAGGGGTCTACTTTTCAAAATGGGGTCACTTGTGGGCGTTCTCCATCGTTTTGGTCACTCAAGGGCTCTACAAGTGGGCAATGGGGACTAAATCTCCTTCAAGCAAAATTTCTGTTCCGAAAGCCACCGGTTGCTCCTTTCATTTTGGGCCCCATTGTGCATCCAGACATATGATTAGGGCCACAATGGGTATGTTTATGAGCACAGGACAAACAGGGGTATCCATTTTGGGGTGCAAGTCTTCATTCATATATGTGCTGTACAAAAAAAAAACTGCTTTTAAAATGACAGAATTACCCAAAAAATGAAAATCGTAATTTTTTTCCTTCTGCTTGACTTAGATTCATTCAAAAACTATGAAGTCAAAAAAGTCATCGTACCCCTAGATAAATTCGTTAAGGGGTCTACTTTTCAAAATGGGGTCACTTGTGGGGGTTCTCCCATCGTTTTGGTCACTCAATGGCTCTACAAGTGGGCAATAGGGCCTAAATCTCCTTTAAGCATATTTTTTGTTCCAAAAGCCACCGGTTGCTCCTTTCATTTTGGGCCCCATTGTGTATACAGATGTATAACTAGGGCCACAATGGGTATGTTTCTGAGCACAGGACAAACAGGGGTATCCATTCTGGGGTGCAAATCCTCTTTTTTATGTGTATTATAGAAAAAAGTTTTGTCTTTAAAATGACATATTTGCAAAAATATGAAATTTCAGTTTCTCTTCTAAATTGCATTGACTCCTGAAAAAAAAAAAAAAACTATGGGGTTAAAATACTAATGACACCCCTCAGTGAATACGTTAAGGGGTGTAGTTTTTAAAATGGGGTCACTTGTGGGGGTATCTATCATTTTGACTCCTATGAGCCTTTCCAATCTTGGCTTGGTGTAGGAAAACAAAGTGTTCCTCAAAATGCTGAAAACTAATGTTAAATTTGTACGTCTCCTAAATGGTTAAAAAAACCAAAAGTTTTTCCAATGTGCGCCCAAAATAAAGTAAACGGATGGAAATATATATCTTAGCAAAATTTTCTATATTATGTTTGCACATATTTGAGATATTGCAGTTGGAAATGTGACAAAATGACGATTTTTTCAAAAGTTTCCCAATTTTGGCGCTTTTAATAAATAAACAAATTCTATCGGTCTTTTTTTTCCGCCTAAATGAAGTACAACATGTGGCGAAAAAACAATGTCAGAATCGCTTGGATATGTAAAACCTTTCTGGTGTTTTTCCATGCTAAAGTGACACGTGTCAGATTTGCAAAATTTGGCCTGGTCATTAAGGCGCAAACAAGCTTGGTCACTAAGGGGTTAAAAGAATAGTAAACAAAATAAGAGAAAGTGTGAATGAGAAAACTTTTCTAAGATCAGAATCCTGCAAAATCACAAATACAATGTAGTTAGAAGGTGATCTGATGTGTATACAGTGCAGAACACAAACTACTTTATATGTAGACGGCAAGGATAGGGACCATCTAAGGGATCTGAGGAGAGTGCCCCCTCAGACTACACATCCACATACAGCACATTAATACTTACAAGCCCGGGGCAGTAGAAGAGTCAGCAGTAGACTTCAGGAAGCCATGGGACAGAGTCTCAAGGAAGTTGCTTGCACTCTAACCAAGATAAGACATTATGTTATATATGTCGTATGCAGTCACATGATTCTGTCATTACAGTTAAAGTAACTTTACACTATTTAATGTGTAACTAAACTTTTACCCCCCCCCCCCCCCCCCCCTAACGCTTTATGATGTGCAGTTACTCGAGCGAACATTGCTCTTCTCGAGTAACTGCATTCTCATCCAAGCAGGCTCAGAGAGGGGGAGAGAAAGAGGGATCTCTCTCCCCCCAGCCGCCCCCCCCCCCCAAAGCCTGCTCGGACGAGAGTGCAGTTACTCGAGAACAGTGATGTGCACTCGAGTAACTGCCTTATCCGAGCATGCTCGCTCATCTCTAGCAGTAACTCCATGGAGGTTCGGTGTTTGCAGGGGGATCAGGAGCCGATCTTGCTCTGTACAAGGCGGGTGCCGGCTGTTTCTTACAGCTGATACCTACCCAAAACGGCTGTTTCTTACAGCTGATACCTGCCCAAAACGGCTACAATCGTCGCTCCTGCTGATTGCAACTGTTAACCCTTTAAATGCAGCAATTTCGACAGACATTTAAATACCAAATCGGAGTTCGGGGGGGGGGGGGGGGGGCAATTGGCTCTCCGCGATGAGGTTGCCGGGAGACGTTCAGTTGCCATGGCATACGGATGCCTACTGAAAGCCTCAGTTTGAAAAACACGCTGAAAACACCTCCATTGATTCCAATGGGGCTTTGCAGATGAGCACTTAAACGCGGTGTTTCTAAGGCTGCAAATTTCAGGCGCTGTTATGCTTTTTATCCTCTTCCCGCTCTAGGGCGTAAGGTTATGTCCTGGCAGCAGGGTACTTCCCGTAACAGGGTGTAAACTTATGTCCTGGGGATAGCGCGAGATTATAAGCGATCTCGCGCTGGCAGTGGGAGCTGGCTGCCAGTGATAGCCGGCCTCCCGCTGTTAACCCCTTCCCTGCTGTGATCTATATAGATCGCGGCATGGGAAGGGTTCACAAAAGGGAGCGCGCTTCCTCTGTGACGTTGTCGCGCTCTCGCGATATAATCGCAGAGAGCCTAGCTGGTTGCCATGGAAACAGGACGCCAGATAACAGCGTCCTGTATTGCCAGTGTCTATGATCACTGTAATAAGCGTTAAGGCATTGCAGGAGAGAACTAATGCAATGCCTTATAACAGCGATCATTGGTGGTATGGTGCAAGTCCCCTAGAGCAGGGGTCCCCAACCACCGGTCCACGGACCAGGACGTTGGGGTTTTCCTGCCGGTTCGTGGTGCCACCGCAGACCAGCACAGTACTGTTGCACCTTGATTCCACTGATGTTTACTGGACCTGCTGCTGCTATCGCCAAGCCAACAACGGAGGAAAGTAAGGCTGTCCTTCAGAAAATCTGTGTGGCTCATTGTGCTTGGGCTGCTGCCCGCAGCGCCTTCTATGCTCAGTCGTGTGCTGCTGTCTGCTACTGGTGGCGGAGGGGTCGCGAGCACAGCGGAGAGCCTAGCAGGGACCTCAAGAACCCCGCCGTCGAAATTGAACTGCCCTGTGCCGAAACAGGGCCGATGCAGCGGGGCCAGATCAGTGCAGGTTTAGAGACGACTGACACAAGACTGACATGGCCACACGGACAGCACTTCGGATCCGGTGAGCGCACATCTGAGGATGTCGGGGAGTGAAGTAGGCAGCGTTTATGCATGCAGCAGTGTAGCACACACAGACTTCCCCGTACAGCAAATCTTCATGGAACTCCAGCAGCTACTCTGAGAAAATCCTGCAGCCAATCCGGGACTGGGGGTGTCACCTGTCTGTCACGCAGCCTAAGCCTTCCAGTGGCGACATAGTGTTTAGTACTGGTTGGTACTGTTATATTAACAGTGTGCTCTGCGGCGGTCCAGAGCACACTGTGTGGGCTGGCCTCAGTAGACGTGGCTCCCGGCAAAGAAGATTATGCGGGGCATGCCGGGGAGAGCTTAGTGGCGCGGCTCCCAGCACAGCACATGTGGGATGTGGTGGGGCAGTTTGGTGATCTGGCCATAGCATTGTGGCTTCTGGCGGGGACCTGGTCTGCAGTGCTGTAAACAATGGTCCCAGCAGTACCTCCTGGTCTACAGCGCTGTTTGGTGTATAGCGCTGCATAACCCCCCCCCCAATATGACCAAAGCCCCACCCCCACCCTGCCGGGCCATGGAAAAATGATCTTGGTTGAAGCCGGTCCCTGGTGGATAAAAGGTTGGGGATCACTGCCCTAGAGGGACACAGATGGTGTATAAGAAAAAAAAAAACCACAACCTAAAATCCTACATATTTCGTATCGTCGTGTTTAATAAGTTGAACACGCTTTTTATCCTGCACGACAAAGTTTAAAAAAAAAAACACTGAGGCAAAATTGCTAGTTTTTAGCATTTCGCCTCCCCCCAAAAAAACGCTATAAAAAAAAAAAACGTATGTACCCAAAAATGGTACCAGTAAAAACTACAGCTCGTCTCGCAAAAATAAGCCCTCACAGAGCTCCATACATAGAAAAATAGAAAGTTTACCGGACTTTGAATGCAGCAATTTAGAGAACTTTGGTATCGTAGTTGTACCTACCCACATAAAAAAATATTTTGTGTCATTTATGCTGCATAATTTACACTGTTAAAAAAATAAAATCTATGGCAGAATTGATGCATTCTCTCTCCCTACTATCATGGAGAGAAAAAAAATAATTACAATACAGTCCATGTACCCAAAAATGGCACCATCAAAATCTACAGTTGGCCACACAAAAAACAAGCTCTTATATGGCCACGTCGACGTAAAGATAAAAAAAAGTTATGGCTTTTGAAAAAATGGAGATGAAAATCCACCAAAAATCATTGCGTCCTTAAGCCCAAAATAGGCCATGTCCTTAAGGGGTTATACACCTCTTCATTGGTCACAATGATGGGCTGTGTTAGAAAACCCTGCCAAACGCTGTAACATGCGTTCTCTGACATGGCGTTCTGTGAACCCATGTGTGAATGTGGCCTAAGACTTGTATTTTGGTGCAGAGGTGTCTGGCTGTTTCTTTTCACGACGTCTGGGAGAGCATCCCTAGGCAAACTGCACATGGCAAATGAAATTGAATTTGAAGGAAAAAAAAAAAGAAAAAAAACTAGTCACACTGCACATGGCAGCATGCGAGAGAGTCGCTGCCATGTACATTACACAATTCCTGACATACATAGCGATGGCCGGCTCACATGTTGGTAAATCGCTGCATAATAAATGCCGTTTTTTTACGCATGCAGCGTGTGAATGAGCCTTTAGGCCCCATGTCCACGGGGAAAATCAGGCCCGCTACGGATTCTCCATGGAGAATCCATAGCAGGTCCCTCCTGCCCCGCTGACATGAGGCATTAAAATAGGAATTTAAAAGAATTAACTCACCCACAGCGGGCCGGGAGGGTCTTCTCTTCTGCACGGCCAGATCTTTTTCGGCCGGCGGATGAACTAATCACGCCGGCGGCACGTCGTCGGCGAGCCGCGCGCATGCGCCGGGCACATCCGCCGAGCCGAAACAAGAAAGATTCGGCCGTGAGGAAGAGAAGACCTTCCCGGTCCGCTGCAGGTGAGGTAATTCTTTTAAATTCCTATTTTAGGTCTCCCGCGGATCCGGACGGCTTCCATAGGCTTCAATAGAAGCCCGCGGGAGCCGTCCCCGCGGGAGACCCGCACGAAAATGGAGCATGGTCCAGATTTTTTCATGCTCCATTTTTTTTTTTTAAATCCCTTTTATTGACCATCCGCGGGTATTTATCTACCCACGGGTGGTCAATGCATCCCTATGGGGTGCGGATCCGCGTGCAAGAAAAGAGTTAAAATCCGCTGCGGATTTTAATTCTTATTTTGCCCGTGGACATGAGGCCTTAGGCTGGGTTCACACACTGAATTTGTTGCATTTTTAATTGCAGTTCTTCTGCAATTAAAAAAAAACAAACATAAAAACTGCTTTTTTTTCAAATAATGAAAGAACTGCAGTTAAAACCTACAACAAAATCCTCAGGTGTGAACACAGCCGTAAACTTGCACATAGATACGGGTGATTGCACACGAGTGATGCAGAATACGCCTGTGGATTTCCACAGCGGGAGTACTGCAAATCCAAAATAAAAATGCTTACGAGGAATCGCTGATGCTAGCGCTTTTCAGCAGCTGTACAGTGGATCATCTGCGCGTAAAAACCTGCAAGCACACTCCCTATACAGTAACCAATCCCTTTGGAAAACAGCATATAAAAGTATTTATTCTCTTTTTTTCTTCTGATGCTGTAAGAGCTGCTTCAGTTCTTTCTAGACTCATGTACGCACAAGAATTAGGCTTGTGGGCTTGGCTGATCCACAACACACTTTTTGGACAGTCATCTCAGGTTCTGGGTGCACCCGATAGTGTCACAGCAGCAACAAAGTGGGCACTTCAGAATCCTACACACGGATATGAATGACCACCAGGAAAAGTTCTCAGCTTTTAACCGCATGTCAGTGGAAACCCTTTAACAAACGTCCGGACGTGTTGTGGCCTGGACTGACATTCTCCAAAACAAATATGAGACTCACCCGAGGAGTGTCTGCTGCTCACCATGTGGTAAGCTCATGTTGTATATTCATTTTTTTTTTTTCGTGACGTGTCTCAAAAAGGTTTTTTCCTCTTTGTGCTCCTTCCTCCTCTTTCCCCTAAAATGCCTCTCTTCGTTTAGTAATGTCTACATGCTTGTGTATGTGCTGCTGTGATCCTCTTTTCTGTAGCCTTGCCTTTTCCCTTTCTTCTCCATGAAGGTCTAGTAATCGCAGCAGTTTTTTCCTTGCTCCTCTTTTTCTAAAAACACTGTTTGTTCCTACATGTCTAAACAATTGTCTGCAAGTGCCTTGATCCTCTTTTTCATGTATCACGATCCTCTTTTACATAACCTTGCTTTGTTCTTTACGAATTCCTCACCATCAGAAACTCATTTGCATCACTGCATTAAGAGTTCCAGTTGTGCCATGGCATCTGTGGGAAGATTCAGGTGACCCGCAACATTTGGGTGCGCCTGAGGCAGTCTGTGATGTTGCCTCCCTCCATTCAAGAATGGCTGGGCATCGCTGCTGGCTTTGAAGCAGTGTCAAAGGGGCCCTGGCTGGTAAGCACATCCAAGTAAAGAAGCCGCTGCGCCCAGTTTCCGATTTTTTAATTACCAACATTACCTTCCAGTAGTCCTATTGGCGGTTGCAGACAGTGACTACTGATTTATATTCGTTGATTTCAGGGCCTATGGAAGAACTGCAGATGAGAGCATGTGCAGGGCTTCCTGAATAGTCAGGCAGCTTCTTTCCAAGCAGCTGGCAGCCGGTTGCTTCCCAGGTCTTCAGCTTCAATGGTCCCATTTGCAATTGTCAGCGATGATAGTTTTGGCCTGTCGACCCCATGTTCTGCAGCAATTTCCCTGAGGATGGTTGGACACCAGACAGCCTTTAATTATCGACTCATGCGGGCTCTGCGTTTTGTGGAACATGCCTTTGGAAGTCTCACCAGTAAATGGAGCGTTTTCCTGGGCACCATTCAGATGTGCTCACTTGTTAAAACTGCCGTGGTTCTGCATAGTTTGTGCTGGATCAATGATGCAGGTTGAATGCTTGAGGATAATCCACTGCTCACAACCACACCAGTTACAGACGTTGAGCTGAATCAAGCGAATAGACCTGGTACTTCAGATTAGAGACCGCTTTGTGGACTATTTCCTGACACCTCAAGGAGAAATTTCAGGACAAATGGCCTCTATCCATGAAGCCTGAGGAGCAGGCCTTTCTAGACACTGTTTTGATCCTCTCCCCCCACCGGATTCCACTTTTTTTTGGGGTCTTTTTTTGGAAGGAGCTCATAAGAGAATATAGACCCTTGACATGGGTTGTGGGCTTATATAATATGACTAGAATTAGCTGCCCTACGTGTGTATTCACTAAATGTGGCCAGATCATAAACTAATATCTCATAACCCACTGTTCCTATGCCAAAACCCAATGCATTAAAGTGTATTTGTGAACAAAACAGTGTGCATTTTCTTCCCGTGTTGGTAGCCACTAAGGTTGGCAGTTGTGTTTACAAATGATTTTGTAATTTAATGTTTTGTTAGCAAGTGTCATCACAATATTCTGGTATATACGGATGCATAGGGAATGCATGTATATGCATTGACATTTAAGGACGTTTTCTTAAAAAATACAGATATTGCAATTAAACTAATTTGGCAAATTTACAACTGCAATGGGTATAAAATGGATAATATGCACTATTGTTATTACACCCTATTCCTGTTGGAATGCAACAGGAATACAAAAATTGAGATTGTAGAGTCACACTGGGGAAAGTGGTCAACATCCAGTATTGTTTCAACACTATATTCATGTACCTTTGTGCGATTCCAACAAGGCTACAGGAAGAGGGTGTTGTAACAATACAGGAAGGTCACCAGTTTTCCCATTGTTGTACAACACCCTCTTCCTGCACAGTTGTTGGAATCCAACAGGCATAAGGAAAGTGTGGTTGTACAACTGCAGTGGGGAAAGTGGTCAACATCCAGTGTTGTTTCAACAGTATTGCCCTATTTTGTTGAAATCCTACAAGGATATGGAAAGATGGTGTTGTAACAATAGTGGATGTTGACAGCTTTCCCCATTGGATACTGTGTGTAGTGCATCCTGAAAATAAAATATGACACAAGTTAGAAAAGTTCATATTGTTTGCACCTAAGTGCAAAACATGTGAAGAACTGAACATTGGAATAAAGCAAACATTTTACAATAGGGAATACTACATTTTTGTACAAATGTTTTACAAAGGGGGGGGGGGGGGCAGTATAACTTTTTAAACATTAAAAAAAAAGACAAACTACAACTTTTTCTACAAACTTTTCTGAACAGGGAACACAAGTTTTGTTAATTTCCAGGTTCTGAAACCTAGTGGGTTCCGAACTGGGAGCGGCAGATGCAGCACTGGTTTGGCCGGCATCAGTACCCTGTTCAGTCAGGCCACAATAGGTTTATACAGATTGTGGCTATGTTCCAGGTGCCCCATAACCCTGTGCAATTGGACTGTAGACAACGTTCATTGCCTCCACAAAAGGCCCACTGTGCCAATATCATTGGTGCTGCAGGTATTTGGGATAAGGGTGGCAGGCTTACCACTTCCCGCTGAGACTGGCAGTGACTGTAGTTCTCCATCAGAGAATGTAGCTCAGTTGGGCAATTTGGTAGCGTTGCCATCTCCAAGAGGTACAATATCACGTTTTGGGTTTTCAACTGCTGTTTTGCAGGCAGCTGGCACATCAGAGATGCCACATGCATCCCAAAGCTGTCACATAGGTCATGGGCTGTGTGCAGCTGTAGCAACAAGGTTAGCACCTATTTTTGAATTTCCAATTGGAGATTGGCCCATCTTCTTGTCCCCTCCTGTGTCTGTAGCTGGCAACTGATGCTGCCCCCTGGCTAGAGGATGCACATTCTCCTTTTTCCCCTGACACATCAAGGGGGTAAAGCTACTGTCTCACTGTGTCCCCTCCTGTGCCTCTGGTTTCAAAATTGTTTCGAACTGTGGAGAAAGATAAACAGCCTCGATTAGTTTGTTGACTTGTAGTGCCCTTATCAGTACTATTCATCACAATCAGCTCGCAGACCATGCATTCAGGGTGGGGTTAGACACAAAGTCAGACAAAGGTGAGCTGAGTGTGTAATATACAAAGGGATGTGGGTGGGGATGAAACAGGGAGAAACTCGCAAAACCCATTAGAAATACAGCTCTGCTATTCTAATCAAAGGCCCATATGGAGATACAAACTTTAAGGAACACACTTAGAGGACTTGAAACTGAAAATGCAACACTATTACACACCACTACAATGATGCCTTATTAAGAACAAGGAAAAGAAACTCCAGAGACTCAGAGCAGGCATGTACCCAATCACTGATGAGGACCACCACAAGCCTGGCAGGATAGAACAGAACCCCCAACAGGACATGGATAAAGGTAGAGCCAGCTGTGTTATTCATCTGTCATCTCAACCCTACTAATGTGGAGCTCAGTGTCCTCTCCAGGGCACTTTCATTCTGTCCTACCCAAACAGAACTCTGCAGTGACATGGAAGAATATTTTTTAAGAGACTAAGACTGAAAGTTTGTCCATGACAGAGGACACAGGACCTCCAAGCACTCAAACACAGGAGAAACTAGGGGCCAAGAAGTCCGATTGGAGACCCCCTACTGGCCACAGTCCCACTTTGGATAAATATATAGAGTCCTTTAGACATGAGGTGCAATCTACTATACTGGACGAGCAGAATAGAAAAGCATTCAATATCAATATGCAGAAAAGGGCCATCTATGCACCCAAAAACAAGACCACCATTAAGCCTGCAGATAAGGGTGGTGCTATAGTCCTCATGAATACATCAGACTACAGCTGACAGACACCAAATACCACACAAAACTGGATCAAGACCAGACTCAGAAATATGTGAAGGGATACAGAATGGTCATCAGAAGCCTGGCTGTGGGCTCCACAAGACTTTTGGACTTTATACAGGAGAACCCCAGGGTTGGTGCATTCTATATGCTTCCCAAGCTACACAAAGCTGGTAACCTTAGGTGTGAGAACCCTCACTGAAAAAAGTCTCAGGATGGGTGGAACGTGTCCTTAAACCACTGGTGGGGTAACACAACTAGCTACTTGCAGGACACCACAGACCTACTGAACACACTGTCAACCATAGGTGCCCTCTAAGGTGGTGCAATCCTGGCCACCATTCATGTGGAGTCCTTATATGCCAAGATCCCACATGAAGATGGACTGACCGCCTGCCAGGCGCACCTTGAGGCCGGGAGGGGTTGCCTCTAAATCAGAGTTAAAACTCATAAGGTTCATCCTCATGCACAATTATTTCTCCTTTGGCAAAAAGATATTCCTGCAACTCACCAGAACCGCCATGGGCAGTAAAAATGGCACTGCAATATGCCAGCATTTTCATGGCAAAACAAAAAGTGACTTTCTGGCCCTCTACCTTAAACCATTGGCCAACTTCTGCTACATTTACAACATTTTAATTATTTGGACCAACACTAACAATTAAAATTCCATGAGATTCAATGCATTCCACCCCACTATAAACATGACATTATGCTACTCATACTGAAATCAACTTTGGACGCCACCAGAAAATTTTCAAACAACTCAACACAGACATCGCTATACCACAAACCAATTGATTGACCCGCATGCCTCAGATGGGACAGTTACCATCCTAAGCACACCAAAAACTTTGTCTACAGCCAGGCCATCTCAAAAAAAACCTTTAAAATCAGGTCTACCATTCCACCTCAATTGTTGACCAAATCACCAGAGTCACCAGGATACCCAGAAATCAATTACGCTAATACAAGGAGAAAAAAAAAAAAGGGAACGCACATCTTCAGTGGTGACCTAAAATTCACAGCTGGAAGACTGGAAAGAAACTCCATCATACCCTACAAAAGGATGACCATCTGAAAACCATATTCCTGGACCACGTTACAGGCAACCTCTTAATTAGAGGAACTTTGTAATCAGGAGTACATTGCCCTCGGACACAAAAATGGAGAGCAGCAAGACCCACTCGCATGTACTGACTGAGGACAGGATACAGATCCCTAGGATATTCACATGTCCCACGTCCAATGTTGTGTATATAATCCAGTGCAGTAAATGGCCTGTCGGGGGGGCTTTATATCAGGGAAACAGGACAAAAACAGAGGCAGGATGAGATCTTATTGCCACGAAAATACCTGTGCCAAAACATTTTTGTAGTCACAGAAACAGCATAGAGGAGACAAGTTATCATACTGAAGGGCAACATCAAATCACAGCATCACAGGAAGATTTGGGAGTATACGTTTATGGCCACGTTTGATACCCTCAAGAATGGAATGAACCTCAGCTTGGGATTCTTGCAGAAGTAGAGTATATGAAAGGTCTGAAGGAGGTCAAGACAGGTGTCCTCTTCCCATTCATTGGGTTTTTCCATAAAAATTCAGAAATTGATTGTAAGAATATTGTCATCCAATAGGTGGTGCTGCAGAGGTAGTGTTTCCATCTTCTTCTATGTGTAGGAGAGATTACATCATAAAACTGTCACATTCCTCAGCTCAGTGGACCAATTTAGTATTTCTTTGCTTAGATTGTCTTGTGTTATTTTAAGTCTCAAATTCCTGTGTGTGAATATTTATTTAGACCACTGCCCTCTGCATCTGTAGGTTATATTTGTGTACCATCCAAATTAGTTTCATCAGCCTGATGAAGGGTCACTAAGAACCTGAAAGCTTGCTGTAACATGTATTTTGTTAGCCATTAAAAAGGTATATCTACAAGATTACTTCCTTTCACTTACTGAGAACAATCACACTTTACCAAACTTTTTTTTCTCTATAATAAAGACATACAGCCCTGCCATTTCCAGCCCATTAGTATAGTACATCGGCATTAGTAAACAGTACAAAAAGGCCTATACTAGTCACAGCACATTACTAATACCGCTTTGCTATTCCAATAAAATGACACAGCTCTGCTATTTCCATCACATTACAAACACAGCTCTGCTAAGTCAACATTAATACAGTACATCAATTACCCTCACATTGCTAACCGAAACGGCAGTGTATTACACGAAAAACATTGCACTTACAGATGCATTCCCATTGTTGTCATTATTTATAGCAGTTGCTGGAAATATATGTATTGGGGCTTGCCCAACGACTTGCTGAAAACCCCTTACGACATTGGTCACAGAGAACTGCAGCATTTCTTTTTGCTCTTGTCCACTTGAAAAGAGGAAAAAAAAAAAAAAAGAGGAATTTTAATATTCTGCAAAACAGTCATGCAAAGCACTGAAGACAAGGATACTTACATAGCTCTTTTTGCAGGTATGGTGCTTGACATCCATGCCTTGCGTAGATCTGCCAGCAAGCTCTTCCCACTTCCACTCTTTCAGGCTTTTGTCCTGGTATTCTGCGCTGTTGGTATCCCATATTGCAGGGAAGCCCCCCATAAGAACAGCCAGACGTCCCATGGCCACCCATTTTTCCTCCTACATTCCTTCTTAACGTTTCCCAGCTCTGAACTTCCTGTTCCACACCACCTTACTTGTTGTACTAGCAACTGGACAGTTACCACCTACAAAACTGTAGTAAATCTGTAATGTACAGCAGATGTAGTGATAAAAGCCACTCCCATTAATAACAATGAAGCCCCCCACTGCAAATCCACGATTAAATAGAACATGCCGTGATTTTTTTTCCACTCTTGCGGAAATCTACAGTTAAAATGTACATCTGCATTGAAAAGCAGAAATCGATTTGCTCCTATGGAATGTTGCTACAGCAGAATTCATGCATGGATCTGCGTTCCAGAAATCGCAATGCGAATCCACCCATGTGCATTAGCCGGAAGGCATACTTGTGAGGTGCAGGGTAGCCTGCTGGGCTGAACTGCATGTGACATCATTAAAAAGACTGTAAGCCTGTGTGGTGCACTACACGTATGGGTGGGATTGCCATCCTTTATACGCAGTACAAAAGATGGATAAATAGCTACACCATTTTGGTGCAGATTTTGATGGGGATTTTAACACAGATTTTGGTGTGAAATTCACCCCTCATTAGAAGTGGTAAAATAAGCACGGTGTGTGGCTCAACTGAGCTGTGAGGTTGGCTGCTGCAGCCTGTGACAAGCAGGTCAAGGTGTGAGCGGCAGACCTTGGAGCCCTCACTGAAATGGAACAAGAGCCAAGAAGAACAAAAGTGTGGCAGTGTGCAGTGCCGATACACAAATGGCGCAGTGCGGGGTGCTACACTGTCTCTGCAGCTCCCATTCACTTGGCTCTTACCATAGGATCTGGCCAGTAGCTATGGTAGCGGTTTCCCCATCTTCTCTTTGCATAGCTGAGATGGAATACCCCTTTAAAGGGAGCCTGTCACATCCTGTGCAGCAATATAAAGCAAGTTACACTGCAGTAAGGGGATGGGCTAGGGAATCAAGTGAGGTATTTTTATACTCACCTGCTCCAGCGATCCAAAGGCGTTTCCCTCTGAAGATCTGACTTTAGAGTCCCGTGCCCCCATACACTTGTATAGGAGGGTGCGTGCACAGCGAGCTCGGAGGTTATGTGCCAAGATTGTGGATGCAGTACACCGGGTACCGCATGTTTCTGCAGGAAGGAACACTTCATTTCCCCTTGTGGGCAGGAACAATAAACGTTTCCATTGCATGATATGGGCGGCATTTGCTGCGGTACCCAGAGATAGATGCCCGCCCTGAATTCTGCAGTTCAGAGAAGCAGCCTTAGGTTTACAGTAATTACTGCACCGCAATACCAGAAGGTTTATAAAATTGTGGTAAACCCGCAGCATTGTGAGGCCTCTCAGGGCTCCTTCCCACGAGCGGCCGGTAAAACACTGCGTGTATACGGGATAACGAGCTGACTGGTGGGTCTCACTGCCCACTAACCCTGAGAACAGGACTCTGATGCCCCACCCTGTTACTTCAGGGGGCGCCCTATCCCCGCAGGGGCACCATTGTGATTAGGATGGAGTGCAGCCAGGAACGCGCCCCAATATATGTCAGTGGGGCTGATGGACGGACCCGAGCGGCTATCAGCAGCCCCATGTAAGGTGCATGGAGTGTTAGTGCACCTGCCGGGAGTGACAGCCACATGAGGGCTGACCATGAGGTAATAGTGGCACACCTCACTCAGAGGACAACCTGTTCACCACTGGCAGCGCTGAGGAACCACCACAGGGGGCGCTGCTAGAACTACCAGCCCTCCAGAAAGAAAATTACCTCACGAACAGCATCTTCCCGCTAAAAGCAGCACATCAGACGCCTTGTGAGTACTGACTGACTAAGCGCCCAGTGGGCGGGACTTCTCCGTGCACCGGGTGAGCGCCCACCTACTCCAGGGGCGGGGCTTCTCCTCCGTGCACGGGATGAGCGCCCACCTACTCCAGGGGCGGGGCTTCTCCTCCGTGCACGGGATGAGCGCCCACCTACTCCAGGGGCGGGGCTTCTCCTCCGTGCACGGGATGAGCGCCCACCTACTACAGGGGCGGGGCTTCTCCTCCGTGCACGGGATGAGCGCCCACCTACTACAGGGGCGGGGCTTCTCCTCGTGCACTGGATGAACTCCGGAAGCTGTTTTTCCCGCTGAAACGATCAAAGCTGTGCCCCGCCCACAACGGCCGCTGGGCAAACCCAGGACGTGAGAGGAATGTTCTAGAGAGGAGGACGCCGAGCTTCCCGCGCAGAGAGTACCACGTGACCGCCGAATTTCCCGCTCAGTGAGTACCACGTGACCGCCGAATTTCCCGCTCAGTGAGCCCACGTGACCTCCGCGTACAGCTGTACTGAGGTGGAAAGCATAGAAGGCGGCAATGAGCTGAGGTGCAGGACAAGAGGGGGCGGCGGCCATTGCTGGCCTTATTATTCTGGAAGCCATAGAAACGTAATTTTCCTCTTTATTATAGTTTATCACTGACTGCTGTCTATGAAGAGAATGGCTGGTGTCAGTGCAGCTCCTTGTGGGCCCTTATGTGTCAGCAGGCAGCTGTGTGAGAGGCTGCCGGCCATCTTGGAGGTAAGCCCACAGTATTACAGAGCAGTCCACAGCAGATGTGGAATATGGCCAGATAATAATGGCTACTCTGTATTGACAATGCAACTAAAACCCTCTGGGTGCCCCTGTAAGCCGTGTGCTCTGTTGTCAGGAGGACCTGTGAGGCGCCCTGCAGCCTCATTGCCCATGATGGGTGAGGTTGGCAGACCACACAAGTCCTCTGGCTACAGTCTGCTGTGAACCTCTAGACTTGGACCGGGGGCACGCGGACAGATTTGGATTGTGGAATTCGCAATCGCCCACATGGACGACCCGCGTCATAACGCATCTAGTAACAAGAATAGAACATTCATGTGTCCATTCACCTGAGCGGACAGCGGTTGTGATTGCTGCTCCTGGGAAAGAAAAAATCGCAGCACGTTTTGTTTTTGGTCGGGTTCTGTGCGGTCGGCTTCCATTGAAGTAAATGGAATCAGTCCAACCTGTGCCTTATCCGCAAGTGACAGTGCAGATACTGAGCGGCTGCTATGTACACTGAGCCATCAGCTCATCGTCCATCGCTTCTGCTGCATTTAGTATCTCGGCCCTGACCCCAGCTGTGAGCCCGGCCGTGACCCTGCATACAGCCACAGAATTGTATCGACGACTTACGCATGCGGTAATGTGCAGTACAATCTTTTTATTTCCCCACCATCACTTAGCGATGATGCAGATACCCGGCGTCCATACGATGTAATCCTACATGCTAATGTGATCGGAACTGCGTAAGTCAATGGAGTTGATTCGAGTATTACCACGGATCAAACGCTCGCGGAATCTGTGGATCGGTGACTGACTCGGAGAGGTGAGTATGGGGTGTCTTTGGGGCGCCGGGTCTGATCCTGCTGCGAGATTTCGCAGTCTGAATCCATCCAGGCCGTGGACATGAGGCTTACTCTTGTGTTAGATGCAGCTAATGTGGATCAGTGATACGGTTGTTATAGATGAAATTGTATCAGTATTTCATCTGTATTTGTCTCCATATTTGTATTCCCTGACTTTATTTTCTAGTAGCAAAATATGGACCCGTTTTGTGCCCAGTATAGAATACCAATAAATGCAGATACTGATGAAATACGGGTGTATCTGTATTATAATCTCTTTACATAGATTATAATGGGTGTTTGTCATAAACAGACCAGTGTAGTGCATGCTGCCTGTGAAATATACACCCATATAACATATTCATCGATTTCCATTAGCCCCCCATGATCCATAGAACACTGACCAAATATGGATTAATAATACTCTTGCCTGCTTGTGGTCTTTGGGTGAGTTGGCACGTAGCAGTCAAGACGTTTTTGCAAAAAGAAGCTGTTTTGTGCAGATGGCAGTAAAAACTGATTTGCTGGTGACTTGTGAAGCCTATGGCCGGGTCCACATGGGGCTGATTTTCAGTGGAACACCCCCAGCGGGCAGTGCGCTGCAGATCATCCGCGGGAGGCCTGCCTCCAAACTTGGAGCATTTGGTGCTGGTTTTGAATTGGGTTTTATTGCGAATTCCTGAGCGTAATTAATTGAGAAGAGGTGAATTCCACTGCCTGTTAATTTCTGCACGGTTATTCCCACAGCTTGTGGACGGGATTTTTTAAAATCTCATCCACTTTGCTGCCACTGTAAATGCCACAGTTTCCATGCTGATGCTGCCCCGTATGAACCCCACCTAAGGCCGTGTCTTTCAAACTGATTTGAATTGTGGAGTCTCTAATCACCATTCATGTCGAGGATCCGTGGTAAAACAGAGGCATTGAAGGCACGCATTTTCAAATTTTCCTTCACATTCAAGGATACGAATTGCGTATTCTACAAACGGGGAAAAAAAAAGTTGCAGCATGCTATATTTTAGTGTGGGTTGCGCTTGGACGGCCTCAGGATTAGCACCGAAAAGCCTGAATTCTTTCTGAGAGAGATCTTCGCACAGATGATACGCGTACATCCGTGATTCTCTGAAATTACTTTCCACGACAGATTGCAGGTCTTCCGCTGTGGATAACCACATGCTAAATCTGACCGTTTGTGTGAGCCCGGTTTAATGCTGCGGAGTGTCATAGATTATCATGGACTGGGCTCTGCTAACAGAGAGGTCAGTCCTCCGGGGGAACCAGGTCAAAGTTTGAGAAGATAAGATAAACATAACTAATCGTGAAGGGAGGAGGATCTGCTGCTGGTAAAACAGTCCTTTTGTAGGTTTTCTTCTTTTCCCCAACAAAATTTTGTATTCACAGCAAAACTGCAACTTATCTGCAACTAGTCCTTTGGCGAGCACGTGTAAAGCAACTTTAAGGGCTCCTGCACACAGATTTGCACTGCGGAATCCGCACTGCGGTTCTAGAAACAAATTGTGGTTTCCCGAGCGGAGGAAAAATCACAGCATGGTCTACCTTTGTACAAGATTCTCAAACCTCAATTAGGGCATTTAAATGCTGCTGTCAGAATTAAATAATGTTGATTGTAGTTGCTAGCGGTTGTTGGTTGTAAGAAACAGCCAACAACCACATTGTATGGAGTGGGATCAACTCCCAATCCCCCTCTGTACATACCCCGAACACACAGGACATAACTGTACATCCTGTGTCGTTAAAGGTTTAATGTTAATTGTAGAATATATCAGTTGTAAGGCTAAGAACACTATTGACCGATCAAAACATGGGAACCTCACGGACCGCACTGTAAGTTAATAGTCTGTTGGATGCAGAGATATTCATTGCATGTTGGATCAAGGTATGCCCTACCTATGAGGCCAGTTGAGTACTTTGCCTCAGGCGGCGCCCTTTCCCTATTGCAGAAGAGCCACTGCTGTCTGGGATTAATGGGCCGCCAGAGTGACCTGCTGATCCTCTAAGGCCTCCTTCCCACGAGCGTGACGGGGTCCGCCGCGTAATATTACGCAGTGAAGCCCGTCACGGCGCCCCCCAGAGCCCCTATACTTACCTGCGGGAGATAGCGTGAAATCGCTTCCCCGCCCACCACCGCCGCGTCACCGCCCACCACCGCCGCGTCACCGGCCGTGTCACGTGCACGGCCGGCCGTGTCACGTGACGCGGCCGGACGCGTCATTTGGCGTCATATGACGCGCGGCGGTGGGCGGGAAAGCGTTTTTTTACGCTATCTCCCGCTGGTTACAGCGGGAGATAGCGTGAACGGACGGCTTCCATTGACTGCAATTACGCGAATTACGCGGCGGAAATCCGTTCGTGGGAAGGAGGCCCTTTAACTGCTGCTGAGCACCTACCTACCTGTCCTTCGCACAGCTTGGCATTGCAGCAGCAGGAGGACACGACAGACAAGTCAAGAACTTGTTGATGGAAACTATTTCCTCTTCCTGCACTTAAATCATGCAATTACAAATAAAACATATTTTACACTTAAATTAGTTTTCATGCTGCTTTCCATATATATGGTTTCCCAGCATTAAATGTCAGCACTGCGGTGAAGTCTGCCTCACCAGCTGCCTTGTCCCAACCGAAAACTGCATGGGGACAGAAAACAAGAAGGCACCAAAAGAGAGAATATGTGTGACGGTCTCTTTGGTCTCCCGTCTCATAGTTTCAGTCACTGTCTCTTACATTGGACAACAGAGAATTTGGGCACAAGTCTCCGTCTCACAGTTACTGCTCTATGGCAGCTGTTCAGGTTGCTGTCCCTGTTTTCTGCATGGCAGATAGAGCCCGCGCTGGACCCCTAAAACTGTAACATGGGAGAAGCCCTAATGATAGATAAAACAGTGTAAACAGAAAACACAAAAAGTTGTAGACTCAAAGTTCATTAAAGGGAAACTATGTTATGGAGGTCCAAGGTGAGGGAATGGTCATTGGGTCCCTGGGTCCAGCGCTGAGCCCACAAGTAATTAGTGTGTGCAAACAGCGTGGGTCTGCAGAAGATATATACAAGCGCCTCTTATTGATGTCTATGGGAGAGCGCCCACACATGGCCGCCTCAAGAGTCAGTGTTAGGCCTCCTTCCCACGAACGGATTTCCGCCGCGTAATTCGCGGCGAAAATCCGCTGCGTTGCCCGCAGCTATTAGGTTCTATTGAACCTAATAGCACAATGCTCACGATGCGTAATTCCAGCGCGGAATTACGCACCGCGATTTCTCCCGTCCTCACCCGCAGCATGCTCTATTTTCTGCGGGTGAGGACGGGCTGTACGCACTGACGGCTTCCATTGCAGTCAATGGAAGCCGTCCGTTCACGCTATCTCCCGCTGTAACCAGCGGGAGATAGCGTGAAAAAACGCTTTCCCGCCCACCGCCGCGCGTCATATGACGCCAAATGACGCGTCCGGCCGCGTCACGTGACGCGTCCGGCCGCGTCACGTGACGCGTCCGGCCGCGGCACGTGACGCGTCCGGCCGCGGCACGTGACGCGTCCGGCCGCGGCACGTGACGCGTCCGGCCGCGGCACGTGACGCGGCCGGCCGCGGCACGTGACACGGCCGGCCGCGGCACGTGACACGGCCGGCCGCGGCACGTGACACGGCCGGCCGCGGCACGTGACACGGCCGGCCGCGGCACGTGACACGGCCGGCCGCGGCACGTGACACGGCCGGCCGCGGCACGTGACACGGCCGGCCGCGGCACGTGACACGGCCGGCCGCGGCACGTGACACGGCCGGTGACGCGGCGGTGGTGGGCGGTGACGGGCGGTGACGCGGCGGTGGTGGGCAGGGAAGCGATTTCACGCTATCTCCCGCAGGTAAGTATAGGGGCTCTGGGGGGCGCCGTGACGGGCTTCACTGCGTAATATTACGCGGCGGACCCCGTCACGCTCGTGGGAAGGAGGCCTAAGGCAGGGTTCAGAGTTAAATTAACAGTTTCATAGCCTGTGCTGGAAGCCATGCACCCTGCACTGACGCCTCCTATGTGATGCAGTGGGCAAAATGTCATCACGTCGCCAGCATCATTCTGCAGGGTGTTAGACAGAAGAGGACCTGCTGATGAACGAAAAGAGCTGTAGAACCATGGGTGAGGTGAATGACTTATTATTTTACCGTGGGGAAAAAATCAGTACTTGCCTATTCCTCCCCAGGTACTCTTAGGTGGGTGTGGGGCGCCCTGTGGCTCTGTATTCGCTGTTCACCGATTATGCACATTCTCAGCGTCGGGACAATTAACACAAGCTGTCTTTTTGTGACAGGTTCACGCTGCATACACACACTCCAGACAACAGTTCACTATTTGCTAGTAGTTTTCTTAACCAAAAATATACAGTCTGTCAGGTTCTTTGACTTGGTTTTTAAAGCATGACAGCACTGCCTTCGTTGACCAGGAGAGGAACAACCTTAATATCTCACTCCAGATCCCAGCGAAGAATGCTGTAATTTTCTCTTCATCGGGAAGAAAAGATAGAGCGCTCTATAAATAAATGGTGAGAAACCTTATTTCTTACAAAATTATCTGTCTTCCCCCTGAGGCTGAGATTATCCTCGTCACTGGCCTAGGATGGCAGTGCTGTCATGCTTTGAACGCTGTGTCAAAGAACCTGACAGATAGTATGTTTTTGGTTAAGAAAACTACATGTAAATGGGGAACTGGTGTCTGGAGTGTGTGTATGGAGTGTGAACCTGTCACAAAAAACTGTTTTGAGTGCTATTGGTCGTGACGCTGTGAGTTTGCATGATTTTTACACCAGGCTGTTTTTACAATATATATTGTCCTGGGATAATGAGTGAAGGCTACTGTAGCAATTGCATAAATCTGAGAAGAAAAGGTTAGCGCTGTGATCAAAACTGTTCACCATGGTTTTTTAACCCCTTAGTGACGGAGCTTTTTTGCTTTTTTCCATTTTTGTTTTTTCCTACTCCCTTTTAAAAAATCGTAGCTCCTTAATTTATCCATCGACGTCGCTGTATGTGGGCTTGTTTTTTGCGGGACGAGTTGTATTTTTCAATGGCACTATTAATTGTACCATATAATTTACTGAAAAACTTTAAAAAAAATTTTAGCGGAGAGAAATGGAAAAAAAAGACATTCCACCATCTTTCGGTGCGTCCTGTTTCTACAGCACACAAATTGCAACAAAAACGACCTGATGTTTTTATTCTATGGGTCGGTACGATTACTACGATACCAAACTTGTATAGTATTTTTTTTTGCTGTAGTACTTGTATTTTATTTTTTTTTTTAAGAAATTTAATTTTTTTCAGTTATTTTCTACCGTCATCTTGTGTGCGCACAATACCTTTTTTATTTTTCCGTCGACGTAGTTGAGCAAGGGCTCATTTTTTGAGGGATGTCCTGAAGTTTCCGATAGTATCACTTTGGAATACATACGACTTTTTGATCGCTTTTTATTGCGTTTTTTTTCTGGGAGACAGGGTAACTAAAGTGTATTTCTGGCGTTCTTTATTTTTTTTTTCAGACGACGTTCACCGTACAGGAAAAATAATGCGCTACTTTGATAGATCGGACTTTTACGGACGCGGCGATATCAAATACATATTTTTATTTTATGATTTATATTTTTTAATAATGGATATGGCAAAAGGGGGGTGATTTAAACTTTTATTACTTTTTTTTTTTAACAATTAAAAAAACTAGATTTTTTTTACTTTACTTTGAAGTCCCCCTGGGGGACTTTAACATGCGATGCTTTGATCGCTCCTGCAGTATGACGTAATGCTATAGCATTATGTCATACTGCTTTTTTATAGGCAGTCTTTCAAGCCACCCTGTGTGGATGGCTTGATAGGCAGTCTGCTAAGGCAGCCCTGGGGCCATTCATTAGGCCCCCGGCTGCCATGACACCTGCACGGATCTCCCGATCTTACCCCGAACAGCTTTCGGGGGATTTAAATGCCGCTGTCAGAATTGACAGCGGCATTGAAAGGGTTAATAGCCGCGAACGGCCGAGCGCAGCTATTGCCCGCGGGTGTCAGCTGTAATAAACAGCTGATGCCCCCGCTGTATGGAGGGAGATAGAGGCGCTACCTGCCTCCATACACGTCCTGCAACAGCAGGACGTAGTTTTACGATAGGGCTGTCACTAAGGGGTTAAGGACTAATGCTATATTATATGGTTGGTTTTGCAAATGGTTAACAAGCCTCTTTTGTTTGCAATGCACGGTTCTTGCAAAGGAAGATGGTGACATCTCTCTGACCTTTTCCCTCCGACATTCCTGAGGCTACACTATTCTATGTATGGGTCTTTGAATTTGAACTTGTTTGTTTGAGACATTGTGCAAATTGTGTGTGGGGGTGGTGATTACTAGGGGACGATACTGGTATTTTTATTAGAAGGAAATTGGTATGTGAATAAGACAGGAAATCTATGGACTAGATGATATAGTAGTACCTATGTTATACATTTACATGTTCGACCTGACCTGGGGTATATAGGGAAACACTGGGATTGAGCTGTGTGGATATATTCTGGGCAACCACTAGCTTGTTCAGACTGACAGGATTTAACTCTGTAGATGAAGCTTATGACAGGAATTGAAATTGGAACATATAAATGAGTAGAACATGAAACTATTAATTATCCTGGGATGGTTTGTCATTGTTTTATGTGGAAAGTTGTATCTGATCTAGAGGGAAGATTTTTCCCACTGCGAATTTCTCTTAAGGACTGTCCAGATAAAGATGTGCCATGGTCGTGTGTTGTCCTGACCCTCTTCTTGCTCCGGTAGACAGTTATTTTACAAATATTTTGACACATCAAATCGCGGTGCATAAAGGCCCTTTTACAGGCAACAAGTATCGCTCAAAATTCATTCAAACTAGTGAAAGTGAGCGCTAATCGTTAGATGTAAATGCGGGCAGTCGTGCACTATTCAATTGTCATTTAGCGCTGGTTTTTAGCCCGCATAAAAACTATCTTTTGATTGCTCAATTTGTTCCATTTCGACTGTCTTGAGTGTCTGCACCCTGGTCAGCTCATTCAGTCATGCGGTTGTTTTAGCCATAATTGCCTGAAAAAGGGCCTTAAGGCCTCATGTCCACTAGAAAAATACAATCCGCGCAAAATGTGCCGTGGATTTGCTTTAAGTGGTATTTTTTTTGTATGCAGATATCTGCACACATTGCTATCAATGTGATAGCAATGTTGCCGATCCGTGCGGAATCCGTGGCAAAATGGAGCATGCTGCGTTTTTTCTCCCATGCGTGAAAAAACGCAATTCTTTTAAAATGCCATCCGCGGGTGCGAAAATCAATTTAATGGACCGTGGATGGCCAATGATTCCCTATGGGCAAAATCTGCTGCGAATTCTGCAGTTCCATTTAGCTAGTGGACATGAGGCCTAAGGCTTGCTTACCTGTGTCTGTCCACTGTTGGTCATTCTGTGTAATTAAAGGCTCAGTTTCTACTTGCAAAACGACTCTTCAGTTTGTAAGAAAAATTGTGTAGTGTACATTTGCAATAGAGGGTGGAATGGGGGCATAGTCTTGTGTAGTCTTGATTAGAGAGGGTTAAGTTTCTTGCTTCTCAGGGTTCTTTCACAAAAGCGTAGCAATTTTCGGTCAGCTGTGTCACGGCCAAGCGCGACCAAAACTCGCATGAACAGGCACACAAATCTGCCATTTGTGCGCCCGTTCAGATGGCCCGGGCCAGCGTATATACGCCGAGGCGGGACTGCCGTCGGGCAGGGGGAGACAGTTTAGCTCTGTATTGCAGATGTGCTGGCCAGCTCACATGCGCAGTACAGAAAATGCCCTGTCATTGCCAAGCGATGACGTGAAGTCCGAACCTTTCTGCAGTGTCCTTGCGGAAGGGCCACAGATCAGACAGCTTCCATTGAAGTCATTGGAATGCCATCCGCACTGGAATAGAACATGCTGCAAATTTCCCTCCGAGGGGAAAATCTCAATTGATTTCCACACGTGGATGTGGAAAAGCAATTTTTCCATAGCATGTCCATGGCCAGTATTTGCTGCGGAATCCGGAGGCGGACGCCCGTCCTGGATTTCGCAATACAAATCCGCCCATGTGCGTTGGGCCTTAATGTCATGGAATGCATGGAAATTCAGCATTGAGCACAAATTAAAAATCTTGCTATTGCCCTCGTCCGTGTGAAACTAGCCTAATGCAGATTTCAACTGTCTCCCTCACGCATAAGATTCTAACACAATTCCTAGTCAGCAACACTGCAGATGTGCTAGACGTCTTGCAAGCCACTATCCACCTGTCACCCGATGGTACTGTTACCCTTGGCTCTGAGGTAGAGAAGCAGTTAATTTGCTTGTTATAGCCTATATGGGATCTTGTGGGCAAATATTAGGATGTGTCAAGGGGGACTTCAAAAATGGCAAAAATATCTACAAAAGCATCTGTTGTGTTCTATTTCCAAGTTGTCTTGATCTCATAGGTAATCGAAGTATGTGACAAGTCTTAATGGGAGCGTTTCAGTGCCTATGGAGGTTGTGCTCCACTTAGACCTTGAAAGGTCTGTGAATGTGACCTCAAATATATGGGATATTCTTGAAATGGCATATAGAATTCATTTTGCAAGAATAAAGATCGTTCCAGAAGATAAGAATTCCAAATTAGTTGGGTGATGTATTTTTTGAATACCGTTGTAGCACTGCCTCCAGGTAGCTACATAGTGTGCCGAGATAAGGCCTACAAATGGATTGTATTGAGGTAAAACAAGATTATGTACTCTTGCCTGGCTCACACCTGCCACATTCATACTTCCATATGATGGTTTCTCCTAGATGAGCATCCTAAGCACACCCTTAAAGGGGTTGTCTCGTGAAATCAAGTGGGGTATACACTTCTGTATGGCCATATTAATGCACTTTGTAATATACATCGTGCATTAATTATGAGCCATACAGAAGTTATTCACTTACCTGCTCCGTTGCTAGCGTCCCCGTCTCCATGGATCCGTCTAAATTCGCTGTCTTCTGGCGTTTTTAGACGCGCTTGCGCAGTCCGGTCTTCTCCCTGGTGAATGGGGCCGCTCGTGTCGGAGAGCTGGTTCTCGTAGCTCCGCCCCATCACGTGTGCCGATTCCAGCCAATCAGGAGGCTGGAATCGGCAATGGACTGCACAGAGCCCACGGTGCACCATGGGAGAAGACCCGCGGTGCATCGTGGGTGAAGATCCCGGCGGCCATCTTGGTAAAGGAAGAATGAAGTCGCCGCAGCGTGGGGATTCGGGTAAGTAATAAACTTTTTTTTTTTAACCCATCCCTTGGGTTTGTCTCGCGCCGAACGGGGGGCCTATTGAATAAAAAAAAAAAAATGTTTCGGCGTGAGACAACCCCTTTAAGAGGGCAATGGATAATAGACAATGGGCAAACACCATGTAGTATCCATAGCTGCCACAAACCGTTTTCAGTTTATTTATGATAAACTAGTAGAAGCTACAGACTATCTTGATGACCAGATCTTCGCCATCCTGGAACTAGTAAATGAGACTAATGAAATATAGGCTCAAATACTCACTGTCCTTAATGAGCACACTGTTTTTTAGACCAGTGTTTCACAAACTGTGCTCTGCGGCGCAATCACTGACCGTGTCACAGCAGCACACCACAAATCTCTCTTGGGAGAGCAGAAAAAATTGCTGCATGCTCACAAATGGATCCGGACACCTGGATCCATGTGTATACAGGCCCAAGTATATATGCTTGAGAGAGACTGCTGGAGGCTGTGAAACATTCTGTATGGATAAGAATAAAGAATAAAGGACTTGATATGAAGCACTCTTTGTGAGTAATCCTCATCTGTTTTGCAGCTTTTCTGCTACACTACTTTATATTTGTGCTCTGCGGAGCCCTGGGGCTCTATAAACAATAGTCAGGGGCTGGTGGCGAACCTATGGCACGCGTGCCAGGGAGGGCGCGCATAGCACTCTCGGCCCACGCGCTGTCGACTGCTCACTGCAACTGGTAATCATGCAGCAGCGCTGCTGGTGATGCTGATCCTGGTGCACACATGTCGGTGTGTGCACCCAGGATCATCCTCCTCCCCTGACCTCTCCTCCTCATCCTTAGTTCCGCAGAGGGGAGAAGGGAAGAAGTGTTGTGGGCTCACACACTGATGTCAGTGTGCACTTGGGATCAGTGCCAAGTAAGGCCGCCTGCAGACGGGCGGAAATTCAGCGGTGGGATTTTTGCCGCTGGAAGCCTGCATAGGATTGCGTTAACAAACGCAATCCTATGCAGACGACCGCGGTTTGGCCGCGCGAAATCTCACTCGGCAAACAAACTGCGGTATGTCCTATTTTTTTGCGGGGCTCGTAGAGCCCGCACAGAAACGTCACTCGCCCGCCGCCGGCTCCGGTCTGCGCATGCGCTGGCAGCCGGCACATAAAAGATCCGGAGCTGCGGGGCGCGGGTGAGTACGCGTGCTCTCTGCAGGCGGTCAGGTCCCGCGGCGAGAATTCTTGCTGCTGGATCCGACCCAGCCATCTGTAGGCGGCCTAAAGGAGGCGTGGCACTGACGACGACGAGGAGGTGGTAAGTATATGGGTTAGGGGGCTGTTACTGTGGGGTAATACTATTGGGGCTACTGTGCAGTGAATATTGCTTCAGAGGTTAATACTACGGAGGCTACTGTGGGGTCAATATTACTATTGGGGCCACTGGATACTGTTTATGTCGCCACTGGAACTAAGGAGTGGCGACATAAAACAGTTCTGTCAAAATGTAACGCCCCCAGCTTCTCATTGGCTGGGGGCCCGTCAGCGGTAAGGCCGGGAACTGCGGCGGCCTGCCCTCCGAAGTAGCGGTGCTCAGCCCGTCACGCGTTGTCCCCAGCTTCAGCGGTGGCGCTGCTGACGGCAACTCTGCTTCCCTGGGTCCACTGCCTTCAGCACCTGTCACGGGCTGCTGCTGAGAGGAGCATGGGGAGCGGAGTAGCCGCTAGCGGCTGCATTCCCCCCCCCCCCCCCCCCCCGTGCTCCAGGGCCGCGGATGCTGACAGGTGGCGTCCGTAGGCGCAGGGTAGGGATGGGCAGGAGTTGCAGAGGGGATGCCAGCCGAGGGGGGGGGGGGGGGGGGGAACACTATAGAGCCCACCAGTATAGGAGGCACTATTACTACATTGGGCAGGTTTGCCGCAGAATTTACAGTTGCTGTAGAAGTAAAGTAGATGAGATTTTGAAAATCTCATCCGGACGCTGTGGAGAAAATCTACACAAAACCCGTGTGGATAGTGATATGTGGAGCTATACTGGATTATATTTTTCTCCAGCAGGTTTCAGGGTATTCTGTAGCTTCCTAATTGTATAGTGTGCACACATAATGAAAGAAACCAATCGGACACAAGTTATCAGCCTTGAATCTCAACCAGCTCTCTGGAGTTACAATCCCAGAGCCCTAATTTATTGAAACACATAATACCTGTCCTTTATGGGCGTTTAACAGATTACATCAGTAACGTATACATATTCTTATTCGCTGGGTCATATAGAATTCCCCGCCCCCCCCCCCCCACCTTTCTCAAGTCCAGTGTATGTGTGGACTTTGTCCCCTCAGCATGCGGTCAGTTAAAGTAGTTCTTTGTTGGAGAACTTGAAGGTGGGGGGGAGGTGGGAGGAGAACGCCCAAAATGCATACAAGTAAAACACACAGTATAGGTATGTGTCTAACTCTTAGAGGCTGCAGAAGAGCTTCACATTAGGCTAAAGTTATAAAACACAAATCTTTCACCATGCCATTGTCCAGCAATTACCATAATGAAATTATGCAGCCATTAGCCTCTACAGAGTTAAATCACTACAGCTGCGTAATACATCTAGTTTATTACAAATCAATAGACATTTTACGCTAACTAATCATCATGTCTACTAAAGAGCGGGATTTAATTCTGCATAATGTTAATTTAAAATATAATTTATATCAATTGCCCACCCAGCGTTTCTCCCTGTTTTTTTTTTTTTATATGTATGTATTTATATTAAAAGGCTCGTCCTTTTTACAACAGAGGTAAAATTGTGGTGGTAAGCCATGCCCCTAACCCCTCCCCTGACCACACCCTCCATGGTGGGGCTCCACGAAACTTTTGCTTCAAAAAGAGCTCCATGGCTGAAAGTTTTGAAAGCATTGTTTCAGACTAATGCTGGCGGCACGCAGAGTGGTTGGATTACAGATGTGGGATCCCACACCGGAATGTGACCCTGCGTACCTGTCATTTCTGTTTATGTACCGTGGATGGTCCGGACGGCTTGCTGTCGGACATGCACAGGACAGATTTTCCCACACTGTCGCTAGGTGATGACGTGTCCAGTGACCTTTACGAAATGTTAATTGTGGAAGGGCCACTGGTCAGACTGTTTACATTGACCCCAATGTAAGCCGTACGAGCGAAATCCGCTCAAAAATAAGGCATGCTGCGATTTTCTCCCCCCCCCCCCCCGAGTGGAAAATCACAATTGCTTTCTATTCTCGTGCAGGAAAAAGCACTTTTCCATAGCATGATATGGGCAGTATTTGTTGTGGAACCTGGAGGTGGATTCCGTAATGCAAATATACCCCTGCACAATCGGCCTAAATCATGGCCGCTCACGGAGGGATGTCTGATAATCGATTGCCGTTATATTGATCCAGTGGGAAATAATCAGATAAAACAAGTGTTCAAGTGATTTTAGAAATGAGACAAATGGTTGAAAGAACACAATGATAACAAGGATACACGGTGGAAATATACATTTCCAGTATTTAATCTTGCAAATTGGTTCAAAGGAATTGAAGGTGATTTTTAAGTGTCAGTCTTCACTGAAGCTCACACATTCTGTTCATTAACCCATTGGTGACCAAACTTTTTTTTTTCTTTTCAATTGGTTTTCGCCCCTCCTTAAAAATGTAATTCCTTTATTCATCCATTGACATAGCTGTATGAGAGCTTGTTTTTTACGGGATGAGTTGTATTTTTCAATAGTACCATATAATGTACTGAAAAACGTAAAACTTTTTTAGTGAAATAAAGACATTCCGCTATCTTTTGGTGCATCTGGTTTTTTACAAACTGCAACAAAAATTGACTTAAAAAAACACTTTATTTTATGGGTCAGTAAGATTACTACGAGCTTATATACATTTTTTTTTTTGTTTGTTTCAAAGATATTTCATTCTTTTTTTTCATTTTCTGCTGCTATATTGTTAAAAAAAAAACTATCCTTGTAACATTGGATATGGTATCACTTTATTTCGCACCAAAAACGTATGGAGGCAGTCACAGAGACTGCCTGATGACTTTCCAATTGACTAATGCATGTATACAGTTTGCCCTGGCACTGTTGGAGTTTGTTTTGCATAACAGCAATTTTTTTTATATTTCAGGATAAATTTTACCGACCGTGCCAGGGCATTGCAATGGGGTCCAATATAGCCCCTAATTACGCAAATGTGTGCATGGATTATGTCGTAAGAAATTGTGTTTACATCTGTACATTATGGCATAATGTCAGTTGGTGGAGATTAATTGACAACGTTTTTCTATTGTGGAATGGGACGGTCGAGGAGCTCCATGTGTTTCATGGACTGTTGGACAACATATTTCTGGAATTAAAATTCACTGACACATTCTTGTGACAAGATATAATTTCTTGATGTTATGGTGATAGAGAGGTTCAGTTCTGCTGACGGATGTATTCTGTAAACCGATGATGCATGAATGACAGCTGGGAATCGCGCAAGAGCTGGGATTTTTGTGCGCTCGTGCACTCATGATGCGGAGCTGACGACACAGGAGTGACGGCGCCATAGCGCCGGACGAGAGCCAACAGTAGACAGTATATGGCGCATAGATTGTTAAGGCATGCTGAGATCTCCACCATGGCTGTATGGAGAATCGGGACCTTTTGACTGCTGGACATCACACATCTGCCTGCACCCTTAAGAGGTAAATTGATATGTGATTGGGAGGAGGTGTTTTAATTGGGTGGATACCTGTGATATGTAAATATTGGGTATTTTGTATATATTTGTTTAGCTTGATAAAGATCTCTGACAGAGGTTGAAACGTTGCTATGTAATTGCCATCTGGAATAAAGTTATTCCTTTGGGATGCTCTACCTAGCACCGCTGATACTGCCTTCCATTATTTCTATTTGGACTGTTTGAATTTGGATCTGGGTCTGATCCATTGGAGGTGTGCATCTGATAATCTCCCCACATCAAGTGGTTTTCTGGTGAGCGCTGCTGATTTGTCACTTGACATCTGAGTGAACTGCATATGCTCCAAGAATCACACGTGCGTTCCCGTGAGCCGACAAGATCTAGTGCGCTTGCGGTAAGAAAATAATTGATCGTATCCCGGGACGACGGAATGGTAATTACAGGCTCGGCGTATATGCCGCCGGGCATGGAGAGACAGTGGAGCTCTGCTAAGTTGTCTTCCTCTTTCCTCCTGCTCACCGGCTCGCCACCTCTTGCCTCCCCTCCAGCTGTTTGCAATGGGAGGGGGCGTAGCTAAATTCCTGCTACTTACCTACAGCCAGCAAACAGTGGCAATGGGCGAAGTAGAGAAGGGGGAGGGAGTTTAGAAGTCGCACTGCTAAACTCCTTCCCACCTCCCTTCTTTAGCTGCTGTCGTTGGCTCCCATAGAAGTCTATGGCAGCAGGCGTAGTCAGGCCAAGAAGATAGCTCCAGGACTATCCTTCCTGCCCAGCTTAAAAGTGCCTGGCCAGGCGCTTTTACGCCGCAGGAATACGCCTGTGTGATCTGATGCATTGGAATCTAATGCATCAGTTGGTAGCGTATACAGCCGGCTGTGAAAATGCCAACCGATATACGCTCGTGTGAATAAGCCCTAAGTCTGTTAAGCTTTTTTCACAACTGCAGCTGAGACTCCATTCGCAGCCTTTAGCGCAGATCTGACAAAGTGCTAACCAAAATATTGCAACTAGAGGGCAGGATGGAAGATGGGCAGATTCCATTATGGTCAGCGAGGTCCATCTGGCGCCATTTATTTTAATCATATAAAAAATTTGGCTTTGGCAGAGCAGGAAGATGGAAAGCTGAATGCTGGTGTAAACAAAGCCTTAGTGCTGTAGTGTTGTGTGTCACACAATTCCTTATCTGCCACTATGGCTGGGTTCACACAGGGCAGATTTGCAGCCGAAATTCCGTCCGAAATTTCCCTGCGGCCGCTAATCTTGTGATTAGCCAGTCATGTGAACGAGATTTGCCAATCGGTCGTGGCAAGGCCGGCGCTGCGGTGTGGATTCCCCGGCCGCAGCATTTTATTTTTTTTTCAGTTGCGGCCACGCTCCCCTATGGGAGTGTTGTCTGCAGCAGAAAAGCATGTGGCTAAGCATAGACAAAACTGTCAACACACGAACATACACTTAAATGGGATACTGTAAATCCCCAAAATAGGGTTATACTTAAAGGGGTTGTCTCGCGAAACCAAGTGGGGTTATACACTTCCGTATGGCCATATTAATGCACTTTGTAATATACATCGTGCATTAAATATGAGCCATACAGAAGTTATTCCACTTACCTGCTCCGTTGCTAGCGTCCTCGTCTCCATGGTTCCGTCTAAATTCGCTGGCAGCTTGCTTTTTTAGACGCGCTTGTGCAGTCCGGTCTTCTCCTTTCAGCACGAGCCGCTTCAGTGTGCTCCCCGCTACAGCTCTTCTGCGCATGCGCAGATGAGCTGTCACTGCTCGGGAGCGCGCTGGAGCGGCCATTCTGTACCATCCTCTGTTAGAGGAAGGTGCAGAGCCGCCCAGCTGTCCGGAGAAGCCGCCCAGCTGTCCTGCCGTCCAGCTGTCCTGCCGTCCAGCTGTCCTGCCGTCCAGGTAAGTGATGGGCCGGGGGGGCTGTCGCTGTCGCTGCGCCGGGGGGGGCTGCCGCTGCGATGGGGGGGCTGTCGCTAGGCCGGGGGGGGCTGCCGCTGCGATGGGGGGGCTGTCGCTAGGCCGGGGGGGGCTGCCGCTGCGATGGGGGGGCTGTCGCTAGGCCGGGGGGGGGGGCTGTCGCTGCGATGGGGGGGCTGTCGCTAGGCCGGGGGGGGGCTGCCGCTGCGATGGGGGGGCTGTCGCTAGGCCGGGGGGGGGGGGGCTGTCGCTAGGCCGGGGGGGGGGGGCTGTCGCTAGGCCGGGGGGGGGGCTGTCGCTGCGATGGGGGGGCTGTCGCTAGGCCAGGGGGGGGCTGCCGCTGCGCCAGGGGGGGGCTGCCGCTGCGATGGGGGGGCTGTCGCTAGGCCTGGGGGGGCTGTCGCTAGGCCGGGGGAACCTAGCGATGGGCTCCGGAACCTAGCGATGGGCTCCGGAACCTAGCGCTGGGCTCCGGGGCCTTCACCTGGGCTGAGGGTCTAGCGCTGGGGAGCCGGGGGCTAGCGCCGGTTACCTGCTGCCTGGCGGTGGGTGACTGGTCGGCGGCTGCGGGGCGTCTGGTCGGCGGCTGCGGGGCGTCCGGTTGCCATGGAGACACAGCTGGCGGCGTCTCGGGAGCGCGCACGTCGGGCTGCAGCGAGCGACGGGGAAAGAGCCGGCGGCCATCTTGAGGAAACTTTTATAAGTTGCTGGAACGGTAAGTACGAACCAGCTAGAAATGTCATTTACAGGGGGGCTTAGTAATGTATGTTTAATGGGGGGGACTGGGCAAAAAAAAAAAATCACTGCTTCCTCGAGACATCTCCTTTAAGGCCTGGTTATATACCCGGGCTCTTTATTATCGATCGCTCAATCTTAGATGTTTGAGACGCCACTGTAACAGAGTGAGCATAATTCAAACTCTATGGGAAAACTGATTCAAATCAGCGTGGTATACCTCTATCAACACTGATAAGAGGATAAAGATAAATATGCACTTGTAAATTCGATCAATCCCCACTCAGGAAGTACACTTATTTGTCCAACGCGTTTCGCCTTGGAGTGGGCTCATCAGGGGCATAATATAATCTCCAGGATGAATACAAAGAGAGTATGCACTGAAAAGTGATTACAGTGTTGTATTGAAAAAAATATATGTGCAAGATTTAGATCAAAGATAGAGCTACAATTATCTATCTCATTCCAAAATGTTCGCTGATAATGGGCATCAGTAAATATTAAAGAACGACCCTATTATTATAAATAAAGAATCCAGACCATATATTTTTTGGCCTGCGACTCTATAGTGCTAGGGCTAAACGGCAACTTGGTTATTAGTGCTAGAGGTGGTTAATAACAGCCATAGGAAGACACCCCTAGATGGCTAATATATTCAGCTTTGAAGTTCAAATCCGTAGTCCGATACATTCTAAGGTCTTATCCTGGCTGTTGCCCTGTGGTAAAAGAGCTCAGGTGTATACAATAAAATAAAAAACAGGTAGCATGTCTGCCCTGATGGTAAATAAGTGTACTTCCTGAGTGGGGATTGATCGAATTTACAAGTGCATATTTATCTTTATCCTCTTATTAGTGTTGATAGAGGCTGATGTGCTCTGTTACAGTGGCGTCTCAAACATCTAAGATTGAGCGGTCGATAATAAAGAGCCTGGTAATATAACCAGGCCTTAAGTATAACCCTATTTTGGGGATTTACTGTGTATGTTCGTGTGACAGTTTCGTCTATTCATAGACATTTTAATATTACTTTAATAAAGGTTACATTTTAACTTTATTAGTCTGCTGGTCCAACCGGTAATACTCTGATTGGGTCACCATTAAAAGTTGGGTACCACAGGCGGCAATACTGGAGGAGTCACCGTTACTGGTGGGGCACCTCTGGGGTAGTATTGGGACCTATTCTTAATATTTATAACTTTGGGGAAGGAAGTCTACTGTATAGTTTTGCATCAGATACTGATATTTTAAAGTAACATGCGAGAAGATAAAATATGGTGGTAAATGGATCTAGATCTGGCCGGGCTCACACGTTTGTATTGTACAACACTGCGTGTATAATGCAGTGTTCCACCACTGTTAGTCGGCACATCGCAGCCGTTGAAATTTTTTTTCCACTTTGCATGACGGCATTTCTCAGCCATGCAGTCTGACCTGTCTTTTTTGTTTTTATTTTGATAATTCCCTGCTTTGTCACTTAGCGGTGTTAGAAATAAACGCTGCACATACACAATGAATAGAGAACAATGGTGCTCGTTCACATGTAATAAGGTTTAAAATAGAACGTGTTTTTTTTGTTTGTTTGTTTGTTTGTTTTTTAAATGTGTGTATTATACACAATGTATATAAAAGTCTGAATGGATCAATGTAAATCAGTGTAAATCATTAACCCCTTTCTCTGTATTGTGTGCGCATAAACACTGTTAACGCTTGTGAGACTGGCCTAAGTTGGGGTCTTCGACAGAAAAGTGGAAAAAGTGGAAAATGAGGTGTAACATAAATGTAAGATTATTGGCAGAGGAAATGCATGTCACCATTACATGCTTAATGGGAAACCCCTGGGGAACACTGACAGGGAGAAGGACTTTAGTGAACTGTAAGCACAACTTGAGCAACCAGAGTCAAGCAGCTGCTGCCAAGGCAAATAGGATCATGGGGTGCATAACAAGAGGTCTAGAGGCACATGACGAGAACAGTGTTCTTTCTCCTTACAAGACACTAGTCAGACCACACATGGAATATTGTAGACCGTTTTGGGCACCGGTACTTGGGTAGGACAGATCAGAGCTTGAGCGGGTACACAGACGGGCAACTAAAGTAATAAATTGGATGGCCGGACTACAACACCCAGAGAGATCATCAAAATTGGGGTTATTTAGTTTAGAAAAATGACGTCTGAGGAGTGACCTAATAACTATGTATAGATATATCAGGGCACAATAGAGATCTCTCCCATCTATTTATACCCAAGATTGTAACAAGGGGGCGCTCTTTACATCTAGAGGAAAGAAGGTTTTTATACATTAAAGTTCTTAGTTGTTGGTGTTTTTGTTTTTTTTTGTCTTTGTATTTTTTTTATTGTGACAAAAACAAACAAAGGGTCTACAGACTGTCGTGTCATGCCACAGATACAACTAAGTGGTGCTGGGGGGAAATTAAAACAGAAGTTGTTTGCTGCAATGTCAGACCATACACTAAGTGTCTATATGCTGCCTGTGAGTTGCACAGCTGTATTACACATGCGATACGCGATTAAAGTATCTGGATTTTCATTAATCCTTTCACATTAGTGTGTAAACATTGCATGTAGATAAACACGTAAAAAATCTCTGCATGCTCTATTTCACTGCGTATCACACACGAACAGCTCTTTCCTATGGGCCGCATATATGACTCCGTCCATACGCAATACATTACATCTACGCCATGTTGTATACCCAACGTTGTTATGAGGTAGTGGGGAATTCAGAAAAGAAACACTGCGCATGACAGCAATTCTGAGAAACGGAGCGATAGACAGAACTCCCTCTGCTAAGATCATGATGCACGGGCTGTAACATGTTTCAATTCCCAGATATGCGAATTAGAATTTTTAATAAAACTAATGTGTAAGTCAATTATTGGGACAAGATTAACACTATTGTTAAAAAGTGCACATTTATTAAAATGGTAATGTACATGCGCAGATTTTGTATCGCAATTGTTACCAATACAGTAAAGGCTAATGTCCACGGGCGTCTGCGTAAGCCGCTGCTTGTCTCTCTCAGCGGTCTATACATACAGCCCATACTCTCTTCCCGCAGAGACCTCGTAGGGGCTGAGTAGGCATTGCACATGCTTGGGAATAGGACGTCATGCACTTTTTCCCCCTTAAATTCCCCACTCCGTTCAGAAACGCTGAAATGTATAGTGTACAGACAGCATATCATACACAGAGCAATAGAGCATGCTGTGACTTCTCTGGCGTATGGATACACTGCGACCACACGCTGGTGTGCATGGAACAATAGAAGTCCATTGACTTTCATTGCCTCTGGTAACGTGTGTTGTGCGTGCAACCCCCGCGTAATACTCTTTGAAAAAATGCCCGTGGACATGACCCCTAAAGGTAACTCAGTGTTAATTTTTTTATAAAATATAAACACTGAATTTGTTCTGAAAATTTGTATGCATTAACCCCTTAGTGACTAAGCCTTTTTGTGCCTTAATGAGCAAAGGCCCATTTACACCAGCCGATAATCGCTCAAAGATCACTCAGTGACAGCTTTGAGCGATCATTTTGCATAAACTTTTAAGTAGCTACTCAGCTACTTAAGAGCAATTAAGTGTGCAAATTAAGCTTTCCCTGAACGCAGTTAATAGCCCGAGGGCGCTTATCTCCATTCAGATCCTTTGTTCTCCAAGGGAAACGATGCTATCAGCACTTAAGGCCCATTTAGACACAACGATAATTGCTCAAAAGATCACTCAAGCGACTCTTGAGCGATCATCTTTGTCATTTACAGCGGAAGATGATCACCTTGCACTGCCAGCGGAGGCTGCAGAAGACAGGTGGGGTGTCCCCGATCTAAGCGCCAGCTGTTATACAGCCAAGCGGAGGCTGCAGAAGACAGGTGGGGTGTCCCCGATCTAAGCGCCAGCTGTTATACAGCCAAGCGGAGGATGCAGAAGACAGGCGGGGTGTCCCCGCTCTAAGCGCCAGCTGTTATACAGCCGAGCGGAGGATGCAAAAGATAAGCGAGGTATCCCCGCTTGCCTTCTGCATCCAGCTGTTTTCTGCACGGAGCGCCCTGCTGTTATACAGCCGAACGCTCCGTGCCGGGTATGGAGAACAGAGCTGGACCGCTCTGTTCTTCATACACAGCCTGTAATCAGGGAGTGGGATACAGCTGAAACAATAGTATCAGCTATATCCCGCTGCAAATCCCTAATAAAGCTTATTGTCGTCTTTCAGCACGCTGAATGATATTTGGGGTATTTTCATCTCCACTTTTCAAAAGCGATAACTTTGTTTTTCCATCAACACGGTCGTATGAGGGCTTGCGTTTTGCTTGACAAGCTTCAGTTTATTTATGCTTACCATCTTGGGATATATGGCATTTTTGATCACTTTTGCATTTTTTGGGGAGATGCAAAATGAAAAACAGCATCTTACCCCAGTTTTTTAGGTTTATTTTTCTACGCTTTTCACCGTGCAGGATAAAGTGTTCAAATTTTGTTACGGACACAACAATACTAAATATGTGGGATTTTAATTTTTTTACATTTTTATACTAATAGGGGAAAGCACAAATGTATTTTACTTTTTTTTTTTTTTTTTTTTTTTTTTTAATGTTCAATCATTTTTATTGAAGAAAAGGTAGGATTGACAACAATAATTTGTATTACATTATATTCCATACAATGATTGATGGTTTACGCTAGAAAAGCAGATTATTACAAGACATGTAGTAGTGTATGTTCAACTTGTCAAAACTCCTTAAGCAAACAGTTATTTTTAATGCTGATACGTAACATTGGAGTAGGGTAAAAGGGACAAGGGGCTGGGAAGATTGGGAAGGAGAGGGGGGAGGGGAGGGGAAGATGTAGGGAGGGGAGGAAGAAAGGAAGGTGTTCCATACTTAATCATGTAATAAACCCAAATTTTTTCCACACACTTCTCGTCTCGCACATGTTTGAGGTTTCTCATATGTCTTTTTTTTTTTTTTTTTTTAACATTTTTCTTGTCCCTGTAGGGGACTTGTACCATACCACCTACCTATGATTGCTATGATAAAGCATTGCAGGACTTTTGTCCTGCAATGTCTTATCGCTAGTAAAAGCGATCAAAGGTAAAGCAGGATGTCTGTAGATGGTGTCCTGTTGCAACTGCTACCTGTCAGCCATCCACGATTACATTGCAGGGGCCTGATGTCAGAGGTAGCGCACTCCCTTTGAGCCCTTTACATGCCGCAATCTACCCCCACTGTTGCAGCAGGAGGTTGGCCATTGGTAACTGCCAGCTCCCACTTCCGGATGGAGCAGGATCTCTTCTGATCTTACGCTATGCACAGGGCGTAGGTGTGCATCCTATTGCATTAAGTACCCCTCTACCAGGATGTACGTTTACGCCCTCGAGCACGAAGGGGTTAAAGATTTGCCTTTGTGTTGCTGCACTCAAAAGGCATAGCATTTTTATTCTTCCATAGATTGCGCTGTGGGGGGGGGTTCCAATTTTTGGGAAAATAAAACCTTTTTGCTTTTTATTTCTTTTTTTTTTTTTTTTTTTCTAGAGGAAAGATTAACAAAATCTGCAATTCTGGCATGGATTTTATTTGTAACCGTTTTAACCCCTTAGTGACGAAGCCTGTTTGCGCCTTAGTGACGGAGCCAAATTTTGGAAATCTGACATGCGTCGTTCAACGTGGCATAACTCCGTAAAGGCTTTACATATCCCAGTGATTCTGACATTGTTTTTTCGCCACATGTTGTACTTCATTTAGATTGTAAAAAGAGACCGATATAATTTGTGTATATTTATTAAAAGTACCAATATTGGAAAAATTTTGAAAAAATTGTCTTTTTTCACATTTTCAACCGTAATATCTCAAATATGTCCAAACATACTGTACAAATTTTTGATAAGATATGTATTTCCATCTGTTTACTTTATTCTGAATGCACACTTGAAAAACTTTTGTGTTTTTTTTTTTAACCATTTAGAGGACGTACAAATTTAACATGACTTTTCAGCATTTTGAGGAGCACTTTGTTTTCCTGCACCAAGCCAAGTTTGCAGAGGCTCATAAGTGTCAGAATAATAGATACACCCACAAATGACCCCATTTTAAAAACTACACCCCTTAGTGTATTCACTGAGGGGTGTCATGAGTATTTTGACCCCACCAGTTCTTTTCAGGAATTAGTTCAATTTACAGGACAAAAAATAAAATTTCATATTTTTGCAAATATGTCATTTTAAAGACATATTTTTTTCCTATAGAGCCCATGAAAATGAGGATTTACACACCAAAATGGATACCCCCGTTTCTCCCGTGTTCAGAGACATACCCATTGTGGCCCTAATCTTATGTCTGGATGCATAACGGGAGCCAAAATGAAAGGAGTAGTCGGTGTCTTTCAGAACATAAATTTTGCTTTAGGCCCCATAGCACTTTTGTAGAGCTCTTGAGTGGCCAAAACCAAAGAGAACCCCCACAAGTGACCCCATTTTAAAAACTAGACCCCTTAACGAATTTATGTAGGGGTGTACTGACCATTTTGACCCCACAGTTTTTGAATGAATTCAAGCCAAGCAAAAGGAAAAAATTGTGATTTTCATTTTTTTTGTCAATTCTGTCATTTTAAAAACAGCTTTTTTTGTACAGCACACGCATGAATGAAGCCTTTCATCCCAAAATGGATACCCCTGTTTCTCCCGTGTTCAGAGACATACCCATTGTGGCCCTAATCTTATGTCTGGATGCACAATGGGGCCCAAAACGAAAGGAGTAGTCGGTGGCTTTAAGAACATAGATTTTCCTTGAAGGAGTTTTAGGCCCATAGCACTTTTGTAAGCTCTTGAGCGGCCAAAATCAAAGAGAACCCCCACAAGTGACCCCATTTTGAAAACTAGACCCCTTAATGAATTTATCTAGGGGTGTACTGCCCATTTTGAGCCCACAGTTTTTGAATGAATTGAAGCAAAGCAAAAGGAAAAAATTGTGATTTTCGTTTTTATGGCAATTCTGTCGTTTTAAAAACTGCTTTTTTGGTACAGCACACACATGAATGAAGACTTGCACCCCAAAGTGGATACCCCTGTTTGTCCCGTGTTCAGAGACATACCCATTGTGGCCCTAATCTTTTGTCTGGATGCACAACGGGGCCCAAAATGAAAGGAGTAGTCGGTGGCTTTCAGAACAGAAATTTAGCATGAAGGTGATTTAGACCCCATTGCACACTTGTAGAGCCCTTGAGCAGCCAAAACAACAGAGAACCCCTACAAATGATCCCATTTTGAAAACTAGACCCCCTAACGAATTTATCTAGGGGTGTACTGTGTATTTTTACACTACAATTTTTGAATAAATCTAAGCAAAGCAGTAGGAAAAAAATTACAATTCATTTTTTTGGCAGTTGTATCAATTTAAAAACTGTTTTTTTTGTACAGCACACATAGGGATGAAGACTTTCACCCCAAAATGGATACCCCTGTTTGTCCCGTGTTCAGAACCATACCCCTTGTGGCCCTAATCTACTTAAAGGACGCATGGCTAGGCCTATAATGGAAGGAGCACCCGTTGGATTTTAGGGTACAACGGAATAAATTCCAGGCCCCATTGCCCACTTAGAGTCATTGAGCGTCCAAAACTATAAAGACCCCCACAAATATCCCCATTTTAAAAACTAGACCCCTTAACGAATTCATCTAGGGGTGTACTGCGTATTTTGACCACACAGTATTTGAATAAATTTCAGCAAAGCAGAAGAAAAAAATTACAATTTTCATTTTTTTGGCAATTTTGTCAATTTAAAAACTTTTTTTTTGTACAGTTTACATAGGAATGAAGACGTTCACCCCAAAATGGATCCCCCGTTTGTCCCGTGTTCAAAAACATACCCATTGTGGCCCTAATCTACTTACAGGAAACATGGCAAGGCCTGTAATGGAGGGAACACCCGTTGGATTGCAGGGCATAACTGAATAAATTCCAGGCCCCATTGCTCATTTGTACGGAATAAAAATTGACTCCCTAAAATCCCCCCCTCCCCCCACGCCCTTTTCGGCGTTCCTCAAATCTTAGATAAAAGTAATAATGTGAACTGTGTGGTATTTCCAAAGACGGGTAATAATGGAGGCTGGTTGGGATGGGCACATGGGGCAATAAAACCGGGTATCCCCCCTCCTCTCATGCTTTTTGGGAGTCATTTTTTGACCTCAGTGGCGGGGATGGGGTGTGAAAAGTGGCGCTCTGTGAGTCTCCATAAGCTTGATGAGGTGCGGCGTTCTCACACAGAAGACGCTCAACAAGCTGCTCCTGGAACTGCAGGAAGGCGAGCGTTCCCGGGGCTTCTTGTAAATTGCGTATTACAGGTAGCGGTCTGAATAACGCCGGGCTCACACAGCCGTAGGTGGATCCCGGCTGTGAGCCCGGCTGTGACCCTGCATACGGCCGCGTAATGTACTGCGCATAACTGCCTACTTACACGGGCGGTCATGCGCAGTACACTTTTTTTTGTTGTTGTTTGTATTTCCCGCACCGTCGCTTAGCGATGACGCGGGTACCCGCAGCTCATATACAACGTAGTTGTGTATGGGCAGCGGGTATATCCGCGACCATGGAGCACAATGGGCTCTATGTTGCGGATATCTGCGGTAAAATAGAACCTGCTGCGTTCTCTTTTCTGCGAGTGGATTACGCAATTCCAACCCGCTAATGTGAGCGGAATTGTGTAATCCAATGCGATTGATCTGCGTATTACCGCTAATCAAACGCATGCGGAATCCATAATTCCTATCCGGTCATGTGAGACCGGCCAAAGGTAGATCGCTACCATTTTTTCACGTGACCGGGGACCGCTCAACGAGGCCACCCGTCACTGCTCCAGGCAAGGAGATATTAAGTTTCCTGTGCTCCCCGACTCCTGCGCATGTGTCTGGTGTTTTGCCGGCGGTCGCATGCGCAGAATACGGGAAAGTTCACGGAAGAAGATTGCGTCGGGGTGCAAATATGGAGGCCTCCGGTAAAAAAATTTTATCTCCTCTCACCGATCGCATCAGTGAGGGGAGATGAAGCTTCACCTTTTTTTAACTTTTACGTGATCGCCATTATTCTTAGGATAACGGCGAACACGTGACCAGAATCCGCTCACCGCGGCCCTCCGTGAAATCTCCAGGCTCTCGGCTAAGTTTTGTAGCCAGGAGCAGGGAGATTTTAAAAAACCACGGCTTTTGCGCATGTACCTGCCACATTGGCGACGGGCGCGTGCGCAGAAGCTGGGGTGAGGTCTGCGGATAAATCCGCAGGCCTTAGGTACGTCATTTCATCCTCCCTCACGGATATGATCCGTGGGGGGAGATGAAACGCAAGCTTTTTTTAACTTTTTAAAACTTTTTTTTTTACTTTTTGCACTTTTTTTTTTTACCTTTTACCCCTTTTTTTATTTATTTTTTTTTACTTTTTGCACTTTTTTTTTCTTACTTTACATGATCACTGTCATCCATTGGATGACAGTGATCATGTCCCTGGTGACATCCCTCTGCTCTTGGCTACACATGGCAGCCAGGAGCAGAGCAATTTTGAATTTCCTGGGGCTCGAGCCCCTCTGTGCACGCGCCCGATGTCAATCATCGGGCGCACATGCGCAGACGGGGATTTCGGGTCCCGGGACATCGCAGAGGACCGGGGGTGAGTATCTTCACCTCCCCTCATGGATCGGATCCATGAGGGGAGGTGAAACTTTACTTTTGTTTTACTTTTTAAACTTTTTCGCGATCACCGCTATCGCAATGGATAGCGGTGATCGCGGGCCCGGGGACCGCTCACAGTGGTCCCCGGTAACACCTCCTGGTTCCCGGCTACCTTCAGGAGCCGGGAGCCAGGAGATTTTAAATTTGCCGGGGACACCCGGGCTTCTGCGCGTGCGCGTGACGTCATCGTCAGGCGCGCATGCGCAGAAGGCCGCCGGCGGGTCCGGGAGGACCAGATCTCCGGGGGACACCGCCGACAAGCCGTGTGAGTATTTTCAGCTGCCGTGATGGATCCGATCCATCATAGCAGCTGAATTACTACTTTTTTACACTGTTTTATTTACTTTTTTGCGATCGGCGCTATTCATTTTATAGCGCCGATCGCAATGCCGGGGGGGACTGCCCGCATCCTGGGATGACAGCTCCATGCTGTCGGCTACCTGCGGGCACCGACAGCATGGAGCTGTCACGTCCTCAGGCCAGTGGGCATCAATCCAAAGAGGATGCATAAAACTACGTCCTCTAGGATTAAGGCCCACTTTCTGAGGACGTAGTTTCCCGATGGGGCCGTCGTTAAGGGGTTAATCATGCAGTATGAATAAGTTTAATTAATTCTGCAGACCAGTACGATTACACAGATACCACATTTATATAGCTTTTCTCTTTTTTGCAACCTTTTTCACACCATTTTTTTTTCTAAATCACTGCAATAATAGATGCCGAAATTATTTTTTGTTTGCCAATGGTGCTGTGAAAGACCAAATGCAGAAAAACAATTTGCACCAGCAGCACAGACCTAATACCCACTCAGGGTCTGGCGTCAGGATGCAGCAGCCAAAAAAGGCAGATTCCAAACCACAATCTCCTCACCGGAACCAAATAGAAAAACAGACGTTTTAGCAGCATGTATGGGTGCTTAAATATAAAATTACTTTATTGCCCCATCGAGAAAAAAGATTTTGACCGTGAAGTCTTTCTCCAGCTTTTACAAAGACCTAATTTTTGTGATGGGGTAATAGTCATTTTATATTTAAGCACCCGTACATCCTGCCAAAACTTCTGTTTTTCAATTTTGATCTGGTGCTGCGAAAGGTGTTTTTTTTTTTTTTTGGTTTTTTTTTATTTGCCCATTAAAAAGCCTAAGAGCTCAGCCAGAAACTGAGCCTCATAGGCCACCATAGCTGGTAGATCCAGAGTCTAAATTCAAGCCTCTGGGTGCTTTATCAACCCATTGGAACCCTGCAATCACATGGTGGGGCTCCAATGGGTGACAGGGGGAGGGGGCTTCCTCTGTCACCCATCAGCTTTTTACATGCTGTGGTTGCACTGACAACATTGGACAGGAAAGGAGCTGATATATGGGTGCAGGTGTGATGTAGGAGTGAGTGTATTGTCTAGCTGAAGGGTTGCGGCACACTGTTCACTTTTTTTGGGTAGGACAGGGAAGATGGGATAGGGAAGAGGGGTGGTTTTTGACACAGCAGCGTAGGGGCGGAAGGTCCTCGAAATTGGTGTTTTTGGGGACCTTTACTGGAGTGGGTAGGAAAGGCAACAGGCTTGGTTCTGTACTCCCCTGGGCTTTAAAGTTGTTGTCTAGCTATCTGTGGACCCTATGTTGATGGTCTAGTGATAGCAGGGTTGCTTTTTTTGGGAAAGAGACCAAAAGTCCAGGAATTATTGCTGATGGCAAGACGACCTAGTGTTGTGGCAGATAATTTTGGTAGATGCCAGACTTTTGAGGACTGTTCGCCTTGTCTTTTGTTTTTGGGTGATGATAGTTTTGGAGGTATGTCCTCCTGGGGCTTGAGTTAGTGGTGATGTTTATGCTTGTTAAATAAAATGGCTGCTTTTGCACGGTCTCCCAGGACATCTTAGCTTTCCTGGTGCTAGTTCTCTCCTTAACTCTGTTTTTCCCTCTGGTGATGCCTAGCTGTACTGTTCACACATGAAAACAAATGTTAATTTGTTTTACAGTTTACTATTAACATGTTGACCTGATTCTTAGTACAGCCCGGACAGGCGTTCATCTGCCTATATGAGAGCCTTAGCCGAGTATCCTCCCGCTCGTCTGTAAAGATTCGGCTGCCGGCGCGTGTGACAGGTGAGTTGCGGGGGGGAGAGAGGGATCTCCCCAGCCCCTGAATCTTTACAGACGAGCGGGAGGATACTCGGCTAAGGCACTACTCGCTCGAGTAGTTAGCCTTAGTGAGTATACTCGCTCATCTCTAATTATTACCCCTTTAATGTTCATTTCTTTTCTTCTCAAGAGCAGTACCCAGGAGTTGCCCGCTGTCGGCCCAGGAATGGGTTTTTGCTTCTGACCTTCTACCTCCCCAAATAAATCTGAAAGAACAAATCAGCGCCTACTCGTCCGTAATGGATTTCAAAAACTTTACGTGAATACTTAGGTACTCACCTGGTGCTCGGTATGACCCCCTGCCTAGAGGGTCCACCGGCACTTATATCCTTGTTTGCTTGTAATGGTTCCTGGGATTCTCTATACGGTTTTACCAGAGCGATCATCAGAGTAACAGCCCGCACCCGGCTGTTTGCATATACACGTTCCAGAAGCCAAGAAAATATCCCCAGCGCTCGTGGTCTCCCAGGATATTAACGGACACGGAGGTCCATGTAATTAGATTTTATTTAATAATTGCTTTAGTAGTTGCTACGCGTTTCGGCGGACTGAACCGCCCTCTTCAAGCATAAAATAAACATTTACCAGACATATATTTATACATTTAGTTAACACTCACATGGATCCGCGGACGCCGCTTGTCGGAACCATCTTGGGGTCACGTGGGATCATACGTAATGGTCACATGCTCTACACGTCACTATCTACATCATGTGATCTTTCCCGTTACTACAATTACATTCATTCATAAAAACCGGCATTTGTTTTTCAAACTATTTGTTATCCGCACATTACTTATTCTTTATACATTGTTTCTTTTTAGTTATTTGTTTTTTTTATAAAAACGTTTTCTAACATCACTTAATTTGCTTTTATAACTAAATTCTTATCCATATATAGATGTGTGTGTGTGTGTGTGTGTGTGTGTGTGTGTATGTATGTGTATGTATGTATGTGTAATATATATATATATATATAAAATAATTTTTTACCTTCACATCTGATCTGTTTAAACTCATAATAAAAATTCTAACTTTATCAACATTTTAACCTCCAGTCGAATATAAGCATTCATAAAAACATATATCATTAAATATGCATAGATTACCATAAAAATATATACCATGTTGAAAATTATATCATATTGAAAATTATAGCTAATACCGTATAATCTAAAATTATCATTAAATATACATAGAAAGATCGTCATAGAATATATATCATAATTTAATTATAACTGATACTATCTAAGCTAAAATTAGTTGATTGATCTATCCTATTTTTGCACATTTATATTTTTATTTTTATCCCACTAATACTGTATAATCTAAAATTAAATATACATAAAAAATCATCATACAATATATATAATAAAATTATAGCTGATATTATCTAACTAAAATTAGTTGATAAATGTATCCTTTTATTGCACATCATATAATTTATTCCTATTCGTTTATTATGTCCGTTAGATTAATGCACTGAAATGGATAAAAAGACTAATATATTTTTTCTAAAATTTCATTCAGCCCAGATGTTTGTAAACCGTAAATCCAGAACATTTCCTTTCGTTTTAATTCATTTATAGATTTACTGAATATCTGCTCTAGCGGTGTAATTTTTAGAGATCGGGACTGGCATTTATGCTTTTCTGCAAAGTGTCTAGACACACTATGTTTGCTAAAACCTCGAAACCTCAAACCTTGATAAATGCGGCCCACAATAAAGTGTTAAAAGAGAGAGAATATGCACAAAAAACCCTGATAGAAAGAAGTAAAAAAGATATAGAGAAAGACAACAAAAATAATTTTATTAAAAAGACGTTTTTTATTACAAAATATAATAATCAAGCTAGTAAAATAAGAAACATCCTAAAAAAGCATTGGTCAGTGCTACAAAGTGATCCTGTTTTAAAACCTTTTTTTAGAAACAGACCCGAGATTAGTTTTTAGAAAGAATAGAACACTACAAGGGTTAATCTCACCATCCAAAGCAGAATTAAAGAATAAAAATAAAAATATTCCTATTAACCAAATAAAAATAAAAAAATCAGAAAAAGGAGTTTTCAAATGCCGTAAAATTAGATGTAAATGTTGTGCTCACATTCAACAGCAGAGAGACACACTAACATTAAATATAGAAGGAAAGGATATTATCGTCCAATATAACAATAAAATTGACTGCGATAGTACACATATAATATACCTCCTTGAATGTGAATGCGGTTTAAAATATGTAGGTAGAATAAAAAATGCAGTCAGAGCCTGTTTAGCAAACCATAAATTTAATATAAAACGAGGTTTTAGCAAACCTAGTGTGTCTAGACGCTTTGCAGAAAAGCATAAATGCCAGTCCCGATCCCTAAAAATTACACCGCTAGAGCAGATATTCAGTAAATCTATAAATGAATTAAAACGAAAGGAAATGTTCTGGATTTACAGATTACAAACATTACAACCATCTGGGCTGAATGAAATCTTAGAAAAAATATAATATAGTCTTTTTATCCATTTCAGTGCATTAATCTAACGGACATAATAAACGAATAGGAATAAATTATACGGATAGGACATAAATACAAATATGATGTGCAATAAAAGGATAAATTTATCAACTAATTTTAGTTAGATAATATCAGCTATAATTTTATTATATAGTATGATGATTTTTTATGTATATTTAATTTTAGATTATATGGTATTAGTGAGATATAAAAATATAAATATCATGTGCAATAATAGGATAGATTAATCAACTAATTTTAGGTTAGATAGTATCAGTTATAATTAAATGATGATATATATTCTATGACGATCTTTCTATGTATATTTAATAATTTTATATTATATGGTATTAGCTATAATTTTCAATATGGTATATATTTTTATGGTCATCTTCTATGCATATTTAATGATATATATTTTTATGAATGCTTATATTCGACTGGAGGTTAAAATATTGATAAATGTTGAATTTTTATTATGAGTTTAAACAGATCAGATGTGAAGGTAAAAAATTTATGTATATCTATATATACACACATATCTATATATGGATAAGAATTTAGTTATAAAAGCAAATTAAAGAGGTTGTCCCACGGCGAAATCGTAAAAAAATTTTTTTTTCACTTACCCCCGCATTCTGCCCTGTTAAAAAGAGAGCATAGGTTAGTTTTTAAAAATAGCATTGCGCTTACCTGCATCAGCGTTCTACAGCTTCTTTTTTTTCTTTTAAAGATGGCGTCGCTGGTCTTCTCCCACGGTGCGCCGCGGGTCTTCTCCCATGGTGCACTGTGGATTTTCTTCTCCTTCCTTGCGTTCCACTGCCGATACAGCCACCTAATTGGCTGATTGGCACCACGTGACTGAGGCGGAGCTACGATGACGACACGCAGACCAGCTCACCGGCACGAGCGGCCCCATTCACCAGGCAGAAACACCGACTGCACAAGCGCGTCTAAAAACGCCAGAAGACAGCGAAATTAGACGGAGCCATGGAGACGTGGACGCTAGCAACGGAGCAGGTAAGTGAATAACTTCTGTATGGCTCATATTTAATGCACGATGTACATTACAAAGTGCATTAATATGGCCATACAGAAGTGTATAACCCCACTTGCTGCCGCGGGACAACCCCTTTAAGTGATGTTAGAAAATGTTTTTATAAAAAAAACAAATGGCTAAAAGGAAACAATGTATAAGGAATAAGTAATGTGCGGATAACAAATAGTTTGAAAACAAACGCCGCTTTTTATGAATGAATGTGATTGTAGTAACGGGAAAGATCACATGATGTAGATAGTGACGTGTAGAGCATGTGACCATTACGTATGATCCCACGTGACCGCAAGATGGTTCCGACAAGCGGCGTCCGCAGATCCATGTGAGTGTTAACTAAATGTATAAATATATGTCTGGTAAATGTTTATTTTATGCTTGAAGAGGGCGGTTCAGTCCGCCGAAACGCGTAGCAACTACTAAAGCAATTATTAAATAAAATATAATTATATGGACCTCCGTGTCCGTTGATATCCTGGGAGACCACGAGCGCTGGGGATATTTTCTTGGCTTTTGGAACCCAAATAAATCTGGTAACTTAAGTTGGGTGAGGAATTCGTGCTGCTCCTAGGACTTGATTTGTAGCTTCCCTGGATTATTTCAGTACTTGCATGGTGTAGGCTGCAGTTGTGTTGGCACTTCTGGCTGTTGTGCACCCAGCGCAACTCAATCAGGTGAGCGAAATTTTACATTCTATTCTAATTGTACTATGACCCTGCACATTAGAGCACTTATTTATTCCTGAGAGTGAACTGGATCATATTTTTCTCCAGCAGGTTTCAGGGTATTCTGTAGCTTCCTAATTGTATAGTGTGCACACATAATAAAAGAAACCAATCAGACACAAGTTATCAGCCTTGAATCTCAACCAGCTCTCTGGAGTTACAATCCCAGAACCCTAATTTATTGAAACACATAATACCTGCCCTTTATGGGCGTTTAACAGATTACATCAGTAACGTATACATATTCTTATTCGCTGGCTATATGGAATTCCCTGCCTCCCTCCCCACCTTCTCTCAAGTCCAGGTACGTGTGGACTTTGTCCTCTCAGCATGCGGTCAGTTAAAGAAGTTCCTTTGTTGGAGAAGTTGAAGGTGGGAGGAGAACGCCCAAAATGCATACAAGTATAACACACAGTATAGAAATGTGTCTAACTCTTAGAGGCTGCAGAAGAGCTTTGTATTAGGCTAAAGTTATAAAACACACATCTTTCACCATGCCATTGTCCAGCAATTACAATAATGAAATTATGCAGCCATTAGCCTCTACAGCTAAATCACTACAGCTGCGTAATACTTCTAGTTTATTACAAATCAATAGACATTTTACCCTAACTTATCAGCATGTCTACTAGAAGAGACTCTTGCTGGCCTCCTAGGATTTACCTTCGGAATTTTCTCCCCTTTTTTTTTTTTTTGCACTGATCCTGGATTAGCCAGGCTCGGTGCTAGTGCTGGTTATGGCTGTACTCTAGTTGGTGAAATAAGGAAAAAAACACTAAGACATTGTTTTTACTACTCTCTTCCCTTCTTAGTTTTCTCCTACCACTCCCACCTTCCTCCTGTTTGTTTTGTTTTTTTTTGTCTTTCATTCCACACTCATAGGCTTTGAGATGAACACACTTTCTTTCTCAATGTGAAATATTTTAATTCCTCAGAAGAGGCCCTCCTTATTTCGCCTATTGTGGAGCAAATGAGTAGACATCACCTTTATTTAGAAGACTTTTTTCCAGAGCGTCATCCCGACGGCCCCATTACATATGGAGGTTGCCCTCTGACCCAGGTAGGGACAGGAAGAGTTTAAAAGCACCTCCCTTTCCACCCATGCTTCAGTGTCTTCCTGTCCCTACGGTGGGACAGAGGAGCAGCTCCAGACAGCTGCGGAAGAGAAAACTTACCACAAAGGAATACTTACCGCACGCTGTGCGGTTCCCCTGGAGGGGTAGAGGTCGGGGCCACACACTCACGAGTCCCTGCATCCCCGACCTGCGCCGTCGACGGAGCCGTAAGTCGCCTCAGCAGCGCTGGTCTCCCTCGCGCGGATCGCATGTCCGGGCCACCGCTGCCGCGATGAGATAGTTCCTCCTGGCAGGGGAACGGCAGCGGCGGCCTCACTGGGCCTCGGGTGCATAGCGGTGACGTCATCCGGCGCGGTGACGTCACGTGCTCAACATAGGGGCGCGTGGCTACCGGCGAGAACCTGGAAATGGCGCCAAATTTGAAAATCCTCCCCATATAAGCAGGCTAAACTCCATGGAGGATCCTGCTGACTGCCAGACAGTGTATGTGAGTATGTCTACCCGCGACAGCTCAGCACGTGAGGGAGAGATTGACACCCTACCAACTGTAAGTAGGCTATACGCCAAATAGAATGCGCAAAATGATAACTTGTACAGCGGATGCATATATGTTCTCCTTCTTTCCCCTCTCCCCCACTTATCATGGGTAGATGGATAAGGAGGGGCCAAAGAAAACGGACCCGAGGAAAACATCGAAAAAATGCGTCCTCTGCAACAAAAGGCTGGAGGAGAGCTATAAAAAACCCCTATGCGAGGAATGCACGGGGAAAATACTCGCAGCATTCAAATCTGATATCCGCTGCATGATTAGGGAAGAGCTGCAGGCTTCCATGGCGTCCCTTCCCCAGGCCCAGCCAGGTCCGTCACGGGTCCCTAAAAGACCTAGACAGACCGAATCAGCGAGTTCAATCTCCGGTGAATCACTGGAGCTCCCGTTCGAAGGGGAATTAGAGGACCCACCAGTTCCCTTAGAAGATGAGAAAAAATATTACTTCTCATCAAGCGACATTGCGCACCTCATCAAGGCGGTGAGGGAAACAATGCAAATTGAGGAGGATAACCCGCCAAGGACAATCCAAGACGAGATGTTTGGCGGCCTCTTTTCCAGGAGAAAGATCATGTTCCCGGTCAACCAGACCCTGCAGCAAGTAATCACAGACGAATGGCAGGAACCGGAAAAAAGGATAGCTGTTCCAAGAGAAATCCGAAACCGGCTCGCATTTGCTACCGAGGACGTCCGCCTGTACAGGGAGACCCCTAAGGTGGACATCCAAATTGCAAAAGTGGCCAAGAAGACCCACTTGCCCTTCGGGGACACCTCCCAGCGATCCGATGGATAAAAAAATCAACGGATTAATGAAGAAAGCCTGGGAGGCAACATCCCTCACCATCGAGGCTAACATAGCCTCAACCTCAGTGGCTAGATCCATGGTGCTCTGGCTATACAGGCTAGAAGCCTCCATAAAGTACCGGGCCCCTAGAGAGGAATTGGCCAGCTGTCTCCCCCTCCTAAAAATGGCTACCGCCTTCCTGGCTGACGCATCAGCGGAAACGGTGAGATACGGTGCAAAAACTGGAGTCCTCAGCAATTCAGTGAGAAGGGCATTATGGCTGAAGACTTGGGCCACAGATATTACATTGAAAAACAAGCTCTGCGCCATCCCCTTCCAAGGGGAATATATGTTTGGGCCCGTCCTGGACAAAATCCTGGAAAAAGTCGGCGACAAGAGTAACACCCTGCCCGACAGACAACCTTTCAGGAAACCATCCTTCCCGAAGAGGACACGCCAGACACCTCCCGAAGTTAAAGGGAAGACTGGAAGATGGTCGTACCCCAAGGGAGGTCGGGGTAAGGAAGTCCAACCCTCCCCTGAACAAACAGGGGGTAGATTAGCGGGCTATCTAAGCCAGTGGCAGGGGATAACATCTAACCCCTGGGTCCTCCGAATAATTGAAGCAGGGTACCAAATTGAGTTCCACTCTCTACCCCCTAGGAGATTCCTCATAACCTCCCCTGGGTCCTTACAGGAACAAGGGAACCTCATAAAAGGTGTACAGGAACTCAAGGACCTAGGGGTCATTACACAAGTCCCTGATTTCTAATCAAAAAACCAAACGGTTCCATTAGGACCATATTTAATCTTAAAGTCCTAAATAAATTTATCTTGTACAAAAAATTCAAGATGGAAACAGTAAGATCTATTGTCTCACTAATACACCGAGATAGTGTAATGTGCACCATAGATCTCAAAGATGCATATTACCACGTCCCAATAACTGCAGCCCATCACAAGTACCTGAGATTTGCTCTGCGGGAGGGAGACAAGATCCAACATTATCAATTCACGGCCCTTCCATTCGGAATCTCCACCGCCCCTCGGGTGTTCACGAAAATCGTACTAGAGATGGTAGCCTATTTCAGGCGGAACCAGATCCGCATATTTCCATATCTGGACGACTTCTTGTTGGTATCAAGGACGGAGAAGACCATGCGTATAGACCTATCCATGGTTTTGTCCACCCTAAACAGTTTAGGGTGGATAGTCAACAAACAGAAGTCCGACTTGAACCCTGGTACACAGAAGGTGTACCTGGGTGTATTACTAGACTCCCACATCCAGGAATCCCGGCTTCCATCATCTAGGAAGGAAGACCTCACCCAAAGAGTAAACTCCCTCTGTCAGGCTACGACGGTTTCCATTAGAGAAACAATGAAGGTGCTGGGCATTCTGACAGCTTGCATCCAGATAGTCCCATGGGCACAAGCCCATACCCGGCAACTACAAGGATTAATCCTTGCCAACTGGGACAAACGGCAGACATCCCTGGATAAGGTGAGCCTGTCCGTCCGAGTCAGAGTCCCTACGCTGGTGGACCTCACAGAGGAACCTAAGCAAAGGTACCTCCTGGTCACAAGAATCTACTGTACCCATCACAACAGATGCCAGCAAAACGGGATGGGGAGCTCAAGTAGCCGACCTAAATCTACAGGGAATCTGGGACCCCCAAGTAGCTAAACGCTCATCCAATTTCAGAGAACTAAGGGCAATCTGGGAGGCCCTTCAGGCAGCAGAACCCCTTATAAGAGGAAGGCATGTCAAAATTCTAACCGATAATATGACAGCTCTGTCATTTGTTCGTCACCAGGGGGAACGCGACACCCACACCTGCAACAACTGGCAACAAAGATACTCCACTGGGCGGAATGCAACGTGCTGTCCCTCTCAGCGATCCACTTAAAAGGGTCCACAAACGTCGCTGCCGACTTCCTGAGCAGACAGAGCATTCATCCAGGAGAATGGGGACTGAACCAGCGAGTCTTCGACCAACTAATCTGCCAGTGGGGAGAGCCGCAGATAGACCTGTTCGCCACGAAGAAAAATTCAAAGTGCCGGGACTTTTACCCGCTGAACCCCAGAGACAATCCATGCAGGGTAGATGCCCTGTCCTAAAGCTGGGACATGGACCTAGCCTATGCCTCCCCCCCCCCCCCCCCCCTTCCCACTGATCCCCCGCACCCTCAGAAAAATCCAAACCAGCCGGGCGTTAGTCATACTAGTTGCCCCTATGTGGGACAAAAGGCCCTGGTATCCCCTGCTTAAAGCCTTGACGGTCCGGGGTCCACTCCTACTACCTGCCGTGGAAGATCTCCAGTGCACGCTAACATACCCGGGGGTCGAAAAATTGAAGCTAGCAGCATGGATGCTGAAAGCATGATACTGCGTGGGAAGGGACTCTCCCATAATGTAATTACTACCCTGACAAAAAGCCGTAAACCTATCACGACAGCTATGTACGATAGAATATGGAAGAAATTCACAGATTTCTGTAAAATAGAGCCAGGGAAAATCCCAGGGATTGACATTCCTGTAATCCTGGAATTTTTACAGGCAGGCCTAGAAAAAGGCCTTAGTCCTAGAACCCTTAAAGTTCATACAGCAGCACTAGGGTCCTACCTAGATTTCCCCTTGGCAGAACACCGCTGGGTGCGTAGGTTTCTCAAAGGGGCAGAACGGCTTCGACCCTTTGTTAGAGAAACGTTTCCTACCTGGGACCTAAATATAGTCTTAACTAGCTTTTGCCAACCCCCCCCCTTCGAACCCCTCTCACAACTCTCCTTGAGACTACTCATGATAAAAGTTACCTTTTTAGTTGCTATAACTTCGGCTCGGAGAATAGGGGAATTACAAGCATTATATTGTATTGAACCATACATGGTAATACAAGACGCCAGGATTACCTTCAAACTAGACCCCGCCTGTTAAGAAAATTGTAGATCAATGTATCAGTTAATTATTCTATATTGCATTGTAGAGCATGATACTAGTATGAGTAGTGAAGGGGTTAAACTAAACCCTTCTATAGGCCTCCATGTCTTCTCAGGAAAATAGATTAAAGATGAGTCTACTAGACCCCCCATGTGTGCATATCTATAGACAGGAAACTATAAGACTACAGGGGGTAGGACTGTAAGGCATTACATGCATTCCTTTCTCCTGAATTCATAACGGTCTCATTGTATGTAATAGATACACCTTAAGAGGTGTAACTTATGTTAATCATTTTTGTTTCAGCCTATTATGTATTGGAGGTATATACTTTTGCTGTGATGTCATTTATGCTATATATGCTCTGACCACCTTAGAATAAATTAGAAATCATCTGATACCGCACAGGCTGGTGTGATATGTATTTCTCCTGGGCCCAGACTTCTGCACGAGATCTGGGATCGTCTTCTCTTTGATAAACACATAAATTCTCCTTACACCGCCTTCCTTCCGAAGGTAGTGTAAAAAATTTCATAGGGAGCAGACGATCACTCTGCCCTCCTGTCAAAATCCCCGCAACGAGAAACAGCATTTCATAGCCTAGACGTTAGGAGAGCTGTTCTAGCGTACCTAGAGGCCACCCGTTCTTTCCGTAAAAATAACCACCTCTTTATCCAATTTCAGGGGCCGGCAAAAGGAAAGACGGTGTCTAAGAGCACCATCGCGAGGTGGATCAAGACCGCCATCCAAGAGGCATATAAAGCCAGGGGTCTCGATCCTCCGGGGAAAATTAGAGCCCACTCCACTCGCTCTCTCTCCTCCTCTTGGGCAGAAAAAGGCCAGGCATCTGCCGAGCAGATTTGCAAAGCAGCCACCTGGTCTAGTATACATACATTTACCCGACATTACAGGGTTAACGTCCAGTCGGACAAAGACCTGAGCTATGGACGGAAAGTCCTTCAGGCAGTGGTCCCACCCTAGAGCCACGTATAATTTGGTATACTCCATATGTAATGGGGCCGTCGGGATGACGCTCTGGAAAGATACGGATTACTTACCGGTAGTCCCATTTCCAGGAGTCATCACGACGGCCCATAGTTCCCTCCCTTTAGTTTAATTTTTGTTCTTCAAATGTAAATATGACCGAATAAAGGTAAAATTTGGTTTAGTAAACACTGTCCACCGTAATAATTTATAAGTCACTAAAGCATGGGTGGAAAGGGAGGTGCTTTTAAACTCTTCCTGTCCCTACCTGGGTCAGAGGGCAACCTCCATATGTAATGGGGCCGTCGTGATGACTCCTGGAAATGGGACTACCGGTAAGTAATCCGTATCTTTTCCGAGAGTATTGGGTCCCTATTCTTAAGGTCCATTTACATGGAACGAATGTCGGGCAAACGATGCCCGACACTCATCTCTGTTTCCTTGCTCCCGTTCTGCACTGAAGCTAGCAGAGCGGGCTCGCACAGAGTGGCCAGCAGGGGGGCGGGGCAGTGAAGGAGATTTCTCTCCTCTCGCTCCCCCACCCCTCTCTATTGAGATAACAGTGGTCGTGCAATACAGAACGGCCGCTATTTAAACTGAACAATGTAGCTTATCGTTTATGCAGCATAAACGATGAGCTCATCGTTCAGTTTAAGCAGCCATTCAGTACTGAACGTCCGCTGTGTTATGGCAATGGAGAGGGGCGGGGGAGCGAGAGGAGAGAAATCTCCTGCACTGCCCCGTCCTCCTGCTGGCCACTCCGTGTGCAAGCCAGCTCTGCTAGCTCCCATGCAGGAGCGCGGAAACACGGGGACGAGGGTCGTGCATGGTTTGCCTGACATTCATCCTGTGTAAATGGAGCTTTAGTTCTCTGAGGTACCAAGACTTCTATCATAGTTTCCATAGATCTAAAGTTAGATGCATTGGCATCCTTATTTCCAGGGGAGTGCCATACAGTTCACTCATAGTGAAGGTCAATTTGTGTTTAAGGGAAGTTGGCTAGACAACTTCTCAATTTGGTTGGAGTTTGGCAAATTTATACCTTCCAATGTGCTGCTCTAGAGGGCATTCTAACTGATCTAGTTGAATTTGTGGAGGGTACTGTGATAGTGGGAGGGGACTTTAACCTTGCCTTTGATCCCTTGATCGACATTTCAAATGGATCTTCCGCGCCGACCTCCCATGCAGTCTCTGGCGCTTGTAACTGGTATGAGTGATGAAGATGCTTGACCCACCTAAAGTAAAAAGCAAAAAAAGCTAACTGGGAAGATCCATGCGAAATGTTGATCAAGGGATGAAAGGCAAGGTTAAAGTCCCCTCCCACCAACACAATACCCTCCGCAAATTCAACTAGATCAGTAAGGATGCCCTCTGGAGCAGCACATTGGAAGGTATAAATTTGCCAAACTCCAACCAAATTGAAAAGCTGTCTAGCCGACTTCCCCCAACAAACAAAAATTGCCAAACTCCCACTTTTAAAAAATCCCTTTTTTTTTAATTCATCAGTCGCTGTGTAAGGGCTTGTTTTTTGTGGAATGAGTTGCATTTTTTATTGGTACTATTTAATGTGCCATATAATGTACTGAATTTTTTTTTTTTTATTCTTAGGGCGAGCACCCACTGGCGTTTTTTTACCTGCGTTTTGCGTTTTGCGTTTTGCGTTTTTCCTGCACAGGCATAGAGATAACATGTGTTCCTGTCCACTGGCGTTTTTTTTGCATTGCGTTTGCGTTTTTAACATAGGAACTGTCAGTTGCATATGTGTCCTTATTTTTCTCCATGGAAATTAATGGCAAAGCCGCGAAAACGCCGCGAAAACGCCGCGGAAAACGCCGCGGAAAAAACGCGGGACACGCGGCGAAAACGCTGCGTTTTTTTCCCGCGGGAAACGCAAACGCCAGTGGGTGCTCGCCCTAAGTGTAGTGAAATGGAATAAAAACAAAATTACACTATCTTTGAGTGAGTCTTGTTTCTGCGGTGTACACATTGCAGCGGAAATGACATAACTTTATTATATGGGTCAGTGTGATAACTACGATAGCAAACTCTATTTTTTTTTTTTCCTGTGCTATTTTTTTTTAAAGATTTATTTTTTAAAAATTCTTTTCTGTCTATCTTCTGACCACTAACCATCTTTATTTTTTCCATCGACATAGTTGTGCGAGACGTCCTATAGTTTCCGTTGATACCATTTTTTAATACATACGACTTTGTGACCGCTTTTTATTACATTTTTTTTTTCTTGCAGACTGGGTGACCAAAGAAGCATTAGTCGGGCTTCTTTTTTTTTCCCCCCGTGTGGGGTAAATGCGTTACTTTGATCAGACTTTTTCGGACGCAGTGATTCCAAATATGTATTTGCCTTAAAGGGGTTGTCCCGCGGCAGCAAGTGGGTCTATACACTTCTGTATGGCCATATTAATGCACTTTGTAATGTACATTGTGCATTAATTATGAGCCATACAGAAGTTATAAAAAGTTTTTCACTTACCTGCTCCGTTGCTGGCGTCCTCGTCTCCATGGTTGCCGTCTAATTTTCGCCGTCTAATGGCCAAATTAGACGCGCTTGCGCAGTCCGGGTCTTATCTTCTCAATGGGGCTCCGTGTAGCTCCGCCCCGTCACGTGCCGATTCCAGCCAATCAGGAGGCTGGAATCGGCAATGGACCGCACGGAAGGCCTGCGGTCCACGGAGGGAGAAGATGCCGGCGGCCATCTTCACCGGCTAAGTAAGAAGTCACCGGATCACGGGGATTCAGGTAAGCGCTGTCCGGTGATCTTTTTTAACCCCTGCATCGGTTTGAAAAAAAAAAAAACCTGTTTCGGCGCGGGACAACCCCTTTAATGTCCATCCTGACACTGATATATGTTGGTGCAGAGGAATATTCTATGGAGACTTATTGTTTAACCCCTTAACGCTGCAGGACATAGTTACGTCCTGCATATTTGGAGTACGTGTGAAGGAAGATCGCAGGGCGATCTCAGTCCATACATCGCAGCTGCCGGCTGTTTCTTACAGCCAGCACCCGCCCATAACTTGTTGTGACAGGAAGAGGAGAGTTCTTAAGGCCACCTCCCACCACCATTCTCCAGTGTTTTTTCCTGTCCCAATGGACACACAGGAAGTTCTCTGTGCCAGAGAATGGACGGAAGTGTTACTCACCGATGAATCCAGGATCCGGTGCCTGATTAACAATTGAAACTGCGCCCCATTAAAATGCCTATTTGAGGGGTCCCACTGGCACCCAGTATCCAAGGAAACATGTAATCAAGAAATTCAAGTCATAATCCAGATCCACCATCCAGCAATCACTAGAGAACCAGCTGACATCAAATGAGACTTTTTACAAAAAAAGTCATACAGTCAGGATCAAGCAAAAAAGGAAAAGTAGATTCAGCGCTCGTGGGATCCGGTGCCTGCTAAGGAGAGCGGGGCGGTACAAAGACCGCCAGCGGTTAGGAGATTCCAGACCCTCGGCAATTTCCTAAGCATCCCTGCTTTCCGGTCCCGCGGCTTGCTTCGGATGATGGTACGATGGCGTCACCTCGCCAAATTCAAATTAAAGGCGCTACTTTTCAATCCCTGAGAGCATTTCCTGCGAGATTCAAGCTTCTGCATCTACTCCTAACGCTATGGACAGCAAGGAGGTAGCAGTGGAAATCTACAAACCGTGAGTAGTCCACTTGGACAAAAAACTCCATTACCTAATCGCACTCACCTGTTAATGCAGGATGAAACTCAATAGCCAAGGCTTAAGGGAAGGCTAATCAGGGCGGAGCTGCAATCCTTTATGGGTAATCTCCACTAGATGGGGTTGAGAGACTGGTTCTCTGACCAGTCGGGTCCATCTAGCCCAGCAAATAAGGACCTGTATTCATGAGCACTCAGGGAATGTGGGACTATACCTTAGCTGGATTAAAGCGCATGTCTAGTAAACAGAAGATCCTTAGTTCTACTCAGCAGTTCCTTGCTCTCAAAACAAAAAGAGTAAAACTATATAATAAGATCTAGCTAATAGAACTGATGTCTGATACTAGTCACAGGTGCAAGACTGAACAAGGACAAAACTAAATCCAACAGCTGAAGCAGAAAGGAGCAACTTTGTAAAGGGCTGGCTATCCTTGATAGTTTTTAAAACTTTTGAACTCTGGAGTGAAGTGCCTAAAATTGAGTTATAAGGGACTGCCTTGTTCAAGCCCAGCTGAAAGACCCCATGAGATCAAGTGAGACCGCATGTAGTCTTCCAGAAACCATTATAGCAGCCACCTCGGTGGCACACAATGTGCCTGTGGCTCTAATAGCTAGGAAACCATCTGAAGCTGGCAGATGCCGCAGCAGAACCATACACTTTCAGCCAAAAAACGCAGCATTTGAAAACTCTAAGGCCTGAGCAGGAGATGCCGTCTCAAGAAATGAGCTATGCTCAATTCCAGTCTCAGGGGGAGTAGTTATTAAAAAAAAAAAAACATAAAATAAAAATCCTTTTTTTGGGAAAAGTAAGAGCAAAACAGGTAGATGAACCTACCCAAAAGATGACTAGTGCAACAGCTTCTCTTTGCCCCAGAATGATTGTATCTCTGGAGTCCAAAAAAGAATTTTTGCCTTTTTCTCTAATAGGGTTATAGTTACACCAGACCCCGTCCTTCTCGAAGAGAGATGGGAGCAGGCAGTTCAGACTGAATACACATGTGCACGCACCGATTCTGTGTGGGAAAATTCCACACGGAATCCTCCCGTGTCCGCTGCCAGTGACCCTGCATAGCTGTCAGAAATCATCATCTTCTGTACTGCAGATGTGCCGCCGATGCACATGCACTAAACAGATCTCCCCACAGCGTCGCCTAGGCTATGACGCGGATCCGCGACACTTCTGCAATGCTCATTGCAGAAGTGCCGCAGCAGGGACATCTTTTTCTATTGACTTCAGTGGAAGCCGTCCCTGCGTATCTGCTCTGAAAATAGAGCATGCTCCGATTTTTATTTCGGCACATAGGTGGATTTTATTTGCGGTTGCTATGTGCATGGAAAGAGGAATCTCCACACACATCAATGGGCACATTGAGCAGCGGATCGCCTGCGCCTGTTGACAAGTGCGGGTTCCGCAATTCAATTTGCCCCGTGTGCATGAGGCCTTAGTAAAACAAAAAAAAGGTTTGGTACCGTGTTACACTGAGGCCTTAGTGAAGCAGGTTTTTTTTTCCTTTCTTTTTTTTACTCCTCTTGGGCTACTAACCTAAAGTCCTTTAATCAGTACATTTCTGAATTTAGTCTAAAATCAAGACTATTAGATCTATGATTCCCCGAGTTAATCAGGGTTGCCTCATTTGCACGTTGAACTCAGACACACACTGCATATTCCCATCCACCTGGCATACCAAAAATATATTAGATTGTGGTTAAAATGAGTTTGAAATAATTTTTCAGCCTAAACCTAGACACCCAAAAAGTTTTCAGGGTATTCCTTGATTAAAGGAATTAGTTACTGTTACCATGCGGCGGTTGCTGATCCCCCCCCCCCCGGCTTGTTCAGCTGCCGCGAGTGCCTGGCCGGAGCAGCGCTGGTGGCACGCAGCGCCGGGCGCACGCGAATCTGCGAGTGCAGCTGCCGCTCATGAGCTCCCTTTTATTATGTTCTGTTGGGGGTTGGCTGTCTCCCTCTCTCCGCCCCTGGGCGGAGGCTTTTGCTTAAAGGTCGGGAAGAGACTTGCAGTCACTGCCAGTAATTGGTTACCCTCAGTGGGCTAGCTAGTCTGCCTCTGTTGGACTCCTGCTTCTGTCAGCTTGTCTGCAATACCTTGCTATTATCCGCTAGGTTTTTCCATCTGCCTCAGTTCTACTTAGTGTTTGTGTTGGTTATTTACATCTGCCTTTTCTGTCGGTATTCTACCCTTTCCATCCAGGTACGCCAGCGACCCTTTTTCGCTCCCAGTTGCCCGCCTGGGGTTAGCCAGGAGTGGAGGCAAGCAGGCAGGAACAAGGGTTGTGGGTGAGATCTAGGGCACCCGGGCGTATGACGGGCAGTATAACGTAACACATTAACTAACCCTTAAAATTGCTCTCCAATGGAGGCCATGAGTACCCTCGCAAGTCAGTTGCAGGATTTAGTGCAGTAATTAGCAATGAAGTAGCAGCATCAATGGTGTAGTAAAATAGAGAAAAGATTTATTGCTCCATAAAAATGGTGACTTTTCGACTAGGTGAGTCTTTATCAAGCCTAATACATTGCCATACATACAGGGTTTAAATAGCAACTGACATGACAGGGTAATAGGACACCCCTCCAAAGGGAGGTAATTAGCACGCATAGAAAACACATGTTACAACAGAGAAACATGAATACATTAATACCTGCAAGGACTCCATATGTCGGGCAACTCCCGATATACACGCTGAAAACAGCACTCACCTGGTGCACCCGCGGTCTTATTCTGGAGACGCTGTTTACAGCATGTATGTGTGGAGTTGCCCAACATATGGAGTCCTTGCAGGTATTAGAGGCTTTTAGTCGTCTCAAAAGGGCGTATACTGCTGCCCCGGTGCTAGTACAGCCTGATGCGCAACGACCATTCTTCATTAAGGTCGATGCGTCTGAGGTGGGGGCAGGGGCTGTATTGTCTCAGGAAGTCAGCGGGAGATCTGGGTATAACCCGTGTGTTCTTCTCGCGGAAGTTCAGTTTGGCGGAATGTAACTACGACGTGGGTATTATTGGTGATTAGGTGGTCTCTAGAAGAGTGGCGTCACCATCTTGAGGGGGCAAGGCATCACATTACCGTGTATACTGATCATAATCTCACCAATGCTAAGAGACTCACAGCTCGTCAGGCCAGGTGGGCGTTGTTTTTCGCCAGGTTTAACCTCGTCGTTACATATATTCAAGGGGAGAAGAACGTGAAGGCAGACACTCTCACGGAGTTTCGGTTCGCCGGAAAGTGAGACAGTGGCTCCCGAGAATATCCTGGCACCTGGGGTGGTGGTGGCAGCTATAGAATCTGATCTCGTTCCTCATCTACAAAATTGTCAGCAGGACGCTTCCTCAGGGGTGCCGGGGGGGCAGATGGTTTGTGCAAGAGACCTTGCTTCTTAGTCATTGAAGAGTCTCATTCATCTGTTCTCGCATGCCATTCGGGGGTTCAGGGGACTCTGGATATTGGTATCAGACACTACTGATGGCCAGGCATGTCTCGGGAGATTCACGACTTTGTTAAGGGATGCACTGTCTGTGCACGCTCTAAAAGTCGGTGGAGTCATCTGGAGGGTCCTCTGAGACCATTACCGGTGCCGCCTTGTCCGTGGTCACATTTATCGGTAGATTTTATCACCGATCTACCTGAGTCTCAGAGGTCCACCACTATCCTAGTTGTTGTAGACCATTTCTCAAAGATGGCACATTTTGTGGCGTTAAAGAAGCTATCTTCTGCGATAGAATTTTCCAAGATTTTTGTAAAAAAAATCATTTGTCTACATGGGGTTCCCGAGAACATCGTATCTGATCGCGGGGTTCAGTTTGTTGCGCAATTCTGGCGAGCCTTCTGTAGAAACCTGGGAATGTCTTTCCTTCTCAGCATTCCACCCGCAAACTAATGGTCAGGCGGAGCGGAAGAACCAGGATTTAGTGCAATATTTACGGTTGTTTGCTGGCGAAAAGGCTCATCAGTGGGCAGAATTCCTGCAGAGTTTGCACTAAACAATCGCACTTGTTCCTCCACTGGGGTATCTCCATTCCGTTCCGTATATGGTCAGCATCCTCACTTCTTTACAGCTCTTTCTACTCCGTCTGCCTGTCCTGCAGTGGATGTCGCCACAGATGCGCTGCAGGGGGTGTGGAAAGAAGTACAGAAGAACCTGGAAGCAACGGGGGCTCGTATGCAGTTGTGTAGTGGGAGGAGTCTGTCGGTATCTGAACCTTATATGATGGGACAGAAGGTATATTTGTCTTCTAGAAATCTCAAATTGAAGGTTACGTCTTTGAAACTGGCGCCGCGTTACGTGGGTCCCTTGTCATCACGCGTGTAGTAAACCCGCTTGCTTATGAACTTGATTTGCCAGCTACATGGAGGGTTCATAGGGTTCTTCATAAGTCATTATTGAAACCTTTTGGCCCTTCGGTGTCAGTTCAAGCTGAAGATATAACTTATTCCTTCAATTTCAGTGTCAGAATAAGGGAAAAGCAGCGTCTAAAGATAACATCGCTGGATGTATTACAATATCAATTCAGGAAGCATATAATGCCAGAGATCTGCCTCCCTCTGGGGGGTTAAGAGCCCATGCTACAATGGCTCCAGCTATCTCATGGGCTGAAGGTGGCGAAGCTCTACAGAGCAGTTATGTAAAGTGTCAATGTGCTGTAGAATCCACACATGTTGTAAGCACTATCACTTGGATCTCCATTCTGGTAGGGAGCTGGCCTTTGGGCGGAAGGTCCTCCAGGCTGTGCTCTCTCCTCCCTAGGGTTAGTGATGATCTGGTATTGCCTCTGTGTGTTGTCAGGATGGACGTTATAGTAAAGCTGGAATTCTTACCGTTAATTCCTTTTCTACGAATCCATCATGATACCACATATTATCCACATAGGAGTTGTGATAATTTGAAGCCACTGGAGAATGATGGAGTGAGGTGGCCTTAAGAACTCTCTTCCTGTCTCAACGAGCTCAGGAGGGGCAACTTCCATGTGTGCTGTCATGATGGACTCGTAAAAAAGGAATTAACCGTAAGAATAACTCCAGTTTTTTTTTAATTTAAATACTTTTATTATAAATATGGCAAGTTTTTAAAGTAAATTGAATAAGTTTTAAAAAGTTTTACAAAAAAAAAAGTTTAAAAAGGTGTTTTTTTTTTAAATTTTAGTCCAGAGGTGACATGAACTTGCAATAGTTTGATCGCTTCTGCAGTATAATGTAATGCCATAGCATTACATTATACTGCAATCTGACAGGCATTCTAACATGCCATGCCACAGGCATGGCTTGATGGAAATCTTGATATGATAGCCCTGGGGTCTTTTAGAAGGCCCCCCAGCTGCTGTGACACTCGGAACATCGGTCGGGACATTTAAAGGGTTAACAGCTCCAATGAGCTGCCTGGCTTATCAGAGCTGTTTTGGGTGGGTGTCGGTTGTAAGAAACAGCAGGCAGCTGCGATACCCCAAATATGCCGGACGTAACTGTACATCCTGCAGCGTTAATGGGTTAAACAACAAGTCTATAGAATACTGCTCTGTGCCAACACCTCTGCAACTAATTCTGTGGGTAACCTCACCTATTCCTTTGATTTAACCCAACTATTGGCCCTACACTTGCTCTGTGTTCTTCCCCAGGAATTTGATCTTGCACTCCCCACTTTTTCCAGTATTGAGCAACCCACTATTTCTTCCAAGTTTCTCAGTCCCATTTTTATTTTTTCACTCTGCAGGATGGTGTCATGTCTCCCATTTTCTGTCCGGATCCAGCTGACTTATTTGATGTCTCTTAGACTCTGTCCGATTGGGCCCATGGTGATCCATGCAAACTTCCCACTTTGTGGTGCCTTCCCTCCTCCAGGAGGATTTTGTAGCTTGATCGCCTCCTTTAAAATGGCTGGTCTGGGCTCGGGCTCGGCCCGCCACGTCCTGTTGGAACTTTGCTATCGATTTCCCCACCTCCCAGTTTTTAAACCTCCATTTCACTTTCTCTGTCCCAGTTGTCCACACACATCCACCATCGCCAGTAAAAACCAGGAAGTGAGCTATAAATTGCTCTCTTGTTGGTACTGTGTATCGTCTAAGCTACATAAAATATATCCTTCGGCAATGTGTTGGCATTGTGATGAGGAAGGCATTCTTTTACGTACATTCTAGGATTACCAACCTGTGAGGGGCTTTTGGAATGCTGTTCATACGACCACTTGCAAAATTTTCCATCTACATATTCCCAAGTCTCCAGCCATGTTCTCTTGAATCTTTCTGACCTTCCGTTCTACCAGAAGTTTGTAGTCAAATATTTTATTAATGTGGCCAGGTCTTGTATTCCGGCTCTCTGGAAATCCACCTTGCCACCCTCTTTAACCCCTTATTGACGCAGCCCTTCAGGTTTTTTTTTTGTTTTGTCTCATTTTCGTGCCCCCCCCCCCCCCCCTTAAAAGACCGTAACTCCAGTTATCCATCGAAGTAGCTGGATGAGGGCTTTTGTCTTGCTGGACAAGTTGTATTTTTCAATGGCACTATTCAATGCACGATATAATGTACTGAAACTTTTTCAAATTTTTTAAGTGGAGTAAACATTCCGCCATCTTTTAGTGCATCTTGTGTTTTACGGCACACAAACTGCAACAAAAATGACATGATACAATACCAAACTTGTATCGTTTTTTTGTTCTAATTTTTTTTTTTCAATTTTCTGCTGCCATCTTCTGCGTGCAATAACTTTATTTTTCCGTTGACATAGTTGTGCGAGGGCTCATTTTTTGCGGGATGTCCTGTAGTTTGTTGGTACCATTTTTGAATACATATGACTTTTTGCTTGCCTTTTATTGCAATTTGTTTCTTGCAGACAGGGTGACTAGAAGCGCATTTCTGGTATTCTTCCTTTATTTATTTTTTGTTCTGACGACGTTCATTGTGCGGGGTAAATGCGTTACTTTGCGACCGTAATTGTAAATATGGCAAAAGGGCTTTTTTTTCATGGACTTTTTTCAACAATTAGTAAAACTTTATTCTTATTTAATCGTTTGGGGGATTTAAATGCCGCTGCTAACAGAATTGACAGCGGCATTTAAATGGTTATTGGCTCCGAACAGCTGTGCAGCTAAGCTGTTGCCGCTGGATGTCGGCGCTAACAGCTGTCGCCCGCACTTTATGAATAAATACAATGACCCTTGCAGGACGTAAATGTACGTAATATAGCGGGAAGGGGTTAACATCCTTAATACATAAGGTTAAAGCTATCAAGTAGATAGTTAACTGCTTCATTGCATGGCAGATCTGATTCCAGGTCTACGGCTTAGGCAGCCTCATGGATTAGCTTCCAATGCTTGCAGGAGTTTAGAGCCATTGTTCTGGCTAGGTTCTTCCTTATTTTCCCAACTTTTGACAGGAGTGGTTCCTGCCCAGGACACTAGCTACCCCTTTAAGACACACAGACTCCTCCATTCCCTTTATCCTTCCTTGTTTCCTTAAAGGGGTTGTCCCGTGAAATCAAGTGGGGTTATACACTTCTGTATGGCCATATTAATGCACTTTGTAATATACATCGTGCATTAAATATGAGCCATACAGAAGTTATTCACTTACCTGCTCCGTTGCTGGCGTCCCCGTCTCCATGGCTCCGACTAATTTCTGCATCTTCTGGCTTCTTTAGACGCGCTTGCGCTGTCCGGCCTTGTGCTCTGTTGAATGGGGCCGCTGCGGCGTGCTCACGCCGGAGAGCTGGTCTGCGCATCGTCATCGTAGCTCCGCCTCCATCACGTGGTGCCGATCAGCCAATTAGGTGGCTGTAATCGGCAGTGGAACGCAAGACAGGAGAAGATAATCCACGGTGCACCATGGGAAAAGACCCGCGGTGTACCATGGGAGAAAACCGCAGTGCATCCTTGGGAAAGGACCAGCGGCCATCTTTAAAAGAAGAAAAGAAGAAACTGCCCGAACGGGGATGCAGGTAAGCGATTTTTTTTTTTTCTTTTTTTTTTTTTTTAAATAACAAAGGGATTGTTTTTAACGGGGCACAATGTGGGGGTATGTAGAAAAAATTTTTTGATTTTGCCGCAGGACAACCCCTTTAAGAGGCTCCATTATATTAGTTGTGACTTCTCAATTCACTTTGTGAAAAATTGAGGTCTTTTTTTTTTTTTCTTTTTGTTCTGGTTCTAGTTTTGAATCTCTTCAGCTTTGATTCTTGTTAGTATCCTATTTAAAACTTTTAACAATTCAATGAAAAAAAATCTCTTGTGGTTGTTTTGATTTACCTTTTTACTAGGGTTTTAATGTTCTGGTAGAAAGTGTAAAACTGTATAAAATAAATTATTTTAAAAAGATCGCTGTAGACAATTTAGTCCCTGTCCTAGATCATACTGAAGAGCCGTTTATGTGAAGTAGCTTTTAAAACTGGTGGCACTTTACAGCAAGGTTTGGGCTCCCTTCAAAAGCTAGTATGATTTGTCATCTGATTAGCACAGAGGGACAGATAGCCCTGGGGACAAGATCTCCGCTGTGATACATTATCTTCATTGTGTGGGCTTTGCTAGAACTGCAGCTGGATAGGAGTCAATCGTCCATCAGGCAGCAGATATGTTATGTCTTCGATCAGAGGGGGCTTCACAAACTGCATGTACTGAGGCTGAGACCCTATAACAGTACAGGACGTGCAGTCTTCCTGCAGCTCCCATCCTCCTCCTCCTCCTCCTCTGGGAATGACTGCATATTGTATATTACAAGAGAAAGTGAAAGTAAACACAGGGTCCAGGGTTCAGACGTTACAGCCCTGGAAACTCCCAAGGACTCTGCAATGGCCGGGCCTGGAGCCGTGTTCCCACTCGTACTAGGTCTTGTATGTAAGTATAGGATCTACTCTTGTTACATATAGCTGGAAGTGTCAGAAAAGGCTCCACAAACTTACTGCCTCTCATTGGGGGGGGAGGGGGGGGGGGCAGCAGTCAGCAGCTTTTGTCTCCAGAGCTGCAGCCCCGTCCTTCTCCTCCCACCTCCATGTAGGGGGTGGATTATCTCTGCTCTTCCAAAATATATTTGGCAAATTAGACAGATGACTTTTATAATAACTGCTGACAGACGTGCCAGTTGGTGTACAGACACACTTTACCAGCCCTTCTATCCAGGCCCCTTTCTCTATCCACTTTTCAGAACTTGAGGAATAGACCTCACACCTTGTACTCGATTTTGCGGCACCAGTGTGTATATGAATGGCATCGTGAGATAGTCGCATAATCTAGAATACATTCCACGCAGGTCACATGTAGGTTTGCCCCAACAGGACACCGGTCTGTTTTGTGTGCTGTGATAGCAGCAGCTATTTAATCCTGTCAACAAGCTACAAATTATATTAACGCTTTTATGATAGATGGTTTGAGTCTTGATATTACTATTTTAGAATGCTGCATTCTAAGGGCGCTTTCACACGGGACAGAATATTCTGCAATCGCAATACGGAATAATGCATCCTGGGATTCTGCAGCGATATTGCAGAATATCCCGTACCGTGTGAAAGCACCCTAAGGGCTTATTCAGACGACCATATGTACGGCGTCCCTCTCTGCAGGAGGAGGAGACTGGAAGAGTCGGGAGCGGTGCACTGAGCTTCTGCCCCCTCTCCGCAGCTCGGCACTATTTGTAATGGGAGGGGGCAGGACCAAAATTAACATGTCGCAGACTTTAATTCTGCGCCGCATGTTAGTTTCCGCACGGCTTGTCCACATCTGTCTCTCTGCAGAGTGTCCAAGACTTCTGCAAATCTCATCCACTTTGCTGCTTAGTTTCTGTTTTAACCCTTTCCAATCCACTGTCTGACGTCTAAAGACATTCTGATTGAAGGCTGTACAGCTCCAATGTCGGAAGACTTCCGGCAGGGTATTCTCACTGTAGATTACTGGCTGCTCTGTTGTCAGGGGCCTCTCCAGCATGTCCCACACCGCAGTACTGGTTCTAGCCAGCAGATGGTGCCATTGTATAATGGCAGAAAGAGAGTGCCCCCTAGGAAACCCTGAATCCAAAATTGGATTGCAAAGGGTTTAAAATGCATATGGAATTTCTAGACAGAGGGTCCACATAGAAATTTCACAGCATTTCCGCCCCCTGTGAACTATGCCTAAGGCCTGAATACACATGAGCTGATTTTTGCTGCGGGTTCTGCAGCAATGCCCGTCCATATTATACAATGTAAGGCCGCCTGCACACGAGCGGAAATCCCGCCGCGGGATTTCCCGCGGGATTTCCGCCGCTGAAAGTTTGCATAGGAGTGCATTACAATACGCATTCCTATGCAGACGGCCGCGGTTTGGCCGCGCGAAATCTCGCGCGGCAAACAAACCGCGGCATGTCCTAATTTTCTGCGGGGCACGCACTCACCCGGCCGCCGGCTCCGGTCTGCGCATGCGCCGGCTGCGCGGCAGTCGGCACATGAAAGAGCCGGGCCGCCAGGCGCGGGTGAGTACGCGCTCGTCCCTGCAGGCGCTCGGGTCGGATCGCGTGGCGAGAATTCTTGCTGCCCGATCCGACCCGCTCGTCTGCAGGCGGCCTAAGGCTGCATTCCCATGAACGTATATCGGCTCGGTTTTCACACCAAGCTGATATACGTCTTCATGTGCAAGGGGGGAGGATGGAAGAGCCAGGAGCAGGAACTGAGCTCCCGCCCCCTCTCTGCCTCCTCTGCACTATTTGCAATCAAAGGAGGTGGGGCAGGGGCGGGGCTAAGTTCCAATAATTAGCCCCGCCCCGCCTCCCCCCATTGCAAATAGTGCAGAGGGGCGGAGAGGGGGCGGGAGCTCAGTTCCTGCTCCTGGCTCTTCCATCCACCGAGCCAATATACGTTCGTGGGAATACACCCTTCAAGCAAGTCTTTCACACACGACCTGAAATCGCTTACAATTTCCGCTCGTGGAGAAAAAAATCGCTGCATGCTCCATGTTGGTACGCTTTCTGCAATGACAGCATCCATTAATGTCAATTTTGGAAAGGTTGCGGGACCTGTGTTATCACCTAGCAACTGTGTGGGGAAATCTGCACTGCGCATGTGCGACGGTCAGCCAATCCGCAGTACAGAGAATGAAGAAAAATGCAGGTACGCAGGGCTCACTGGCCACGGTCACGGCCGAATTCTGTACGGGATTTCCCACACTAAATCCACGCGTGCCGTGCGCATGAGGCGTAAAGGTACTCTTTATTAGGTTCAGTGCTAAAGCCTAGAGGGTGGTTATTGGTGCATACTGTGAATGTGTCACTGTTACTAGTGGGGGCGCACAGGGGGGGCAGATTGGGCCCTATTCTTTATAATTAGATGTTTTAGAAGAATTGTACAGTAAAATATCAATATTTGCAGATGCAAACTGTACAGTAATTAACACAAGAGGACAGTATGTCTGCAAGTGGATCTGGATAAGTTGGGAGGGGGGGGGGTATAAAAGTGGCAAATGAGGTGTAACACCTATAAATGTAAGGTTCTACAGCAGCCATGTGCGGTACGTGTATTTCATGAACCACATGCAAACCCATCACGGCTTATGTGGCCGTTCAAATGTTTTCATACTGACGTTGGCCTCGTTTAACAATTTTTGTTTGTGTTTCAGTTAAACAAACTGAAATAAATGCGGAATTACATGTTTTTTTCCATGCTGATTTTCAATGGGTTTTAGGGCGGCTGCACACGGCCGTGACGGGCTCCGCCGCGGAATATTCCGTCACGGAGCCCCCCAGAGACCCCATACTTACCAGCAAATCCGGAGTCCTGGGTCCCGCATGACGCTTCGGTGCGACGCGCCGCAGCGTCGTGACACGCCGGCCACGTTACAAGACACGCCCACAGCGCCACATGACGCGGCCGCGGTAGGTGGAGAGGCGTTTTCACGCTATCTTCCGCTGTGCTACAGCGGAAGATAGCGTGAACGGACGGCTTCCATTGACTGCAATGGAAGCCGGCCGCGCGCACACCTGCAGCAAATAGAGCAGGACAGGAGATTTCACGATGTGGAATTCCGCGATGGAATTCCGCACCATGAGCCCTGAGCTTATTAGGTTCAATAGAACCAAATAGCTGCGGGCAACGTGGCGGAAATCCGTCCGTGGGAAGGAGGCCTTAATTTAAAGCAAAATTCCATTTAAGTCCGCTCACACGGAGCAGATGGCACAGCAGACTGCACTATTGCCGTTCTGTTTGAAAAATGGAAATGAAACAGAAAGGAATTAAATGGAAATATTTCCTTTTTTAGTAAAATGCATTAAAATTAATGGGGAGAACAAGGAAATGTTAAATGCTAAATTCATTTTTTTTTGTTTGTTTCTCTGCTACTCAACTGTCCGATGCAGGTTGCACCTAAGTTTCTTGGATGCTGCCTAAGTCTTCGGTCAGACGGACGTTTTTTCGTGCGATCTGCGCATGCAATCTGCGCATATATAGAACCATTGCTTCGCAATGGGATCGGTCACATGGCCGCTTTTTATGCAGATGTCCGATAAATTATAGGACACGAGGAATCGCAGATCGCGCCTATCTGAATTCATGAATGGGTGAGTGAGAGCTGCCTCTGATTGGTGAGGGCTGTGACCAATCAGAGGCAGCCCATTCAGCAGGCGGGGATTTTAAATCCTCGGCTGCTGAATACTACACAGAGCAGTTCTGGAGAACTGCCGGCCGACCGCGGCTGAACTCTGGCTGCAGGGACAAGGTGAGTGTATATATATTTTTTTATTTTTACACATTTTTTGATGTTTTTCAGGGAAGGGCTTATATTTTTAAGCCCTCCCGAAAATTCATGCCGCGCTCGCCGGCAACCCATTGCTTTCAATGGAGCCGGCTGTATTGCCGGCTCCATTGAATTTCAATGGGTTGGACAGCGCTCCTTTGATTGGGCCCGTTTCGCCGAAAACGCTGCTAGGTGCAGATTTTTCGGCGAATCGTCGGCCCGGTCACGCGATTTGCGGATGCGCATCCGTCATGCGACCCGCAAATCGCGGCAAAAAACGGTCGTCTGACCGAGGCCTAAGGCAACAATTACATGAGCGAGTGTCACTCGGCACTATTTGCAATGAGAGGAGGCGGGGCGGGGGCAAAGCTAAGTTACGGGAGTTAGCTCTGCCCCCTCTTATTGCAAATAGTGCTGAGGGGCAGAGAGGGGGCGGGAGCTCAGTGCACTGCTCCCGGCTCTTCCAGCCTTCTCCCCCTGCAGAGATGGACTCCGGATATCGGCCGGCGTGAATACCCGGCGGATATACGGTCGTCTGAGTAAGCACTTAAGATGCATTTTTAACTGCAGATGCGAGGTGACGTTCATGCATCACTTAATTGAAATTGTGATCCTCTTGTGCCTGTTTCATGCGTGTCAGCAGATAAGCAAGTGTTTTCCATTGGTTTCAATGGGAAGCATTACATGCGGTTTGACAGTTTTTTTTTTTTGTTTGTTTTTTTTCCCTTTTTTATTCTCATGTTTTGTTTTTTTTCCTCCTCTAAAACCGGGGTACGCGTTATCCTGTGTGTCTTAGGCCTCATGTCCATGGGCAGATCGGATTTTACATGCGGGAGCACATAGCTGAATACGACCCTGCCTGTGGCCTAGGACGCTGTGCGTCTTCTGCTTACCTGTCTTCATTTTCTTCACTGTGGATGTGTGCGCAGAAGCGCCGTCCGGCGCGGCACAGCACATGCGCAATGGAGTTTTTTTTTCTTCTTTTTTTAAACTCCTGCTTCCCCACCCGTAGACATTAAGCCTTATAGAGTGAAAAATAGGTAAATGTACAGTCCAGTTGTATACATGCTCTGCAACTTGTGCAGGGAGGGGGAGGAGGTTGGCTGTGACCATCAGCTACTGTGAATGACGTGTCCTGTATTGTATTATATATATATATATCATTGTAATCCTGGCTGATGAGGTGGTGACAGAGGTTTTCTTTTTTACAGAGCGGGAAGTGTCAGACTATAATGAATATGTTGAGACCAATGCTCGGCACGGTGCTCCAGACACTAATAATCATGTAGGTGCCTTTTGGCTGCTAAGCTTAAAAATGGATTTTTGATCCCTCCTTTTCTGCTCTTTACTGCACAAATTAACTCGGCGTTTTTTCAGTCTGTGTGCGGTCGGAGTCTACAATGGACGTCTGTTTTAGTAAATGCTAGTATTCCCCATAACCCAACAATTCTGGAGCATCTTGTACTTCTGCGTTGTCCTGTTCCTCAGGGTTTATTCACACCGGTGTGTCTGATTTTTGATCTGTGAAAAACAGACCAATTGTAATCCATCTGCACGCCCATGCTGAATCCACGTGCATTACGTGTCCATTTATTATGTCCGTGGGCCGCACATTTCTTCAGGTGTGCAAATAAACATAAAGCTGACCTATTATTTTTCTAGCATTGTTTAGTGGTGGTCCGTGAAAAACAGATCACACATTGATGTCCTCCACGTGGGCTCTTTTTCCATTTTTCACGCTCGCCCAACTTGTTCTACAGTTCATGGATTGGTGAGTGTATAGTCCCGTTGACTAATGGGTCAGCGTGTGGTCTGTGTGCAGCCTGTTGCAACTACGTAAGCTACAGTAATGTGAAAATCGCCGTGTGAATAAGCCCTTACACGCCTCTAAGATGATCCAGAATTGTGATATCTTGACAAATTCAAGTATTTAATAAAACAGAGCTGTCTGGAGAGAAGATACATTGTCTTCAACACCTTTACGCCACAGGATTCAAGTTTACATCATGGGCGCATGCTACTTGGCGCAGCAGGATGTAAACTTGTGCCCTATGTTTAAAGTGTGGCCACGACACTGTAATGATGGCTGCTAACATAGCTAGCTGCCTATCGCTACTTTCCACTGGGGCACCAATCACAGCAGTCCTGCTCCAACAATCGCTGTGATTGGTCCTTTAGCAGTGACTGACCAGTCAGAGCACAGTGGCCCTAGTTTGCGCTATTTACAATGCGAGCTTTCCATCCAACCACCGTAGTGTGGAGACCGGGCTAATAAGAGAATTGTGTCCAAAAAGGAGAAAAATACAGTGATCGATGTTCGCGTAAATGGTGCAGGTGTTGGAACAGGTTCACATGGGCGGATTTGTGCATGAAATGTTTGCATGTGTGATATGCTGAAATGGGAACTCATTGATTTCAATGGCTTCGTTCATGAGCGTGTATGTTGCATGCGTAGTTCTGTTGTGCCAAAAAGCGCTGTATGCTCTATTTACCTGCATACAGCATCTAACACTCAAAGAATTTGGCTATTTCAATGGCTGTGAACATTTGTGCGGTTTGGTTTGGTTTTTCCTGTACGTGCAATTGTGCAGGACTTGCATGTGCAAGAGATAAATACACAACTTTCATTCCACAAAAACTCACAAATGCCCTCGCACTTGTGTGAATCCGGACTTGGTGTAGTGTGATCAGTATATTAGTGGAGTTAGTGAAGTGTGATCAGTCGGTGTAGTGATAGGCTACATTCACACGGGCGAACGCGATATCAAGCCGAGAACCCCCCCCCCTCCCTACCAATGTGCATTTTTCACGCTGATGGGAGGCAGTTTAATTTAAAAAAAACGCATAACTTCTGGTAAGTTGTGAACCTCAGGCATGTGTTTCACATGCGTCAGAGGATCATACGTATTTCACATTGATTTCAATGGGAAGCATTGCATCACATGGCATGCACAGTTGTCTTCATACCTAGCATCAGATCGTGCAAGAAAGTACATTGATGCAATCCCTTTAAGGCTGCATTCACACAGGCGGGCACAATATCTGGCTTTGGTACTCTGCTCGATATCGCACTTTCCAATGTACTGTTCTGGTTTTTTTTTTTTTTTTTTATTTTTTTATAAAGCGGATGCAAAGCGTTTTTCATTCAATGACGCCTAAAATCACTTTTGTGAAATTGCAATATTTCCAGCGCTTGTTTCACGTGCGTCACCGGATCAAAAGTGTTTTCCATTTATTTAAATGGGAAACGGCACATGCACATCACACGGCATCTGAGTGTCTTTTAAGGACCCATTGAAAACATTGAGCGAGGCATTTTGCGTGTATGCCCAATGATAGAGTACGTGTCGATGCTGTAAGGGGAAAAAATTGCTCATGTAAAGTCCCATTCAAAAGATATGAGTTCACATTTGAGTGAGGTTTGTGCATCCCGCAATGCAGAAAACTCGTGTGAGATTCTTGCCTGTGTGAATAAGCCCGTAGTGTAGTATGATCTGCCAGTATATTAGTGAAGTTAGTAAAGTGTAATCAGTGGGTCAGTGTATTAATCTAGGCTCATCCTGTCTTTGTTTGTTTAAAAAAAAAAAGTCCCAGCTGTGTTCCCCTCCCATGACCAGGGTATTCTAGAGTCACACCTGCTGTGACCCCCCTCCCACTGTATCACTGTATCCCCACCAATAAATACACTAAGACCCTATTACCTCTAAGTATTTTGGCAACAGCAGCTGTTTTATTTAAACAAACATATCAAAACACTTTTTTATATACGGATAGGAGGTACTTGGAGCCACAAAGGTCTGGTGCTTAACCCCTTAACGACTGGGCCATAGTGTTTTTACGTCCTGCAGCTGCAGGACGTGTATGGAGGGAGGTAGCGCCGCTATCTCCCTCCATACAGCGTGGGCGTCAGCTGTATCGCGGCTATTAACCCTTTAAATGCCGTTGTTAATTCTGACAGCGGCATTTAAATCCCCCGAACGCTGTTTGGGGGTCCCGCACGGCCCCCCCTCCCCCACGGTGAGATCGGGGGATCCGTGCAGGTGTCATGGCAGCCGGGGGTCTAATGAATGGCCCCAGGGCTGCCTTAGCAGACTGCCTATCAAGCCATCCACACAGGGTGGCTTGAAAGACTGCCTGTAAAAAAGCAGTATGACGTAATGCTATAGCATTACGTCATACTGCAGGAGCGATCGAAGCATCGCATGTTAAAGTCCCCCAGGGGGACTTCAAAGTAAAGTAAAAAAAAAGATCAATAGTTTTTTTAAATTGTAAAAAAAAAAAAAGTTATACAAGTTTAAATCACCCCCCTTTTGCCATATCTATTATTAAAAAATCTAAATCATAAAATAAAAATATGTATTTGATATCGCCGCGTCCGTAAAAGTCCGATCTATCAAAGTAGTGCATTATTTTTTCTGCACGGTGAACGTCGTCCGAAAAAAAAAATAAAGAACGCCAGAAATGCATTTTTTTTAATTTCAGCTGTCTCCCAGAAAAAACGCAATAAAAAGCGATCAAAAAGTCGTATGTATTCCAAATTGATACTATCAGAAACTATAGGACATCCCGCAAAAAATGAGCCCTTGCTCAACTACATCGACGGAAAAATAGTTATCGCGTGCACAAAATGACCGCAGAAAATAATTGAAATAAATGTAATATCTTAAAAAAAAAAATACAAGTACTACAGCAAAAACAATACTGTATAAGTTTGGTATCGTGGTAACCATACTGACCCATAGAATAAAAATATCAGGTCGTTTTTGTTGCAGTTTGTGCGTCGTAGAAAGAGGACGCACCGAAAGATGGTGGAATGTCTTTTTTTTTTTTCCATTTCTCTCCGCTAAGAATTTTTAAAAAGTTTTTCAGTACATTATATGGTACAATAAATAGTGCCATTGAAAAATCCAACTCGTCCCGCAAAAAACAAGCCCTCATACAGCGACTTTGATGGATAAATAAAAGAGCTACGATTTTTTAAAAGGGAGTAGGAAAAAACAAAAATGGAAAAAAGCAAAAAAGCCTGGTCATTAAGGGGTTAAAGGGGTTTTGTCAATTAAAAAAAAAAAAAAAAAAATCTATACGGAGAACTGCAGAGCCGTAAGTAAGAGCAGTCTGGTGCGACAGCAGTGGCTCCGGAGCTGCTGCCACAGAAATTAGAGCCCTGCTAAGAAGCGGGGGACCGCCGAGAGCGGAGAGTCGGAGACCCCCCTGAAGGAGGCAGCGCCGACTGGGAGTCCCGGTGGCCCGTCCGGTCGCTGGTGCACTCTGCAGCTTACACCAGGCATCGACATAAGGAGCACACAGCCACACACTCAGAGCTTGGTTACAGCGCCGGAGCCCACTCAAGTGCCAGTGGCCCGGACTTCAGGGCGCCACGGCCTATACAGCCACCATCTTAAAGAGCGGCCTACAAAGCTAGGTAAAGCCACAGGCCTGAGTTTCGGGGGACGGTGAAGGGCACACGGCGGCACTGAGCGGAGGACTGCCTGACCACACCAGCCAGCAATACCTGGCACAGCGGGCACCATAAGGGAGGCAATAAAGCATTCAACTACCAGCGCTGCTGATACAGAAACCCGCTGGTGGGGGAAGATCAGAGCAAAACCCTCCAGAACCCAGGGCAACCCTCCTTACCTTACCAGACCTTCCCTGAACGGGGAAAATCTCATTAAGATTGGGCACTGACAAGAAAAAGAGAAGGGTCAACCTTGACCCGTAAGCACTCAGAAGTCCAATATAATTCTGGTTATTACGAACAAGAGAACACCTTATAACCTGGTAACCAGATAAGACCCTTTACAAGACTGCATCCACAACAAATTCCCGCCTCCGGTTCTAGGGCATGGTCTGCTCTGAAAGTCTCCAGCGACGCTCACTCTGTGCACCAATTGCTGACTGCCTCGCTCCACACCTAGGGAATTGTTCATACACAGTTAGTGGAATGATCACGACCTACCCATGAGCTGTGCTCTGACCCTGTCCCAGCCACCAGAACAGAGACACTTCCTAACACCAAACTCAACGAATATAATAATCTGAATACCTAATATGTCCAGGAGAATTAGCAGACGGAACAAAACACAACCTCCAGCCACTCAGTGTACCTTACCAGAACTTTTTTCTAGCAACCAAGTCACCCCACCCCGTCACAGCTGGCACCGCCAGCAAAACTCCAGAAAAAGGCGTATGTTCCCGACGAGCCTTCCGACTCAGAGTTCTATCGGGTCGGAGCAAGAGGAACAGGCGGCCGAGGAGTCCTCAGATGATGAGGGCCACAAAAGATACTTATTCCATCAGGACGATTTAACGGAATTGATTAAGTCAGTCAGGGCTACACTAAAAATGGAAGAGCCCAGAGAGCCACATACTGTACAAGACGAGATATTCGGGGGACTAGGGGAGAGGTGCAAGCATACCTTCCCTGTCCACAAGAATATCGCCAAAATAATCCAGAAAGAGTGGCGGAAACGAGACGCAGGCTTCTCCGCTAGAGGGGTAAAAAGAAGGTACCCATTCGAGGAGGAAGTCTGCGCAAGCTGGGAGGAAGTACCTAGGGTAGACGTCCCGGTGGCCAAAGTAGCCAGGAGGACAACCCTGCCCTTTGAGGACGCCGCACAGTTAAAAGATCCCATGGATCGCAAGGCGGAGGGCCTTCTAAAGAAATCATGGGACGCAGCGGCAAACATACTTAGGCCAGAGATCGCAGCCACTTGTGTGGCGCACACTCTGGCGGTATGGCTAGAACAGCTGGAGCTACACTTAACCAATAAGACGCCAAGGGAACAGATCCTAAATTCCCTTCCGATCCTGCGTATGGCAACAAATTTCCTAGCGGACGCCGCGGCCGAAACTGTCAAACTCTCGGCAAAAGCTACAGCCCGCTCTAACTCAGCCAGAAGAGTGTTATGGCTGAAATCATGGTCAGGCGACCTAGCCTCAAAAAATAAGCTATGTGCCCTCCCCTTCTATAGCCAGTTTTTGTTCGGACCGGACTTAGACAAGATTCTAGAGAAGGCGGCGACAAAAAGTAGGGATTCCCGGAAGAAAAGCCACAAAGAGGGAAGACCTTCTTACGGACCCCAGTGCAACAGCCCGAGGCCTACCGAGGCAAGGGCAAGACAGGCCGCTGGAGTTACCCCAAGGGGGGCAGATGAAGGAACATCCTCTTTAACCCCCACCAGGGGGAGCCAAAGCAGAGACCCTGACGCCATCCCCGTAGGGGCAAGGCTGGGGAGCTTTGTGGATCAATGGGCTGCGATTTGCGAAGGCCCATGGATCCCAAAGATCTTACAGCAGGGATACCGGATAGAGCTGGTGTCCCTCCCCAGAAGGAAATTAATTATCACGGGAGGCTCCAAACAGTTACACCTACTAAGGCAAAGCGTTCGGGACCTGCAACAACTAAACACAATATCCCCCGTACCGCAAGCCGAGGAAACCCAGGGCCATTATTCCAGGCTCTTCCTAGTAAGAAAACCCTGCGGAAAGCAGCGGATGATGGTAAACCTGAAGCCTCTGAACACCTGCATCAGATACAGAAAATTCAAGATTGAGTCCATCGCCTCAACGATAAAGTTGATTCCCAAAGGAGCCTACATGGCATCCATTGATTTAAAGGATGCTTATTTCCACGTACCGATCCACGAGGGGTCCCGGAAATACCTAAGGTTCGCAGTGAATATGGGCAAGGGAATAGAGCACCATCAATTCAGATGCCTGCCCTTCGGGATCTCCTCAGCACCCAGAATCTTCACCAAAATTATGGCAGAGGTAGCCGCCTACCTGAGGAAGAAGTCGGTCCTAATAGTACCCTACCTGGACGATATTTTAATAATAGCAGAGTCCAGAGAACTCCTAACGGAACACCTGGGGATAGTGCTAGAACTTCTCCAATCCTTAGGATGGATCATAAACTGGGAAAAATCCAGCCTAGATCCCGACAAGCAGAAGACATTTCTGGGAATAACAACTCAGAATCGCAATGCTCCTGCCTACCCGAGGAAAAAATACAAAAAATCCGACGGTTAGTCAAGACCTTCCTACGGAGACGATTATGCACAATTCGGGAAGCCATGTCTCTCCTGGGAAGCTTGACGTCATGCATTCCAGGAGTGGCATGGGCCCAGGCTCACACCAGAGCTCTGCAAGCCTCAGTCCTATCCACGTGGGACAAGAGGCAGTCCTCTCTAGGGACAAGAATGTACATCCCAAGCATGGTGAAAACATCCCTGCGTTGGTGGACATCCCCAGAGAACCTGCGGAGAGGGGTTCATTGGCTACAAAACCCAGCCACTCACATCACAACGGACGCAAGCGCCTGGGGATGGGGAGCGCATGTGGGGAACCAGTTCTTTCAGGGCCCCTGGCCTCAAAGGATGAAAGAACAGTCCTCAAATTACAGGGAACTACAGGCCGTATGGCAGGTCCTACAGCAGTTAGGGAACTCGCTACGGAACCGGCATATAAAGATACTGTCAGACAATTTCACCGCGGTCGCCCATATACAACACCAAGGGGGCACAAGATCTCCCGCCCTGCAAAACATCGCACAGAAAATTTTTCACTGGGCATAGGGCCGGATCCTTTCGATCACGGCAACCCACTTGAAGGGGACGCTAAACCAAAGAGTGGACTTTCTGAGCAGGAGGCAAATAGACCCAGGAGAATGGTCTCTCTCCCTGGAGGCGTTCAGAATCCTGACCAACCGGTGGGGGACCCCACAATTGGACCTGTTCGCAACCAGGGAAAATGCCAAAAACCCAGGTATGCACACTAATCCTGGTGACCCCCTTCTGGCCCAAGAGAAGCTGGTTTGGTCTTCTAGCAACATTGAGCGTCCAGGGCCCAGTCACCTTTCCTACCTGGACAGATCTTCTATCGCAGGGGCCACTGAACCATCCGAGCCTAGACAAGCTCCACTTAACAGCATGGCTCTTGAGGAATCCTCACTAAAAGAGAAGGGATTCTCAGAGAGAGTAGTAGAAACGTTAATGTCCAGCAGAAAAAAGACGACCCACCTTATCTACCAGACAGTTTGGAGAAGGTTTTCCTCATGGAGACAGGGAAGGGATCGTGGGGATTCTATCCCGGAGATCCCTCTAATCTTAGAGTTCTTGCAGGAGGGCCTAGAGATGGGCCTCTCTCCAAGCACCCTGAAGGTCCAGGTCGCAGCCCTTAGCGCCATATGTGACGCAAAGTTCGCAGACAACAGATGGGTCAACAGGTTCCTAGCAGCAGCAACTAGATTACGGCCTAGGCCCATAAATCTTTTTCCAGACTGGAACCTTAATTGGGCTCTAAGGGCCATGACAACGGTATCATTCGAGCCGATCGAAGCACTACCCATAAAAATGCTTACTATCAAGACCATTTTCTTAGTAGCCATCACCTCCGCAAGACGGGTTAGCGAGCTGCAGGCCTTGTCCATTCGCCACCCGTTCCTGAAAATCTCGGACACCAAATTAGTATTTAAAATGGACCCGGCGTTTATGCCAAAAGTACTATCACATTTTCATAGGTCCCAAGACATAATAATCCCTTCATTTTTTAGTAAACCTAAAAACGAGGAAGAAAAAACCCTAAGCTGCCTGGACGTTAGGAGAGCAGACCTACGCTACATAGAGGCGACAAGCCACTGGAGGCGGGATGACAACTTGTTTGTCCAGTTCAGTGGCCCAAATAAAGGGAGCAAAGCAGCGAAAAGCTCCATAGCCAGGTGGATCCGCCTAGCCATCATAGAGTCCTATAAGGCCCTCGGGAAGGAAATCCCTTTAGCTCTTAAAGCCCATTCTACAAGGGCAGTAGCATCCTCATGGGCCGAACATAGCTCAGCCTCGGTCGAGCAGATATGCAAAGCCGCAGTCTGGAAGAAACCCCACACGTTCGTTAAACACTATAGGGTAAAAGTGCAGCAGGACGAGGAGATGGCCTTCGGCCGCAAAGTCCTCTCGGCAGCAATCCCACCCTAGGGAAACTTAAGTTGGTACTTCTCAATTGATGCTGTCGTGGAGACGACTGGGGAAAAAATATATTATACCTATACCGCCCCTGGGGCGCATATTGTGCGCACTGATGGCCCCCGTCATTTTTGGGGAAAATGGGTGCGCGCAGTACTGCCACGGGCACCACGCAGAGCCCATTTGGTTTGGTGCAGATTCGCACATTCCTGATGACCCCTGGAATCTTTGGTTTCAATCTACTACATTACTTAAAGGGGTTGTCCCGCGCCAAAACATTTTTTTTTTTAATTCAATAGGCCCCCTGTTCGGCGCGAGACAAACCCAATGCATGTGTTAAAAAAAAACCAAACGTTTAGTACTTACCCGAATCCCCGTGCTGCGGCGACTTCTTCCTTACCTTAGCAAGATGGCCGCCGGGGTCTTCTCCCATGGTGCACCGTGGGCTCTGTGCGGTCCATTGCCGATTCCAGCCTCCTGATTGGCTGGAATCGGCACACGTGACGGGGCGGAGCTACGAGGACCAGCTCTCCGGCACGAACGGCCCCATTCACCAGGGAGAAGACCGGACTGCGCAAGCGCGTCTAATCGGGCGATTAGACGCTGAAATTAGACGGCACCATGGAGACGAGGACGCTAGCAACGGAGCAGGTAAGTATATAACTTCTGTATGGCTCATAATTAATGCACGATGTACATTACAAAGTGCATTAATATGGCCATACAGAAGTGTATAACCCCACTTGCTTTCGCGGGACAACCCCTTTAAATTGTTATGTTTGGATGTTTCTGTTAACATGTTATATTTACATACTGGGACGGGGCGGATAAACTTGATGCCCACTCCCTTCCAGACTCAGGTTTTACCCCCTCTACATGAATAGGGAACACTCAGTCTGGGATTTCTTGGGTTTTGAAACCTAATACGACTCGATATTTTCATAGTTTTTTCATTACTTATCTTGTTTTCATATATTATGTTGAAAGTTCTTTCCACACGCTGTTTACCTGAAGCTCAGAGCTCCGCAGGCCCGCAAACTCCACGACGGATTGTTAGTGTAATTTGGCTGACTCTCTCCTCCTCACAATGGTCACCATAATTTCACATAATATGAAAGGGTTTATCTCCCCACTTAAAAGGAAGAAAGCATTTATCCAGTACCTCAAAAAAAAGCCCAATGTCATCTGCCTTCAGGAGATACACTTCTCCACCTCGGCCCCAGTTATATGCACCTTCAATATTCACGAACATACTCATCTGTAGCAACCAAAAAACACCAAGGAGTCACCATCTTTTTACATAACTCACTCCCCCTCACGATCACCAATGTTGAAATAGACCCCTTGGGTAGATTTGTAATCTTACAATGCATACTACGAGACCAAAGGCTGGTTCTGGTAAATTCATACGCCCCGGTTAACAACCCCTTCAAACTGTTCTTCCAGATCACTACAAAACTTAAAACACTGCCAAGGGCATCCATCTATTGGATGGGAGAATATAACATGGTCCTCTCCCCTTCACTGGATCGCTCATCCCACAGTCTAGATAAAATCAGCCCTAAACAAAGGGCTTTGATAACCGCTACGCTGAAAGATCTGGCACTAGCAGATAGTTGGAGAGAAATCCATGATTCAAGAAGGGGATACACCTTTTTCTCAGCCCCGCATAAGTCCTACTCACGTATTGACTGGGCGCTGGTTTCAACCCATCTGCTCCCCTCCCTCGCACAGATGACATACTCCGTGTGCCTGGTCTGACCATGACATCGTCCTAACACATTTTGTTGACCACTTCTCCCAGCCCACCTCTGGGAGATGGAGACTCAACGAATCCTTATTAAAGGACCCCATAACTACCGCCCAGATTTCAGAGCAACTGGCCGTCTTCATGTCAACTAGCAACAATGAAGACACACAGCCCGTGTGGATCTGGCTGGCACACAAAGCCTTCATGAGAGGTCAAATTTCCAGGATAGCAGCCATTAAAATGAGGGAAAAAACACAGGCCATACTGGCCCTGGAAAGGTGCCTTGCTTTGCTCGAAGTAGCCAATCAGCAACGTACTAGTATAACCTTGATTAAAAATATAAGTGACACAAAACTTCAGGTTAACCTTTTATACACATCCCAGGCAGAAAGGGCCCTCCAGTGGACACAGTCCGTTTACTTTAAACTAGCTAACAAACCGGATAAGCTACTGGCAGCACGACTCGGAACAAAGGAAAGAATTAACTCTGTCGACTCTATCAGAGCAGATAATGGGTCGTGCACCTTGAATCCAGATAAAATGGCCCAAACCTTTTTACGACTTTTATAACAACTTATATAAATATGAACCTCAGAAATCCCCCTCTGCCCCTCAGGATTTCCTGAAGAACATTACCCTCCCACAGCTCTCGGTCCGCCAGAGCGAGCGTCTTGGCCAACATATCACAGTGGAAGAGGTGGAGGAAACCATTAAGTCCTTAAAACCAGGTAAAGCTCTGGGCCCCGATGGTTTGACGGCCTTGTATTATAAAAAATTCACTGCGTTCCTCTGTCCCTTTAACACGTTTCTATAATGATATCTTAGAAGGAAAGTCGGTCTCCGAAGAGTTCCTGAAGGCCCACATAACAGTTATTCCCAAACCAAATAAGGACCACACCTCACCTAAACATTACAGACCAATTTTACTCCTAAACCTAGACTACAAGATCCTGACCAGTATTCTAGCTAACCGTTTTTAAATGACTTCCTTCCCTCACTGATCCACAAGGATCAGGTTGGCTTTATCCCCTCCCGACAGGTGTCCGACAATATTAGAAAAGTCCTCAACCTTATCCATCTCTCAAAAATTTACAAAACCCCGCTGATAACCGTGGCCCTGGATATTGAAAAGGCCTTTGACAGCCTCTCGTGGGACTATCTTTTCGCAGTCCTAGAAAAGGTAGGCATCCAAGGGAGTTTCATCACAGCGCTGCGGACCCTTTACTCAACTCCCTCAGCTGAACTAAAACTCCCCCCCCCCCCCCCCCTCCATAGACAATAAAATATTTGTCCAGAGAGGAACACGACAAGGATGCCCCCTGTCCCCAGCCCTTTTCGCATTGGCGATGGAACCTCTTCCCCAGGCCATTAGAAAAAACCTGAACATCTCTGGAATCCAAGTAGGAGACAAAGAATATAAAGCTAGTCTCTTTGTGGGTGATATTCTCCTTACCCTATCCAGACTCCTTACTTGTCTACCAAATCTAATAACAACCCTAGATGCGTTTGCAGAAGTCTTAGGTTTGGTAGTCAACATGGACAAAGCGGAGGCCCTATTCCGCAACATCCATTCACACACGCAGAAACTTATAGAATTAAACTTTGGCTTCAAGACATGCCCACATTATATTACCTACCTGGGTATTAAACTCGCTCCCAATATAGAGGTTCTATATAAATGGAACTACCTCCCCCCCCCCCCCCATCCTTATTCGCGTCCCTAAAAGCAGACTTGAAAAAATGGAACCAGCCCTCCCTCTCATGGATAGGTCGTATCAACTCTGTTAAGATGATAATTCTACCCCGTCTCTTATACCTATTTAGATGTCTCCCTATAGATGTTTCTACAAAAGATATTCAAGAAATGCAGAAATCCATTTTCCAATTTATATGGGGAAATAAAAGACCCCGAATTTTTTTTTAAACAATTTCTTTTTATTGAGAAATTCAAAAATGCTAGAGAAATAAACTGAAGCAGATTGGCCTTGCAGGGCCCGTGTAAATACAAACACATTAGTTCACAGTTGAAGTGTATGTAGCATAAACGATCTGTGTGCATTGCATTCCAAGAAATCTATTCGTTGGCATAGGAATGGGGGGGGGGGGGGGGGGTAGGTAAGAAGAAAGAAAAAAGGGGGGAGGGAAGGGGGGGTTCGTGTTAGAGTAGGGGTTAGGGGGGGACCTTAAAGTAACAAAGTAACAACTGTAACAAATGGCGAGTACATGGATTATTTGTCAAAGTGTGAGAAGGGGAGCTTCTGCGTGTAGGTGAGAGCTCTTTCTGTTATGTTAATAATCAGTTATTTCTGCTACCTTGGAACCCGATCCATGGCGTCCAGAGGGACGTAAATTTGTCCCTTGTTCCAGACTCCCAAGCAAGTATCTCATCAAAACAAAATATTTGGGCTATTCTTTCCAACCATTGGAGTATCTGTGGGGTCTGCTTTTCTCTCCAGTAGAGAGGGATGAGAAGTTTGGCCGCTGTTAGGAGGATAGTGGGTAGACTTTTATTTGAGGGTTTGAATCTGTCTGTGGGTAGCCAAATCAGGACGACTTCTGGTCTGAAGGAGAAAGATGTGTGGCACATTTTGTTGATGTGTTCTGTGACCGCCTGCCAGAAAGGTCTAATTTCCAAGCAGGTCCACCACGTGTGAAGTGCGGTTCCCCTCTCTGTCTCACATCTCCAGCATTTTGTCAGTAGCCTCCGGGTTTGTTTTGGATGTAGTTGTTGGGGTTCTCTACCACCTAGTCAGGGTTTTGTATGAATTCTCTTGGATTCGTATGCATCTAGAGAAGTCATGTGAGTTTTTCAAGACCTTGAGGGTCTCTTCTCTGGTGAGGTTAAGGTCTAGTTCTCTTTCCCATTCTCTAAGAAACCAAGGTTTCTCTGAGGTCTGTAGAAGAAGGCCTTTGTATATTTGTGTGACCAGTCTCTTTGGGCGGGAGGGTAGGGAGATATGTTTCGAACCACAATGGGTCTGAGTTTTCACATCCAGATTTTTGTAGCTTCAGCAGGGAGTGGTAAAGTCCCGTTTTGCCCAGGAAATCTAGGTTGAGGTAGGCGAACCTCTCATCCAGTTGGGTCTGATTTGTAAGTTTGGGGCCATGTAGGATATCATGGATCGTGAGATCTTTAAGTTTATCCCAAAATCCTTCAGCTGTGTGCGCTTTATTAGCGAGAATAGATGGAATTAGGGGGGCAGGGGTCATCTGGGGCAGTGAGTCTTTCTCTGCTAATTCCAGTCTTGTAGACTGGAGTACTTTAATTGTACTTTTTGTGATGGGACTTAGTAAGTGGCCTTTGTCTAGTGACGGGCTGTTAGACCACAGCAGGACCTAATTGCCTTCTCCTAGCATGTGTCTCTGGGCACATAGGGTAGGGGATGTTATCTCCGTGTCGGTCAGTAAGATCCATCTGGCAATGTGGATCGCCCTGTAATATGCTTGTAGGTTTGGCAATCCGGCGCCTCCATGGGGGCGTTTTTGGACTAGATGGGAAAACGCCAGGCGGGGGTTACATTTTTCCCATATGAAATCTCTAAACATCCCATGCATTTGTGTGAAGAAAAAGCTAGGGACTCCTATCGGGACCGTGTGGAGTGTGTAGATGATTGGTAGAATATAGGTGGATACTAGGTTCTTTCTCCCCAGCCGTGAGATTAATGGTGAGTTAAAGTTGGGATTTCACTTTTTGAAGTAGGGGGATGTAGTTAGCTTCATACAGGAGTTTAATGTTGGAGGGTAGTGATATACCGAGGTATTTGATGCTCGATGATGGCCAACGAAATTCGAATTTCTTTTTCAAATAGCTGATAATTTGGGGCGGTGTGGAGATATTGAGGGCCTCTGACTTATCCCAGTTGACTTTAAAGTTAGACAGCCTGCCAAATAGGTTGAAGGTCTTTAGGAGCGCTGGGAGAGCCTTTTTTGGGTTTGTGGTAAAGACCAATAGGTCGTCTGCAAATGCCGCGGTGGTGTGTGTTATCTCCTATCTTAATGCCTTTGATATCCAGAGATTGTCTGATTTTTTTTTTTTTTGGCGTAAAGTCTCCATCATTAGTATGAATAGTGTGGGAGAGAGCAGGCAGTCCTGCCTAGTGCCGTTTTTTTTTTTTTTTTTAGAGATAATGGTTTGGACAGTGTGCCGTTAATCTGAATCCTCGCGGAAGGGTCGGAGTAGAGTGTGAAAATGGCGCTGATCAGGGTCGGTGGGAAACCGAATTTTGTCAGGGTATGTTCTATGAAGTTCCAACTGACCCTGTCAAAAGCCTTTTCGGCGTCAGTGGAGATTAGTATCAGTGGTGTCTTGTTTATTTTAGTGTGGTGGATGGCATGTATTGCTCTTGTGTTAAATTTCCCTTCCCGTCCTGGGACAAAACTTACTTGGTCGGGGTCGATCAATTTTGGGAGGTGGGGGGCTATTCTCTGGGCGATCAGTTTCTCCCACATTTTGATATCCATATTTAATAGAGAAATTGGGCGGTAATTGCTGCATTGGCTCGGGTCTTTACCCTCTTTGGGGATTATTGTGATGTGGGCCTCGAGCGATTGTTTCGGAAGGGGGGAGCCCGCGAGGAGGGAGTTGCATAGTCTCGGTAGGTATGGGATGAGTGTTTTTGCGAACTTTTTATAATATAAGATCGGAAGCCTGTCTGGGCCCGGGCTTTTCCCGTTGGGGATAGAGGCGAGAACCCTAGTCACTTCCTCCTCTGTGGCTTGCTGTAGTATTGATGAGGTGTCCTCTTCTGACAGGCTCGGGAGTTTTAAGGCGTTAAGGAATGTTAGGGTGTCTTCTGGTGTCGTATTTGACTCCCCCTGTAGATTGTACAATTTGGGGTAATATTTCTCGAACTCCTTAGTCACTTCTTTATTAGACGTCACTATGTCTCCCGTGGGGGTTTTTATCTGTGAGATGAAGGTTTTCTCTTTGTTTTTTAATAAGTCTCTCGTCATCATTTTTGAGCCTCTGTCTCCATGTATGTAGATTTTGTATTTAGAAGTGAAGAGTTTTTGCTGCTTTTATATTAAGGACATCTTTAAGTTTTTCCCTAAGGTTCTTTAATTTCGTGAGTGTCGTTGTTGGGTCTATTTTTGTTGTGTTTCTATGTCGGATATTTGGGTTAGCAGTTTGTTAGTTTCCTCGTTTCTTTGTCGTTTGACTCTGGTTCCTAGGGATATTAGCTCTCCTCTAATGAAGGCTTTGTGAGCCTCCCACAAGATATGGGTGGATATCTCCTGAGAGTCATTAATTTTGAAGAAATCTTCTAGTTTCTCTGTCAGTAGGGAGCAGTTTTCTCTACCATTTATAAGTGTACAATTGAGGCGCCAGCTCCAGTCCCTCCTTGGCAGGCTGTCTACTATCAGTGTGGCGGAGACAGGGGCATGGTCTGATACTGTAATTGAGCCTATGTCTGTTGAGGTGATTAAGTGAATCTTTGCCTGATATCAGTATGTAGTCGATTCTGTGGTACGTGGAGTGTATATGAGAGTAATATGTGTATTCTCTTATTCCTGGGTTCAGAATCCTCCAGACGTCTTGTAAATTTAATTCTGATAGGAGACTTCGTTTTCTATTAATTTGTTTTCGAGTGAACTGCTCAGAGTTCGAGGTGGTGTTTAGTGAGTGGTTCAGTGCTAGGTTGAAGTCTCCGCCCACCACGCATAGACCCTCTGCAAATTTACTGAATTTGGTTAGAACTCGTATTAGCCATGGGATTTGGTTTTTATTTGGGGCGTATAGATTGGCGAAGGATATTTTACTGTGTGCCACTGTGCCCTTTAAAAAGATAAATCTACCTTGCGGGTCTAGTTCCATCTGTTCATGAGCAAAGGGGACTTTTTTATCTATTGCAATGGAGACCCTCCTGGAAGCTGAGGAGTGGGTACTATGGTACCACTGGTTGAAATTAAACGTTGGGAGGGTAGGGAGTCAATTATGTCGGAAGTGGGTTTCTTGGATGAACATCACCTCTGTTTTGAGTTTTTTCAGTAAGGTGAGAGATTGGGTTCTCTTTTGTGGGCTATTCCAGCCTCTAACGTTAAATGAAGTAATTTTAATTTCCGCCATGGATTAGTTCCAGGTCGTTTTCTACTATTTGTCGAGTTGCTCTCTCTAACTGCATTTTTGCTTACACTCTTGCCATATAAACATTTACAAAAACAATTATAAACAACAAACGCCAAGTTAAGTGGCAAAGTGAGGAGTTTTATTTTATACGGGGCAGAGAGAGGGTCATGCCAAGAAGGGTCTTGCGCCTGTTCCTCAATCGGGCCCAAGAGTGGGGCAAAGCCCCCATGACTTCCCTCTCTCCCCGCGTGGGTGGGGGCTGGTTGGGCACACACTTCTAAAGGTGGGGGCAACCACCGAGACCTCTACTAACTAGCATAGCTATGGTTTTTACTAGGGCCACTTCTTGTGGTCCTGATTCAGCAGTTAAGTGGTCCTGATTCAGCAGTTAAGTGGTATATAACAGACCAAATATGAGCTCGATCCCCAGGTGTGGGGCATTGTCTATGCTAAACTGAGTTAAACTAAACTAGCACAGAAACTTTTTTTATAACAATTTTGTATCTATCGGCACTTACATGGGTTGGCGTCCAATCCAGCATGGGTTCGGTACCCCGGAGCACAAGGTTGTTGGGGCGTGCACAGCGCCGCTCCCCCAAATAGGGATGGCCCCGCGCCCGCAGCACGGGTCTCCTGAGATAGTATAAACAATAGCATATGAGAGGGGGAGGGAGGAGAGTGTCGGTGGGGGAGTAGTCCAGCGGCCAGGTCTCTTGTTCTAACAATAGATTATTTGCGTTCTCCCAGCCTCCCTCCTTTTACTCATTACCTGGTCAGGGCGCTTCGTCAGCAAGGCTACGGCTTGCGCTCCCGGCCCCACCCCCACCCCCCACCAAAGGAGAGGGGGGAGGAGGGAGGGGCACGGAAGAAGGCCAGAAACAAAAGTAGGGTGACAAAGACCCTCAAAATGTCTTTCCACTCAATGGGGGGGGGGGGGGAGCCCATTTTCTAGGTAAGCCAGCGACCTCTTCTTGTATCTTGGTGTTTTTGGGATTCGGCCCAGAGTCCAGGTCTCCGGTTTCTTCAGTGGTGGTAGCTGGTGTTTGATCTGGACAGGTAGCCACGACGGGATGTGTATTGGAGGTATTTCAAGCTTCTCCCATGCTTTTTCAAGTTCTTCTGGGGTCCTAATAATTATCTGTTGGCCTTCTTTGTACGTGGATAGGCCAAACGGAAAGGGCCAACGCACAGGTAATTTTTTCAGGCGCAAGGCTTCCGTCAGGCGTTTAAATAGTAGCCTTTTTGCCAGAGTGCTAGGTGCGATGTCTTGAAACAAAAGGACCTTGCTGTCTTCAAAAATTATTTCCTTTGTTTCTCTGGCTCGTTGTAGAATGGCAGCAGTGTCTATGTAATTTAGCAGTCCACAATTACGTCCCTGGGCGGTTCTGTTGTCAAGGGCCGGGGTCGGAGAGCTCTATGAATGCGTTTTATTACTATTTTGTCTGCTCTGTCCTTCCCCAGCAGAGATTGGAAAATCTGTGTAGCGGTTGAGTTTAACGCTTCGGTTGCTACAGTCTCTGGTAGTCCTCTGAAGCGGATATTTTTTCGTCGGCTTCTATTCTCCTGGTCTTCTATTAAGAGCATAGCTTGGTTCAAATGGTCTTAGTTCTCCAATCCAACAGGATGGCACAACAAGTTGTGTTTGTATTAATTCCTGTTGTGTTCTTCAGATCCTCTACTCTGTGCCCGATTTTGTTTAACTTCTGATTTAATATCCGCCAATTCTTTCATGACTGGAGAGATGGAGTAAGCCAGCAGTTTTTTGAGGAAAGCTCGCAATCGTCTCCCGCACCTCCGGTCGGCCGGGGCTTGTACTTTAACCCGGGGATTCTCCTGGAGGAGTAGGCCGCGATGCAGCGGATGCGGCTAGAGAGCTCCGGGTGATCTCTTTCGGGAGCCCTCACTCCCACGGTGTCAGCGATGTGTTTCCTGCCCTCGGATATCGCCTCTGTCAGGTGCAATCTCTCTTGGGAGAGCGTCCAGCTCAGGAGCCTCTGAGATGGTGCCCGTTCCCGCTGCTGGCTAGGCCACGCCCCCAAAAGACCTAGAATTAAACAAAAAGTGATGCATTATCATAATGAATCGGGGGCCTGTCAGTGCCTAATCTGAAAAAATATTACTTAGCAGCCCAGCTATCACAAATCCCACTCATTCGCTGGCATGGGGAGACCTCTTTGGGCCGAGCTGGAAGCTTTTATTTTAGCCCCGACAGACCTTGGGGCAATTTTCTGGGATAAAAACTGAAAATTTACAAATGCCCACCACTTATCCCCACTAACCCACCTCCAGTTTTTGTTCTGGAGGAAAAACAGATTCAAATATACCATGATGTCGCCTGTCTCTCTCCGCTACTACCTGTTTCCCCTAACCAGGCGTTCACCCTGAGTCTACAGGTTGAGAGCTTCCTGTGGTGGAGAGATAGGAACATCACACTACTTCATCACTTTATGCCACAGGGCAAACTTCTCACCCCACAACAACTGACTGAAAAATAGTCCATCCTGGAGCGCTTGTGGCTAGAAATTAGCCAAATCTATAGTTTCCTTCACTCCCTGCTAGGCGCCACTGGCTTTTCTGTCACTCCCACAGGCTTTGAAAGGTCCTGCATTTGGTCCCCACTCCAACCAGGCATGATATCATCACTATATGCCACCATGCATAAACCGCTACCAGAAACTAAACACCCCTTTATGCGTCGCTGGGAATCAGACCTCGGCATTTCCCGCTCTCTACCCCGATGGCAACACTGCTGTACTTTCATTTGAAAGGGTAGCCACGATGTAGTTCTTATTGAAGCCTTGCTAAAGATCCTACATAGGTCCTACCTGGTTCCCTCCACGATCCACAAATACTCCCCATCCACATCCCCGAATAGCTTCAGGGGCTGTGACAGCCTGGCCTCAATGGCCCATACATGATAGACTTGTCCGATGGTTAAGACGCTTTGGAGACAGGTGACCAGACTTCTTTCTGGAGTCCTGGGCAGAACATTCCCCCCCCCCCCCCCCATCTACTTGCCTCCTGGCCGACAAGCCCTTGAGTTACAATAACCAGCAACATAAGCTTTCTCAGCATATTTGTATGGCGACTAAAATTTATATTGCTTCTCGGTGGCTGTCACCCACTCTTTTTGGAGCCTATCATAGCAAGAGTATCGCGAATGATGCTATACGAAAAATTGTCGGCCATGAGGGGAGACAGTATGGAACTTTTCCTCAAGACATGGAAACCTTGGGTGGATCATCTAGACATACCGGGCATATCCAGGCCTCTTAGCTCGTAAGACAATGGACTGCGATTGATGACCAGCTTTCCCTGGCGCTCTAGAGGTGGAGAACGGAAGGTGGAATAGAGTACACAACGAAGCATTAGCATTAGAGGGGCTGCGGGTTAGGGGGAGGGGATCGTCGGAATACGTAGAGGTGAGAGAAGAGTGGGACGACGAGAACCTCACACAACACACATCTCATGTAGAAGGAGAGGGGAGGTGGAGGGGAAGATTCAGAGTCTGACGGCTAACACCATAGAGCTCAATAAATCGTGTGGAACCTTAGTTATTCAATTCTTTTTTCTTTTCTACTCCTTTTTGGTATTCCTTTCTTATTTCTGTATTAAGATGCCCCCTGTGTGGGGAACTCATTAAAACAGCATGCTATGTTTTATCACAAAATATTTTGAAAGTACTTACCTATTCCTTCCCTGTCAGTTTCCTTAGCACATCTTCTCCTAGCTGAGCTTTTGCAGTGACCCGGGTCACCTCACTGCATGCTGGGCCCAGCTTGTTTTAAAGGCTGCATTCTTCAAATTCCTTCCGGCTGGGTCAGTGAAGGTCACATACCTGTGCTGTAGCTTCACTGCCTAGGGAGGAATTGTAATTGTTTCAGAGACAGCTGGCATGAGCAATCTCTGAAGAAGATGGGCAGTCCTCCTGCTGGCCTGTGAGCTGTGACATAATGTACATTGGGCAGGCAGAAGACTGCCAATCAAATGTATGTAACCTCACAGGAAGGAGAAGAATCAGGCAGCTCAAGGTAAAGTGAACCCCCTCCCTGGACTGTAGGAGAAAGGAGAAGATGAGGCAGGTGAAGATCTGGTAAGTAGACTGACAGTAGAGGAATAGATAAGTGTGGTGTTTTTTTTTCTAGTGACAGAACCCCTTTAAACACATAAAACTCAACCTTTCCTCCAACTTTTGGAGGTTTGGAGACATCACTAGGACTCCACAATGGTAGGCTAGCATATCAAAAATGATCCAGGCCACCCGGGATCCCTTCCCTGGCCGTATCCAAAGCGCCAGACCCAACCACACTGAAATAAAATGGAGAGGAAGTCTTAAAGCTGAGTCCGTACCCACCAAACTCCCTCCACCCAATATAAAAATCTTCTTCCAACGACCCGCCACAGCCAGCACAACTTAAGACCTATGTGTGTGCAGCACCCCACAAGTGCCTTCTCAATGATCTCCTGTTTTGCTAATGTCCACCTAGCCATACCTATATCATTTAAATGGACCCCATCCCTTAACCAGTAACCCCCCTCCCTCCAAGTTAACATGCCTCACACCGACTCCCCTTTTTCTAGCTACAAAAGCCAATACATGCCTATTAATCTTTATGCTGGCCTTATTAATCTTCTCAACTGACATGGCCATCCTCCACGACTTTCTAGGGAGCATCTCTGACCACACGATCGCCATAACTGGGAACAACCTGCTCAACCTTAGTCGTGTTGGATGTTTGTACACAACTCCCTTACTGGGCGACCACCCAGGTCATTACCCCCAACATGCAGAACTAAAATGTCGGGGGCCCTATCCAGACCTGCAAAATGCATTACCTCTAGCAGGACCCTACCCCACAGCATGCCTCTGAATCCTAGCGAGCGGATAATCTCATCAGTCCTGGAGATGCCCTGTTGACGCCCATCATGTCAGCAGTCCAAAAGACAAACCAATCACCCAAGATCCAAACTAACGCTGCGCCGTGTCCTGTTAAAACAAAACAATGAGGAACAATCCCCACAAAATAGTTAACCAGACATCCCCCATTACCTAAACCACCCCCCTTTCCTTTATTCAAGTTGAATAATTATACCAATCCAAACCCCTGACCCCCCTCCAGTCACAAATATAACCTAAAATGACTGGACTCCTACTGCCCAATTTTTTGAACTGCTGGACTCAAACCCCGCTCAGCCGCCTCTGTTGCCGCCCCAATCCTGAAAACATGGGAAGAATACCCCGATTTTTCTTTTTGGATTTAAAAAAAAAGCCCCCAAACCTTATTGAGCAGCTGCCCTAAATTGATATCTGGATAGAAAAGATCTGTCCACATGTTGCGTAATGGGCCCGACTTAACCAAAACCCTAAAATATAAATCTCCGCACCTTATCCAAAGTAATTCTTTGTTCCTTTTACCAAACTTGTTGTAGTCAAAAGTTTCAAAATAGGCACAAGAAATCAAATAGCCCATACATATTCAAACACCTATCGATAAAAAACAAACCGTCCCAATAACATCCCAACAATCGCATGCCTTCAGGATGAATGGGAAGCCAACTAAAAGCTGATTCAGTATATGTTTTTGCCAACAACCCCCCTCTTCTATACGCATGTACCTTTTTTTAATGTTGTGTCAAATTACATATAACCACTAAACAAAGTTCAGGGTCTATACCATCATTCCCTGGCGCACTTTTTGAGTACAATAAATGGTGAATCTGCCGAAATTTATTTGGCGCTTTTTGGCACAACCCCCAACTGGGTCGCCCAAAGGAGGAGTAAAAAAAGGGCACGCCATACATCCCAACCTAACCACCTTTTGTAATTTTTCCCTCAACTCCCTCATGCTGTAAGGCCGATTTCAAATTCTTAACCGAAAAAGGGACCTGGTGCCCCGGAGGAGGGATCCTAAAACCCACAAACTGCGCTTTTTCTAACCTTGGGTACCTATTTAGATAAGGGACCATCCTTTAACCCCTAGAGTGGCGGGTTTCCTACGACCCTGTCGTACCCACCAGGGCAGGTTTTTTAAATGGTCTAATCATTGAATTTCAACTAATTTTGCAGTTGCGTTCCAAGAGCCATAACGTTTTTATTTTTCCATTGACCAGGCCATATGAGGGTTTGTTTTTTGTGGGACAAGTTGTACTTTTTGATGGCATCATTTTTGGGTGTATATAATGTATTGTATAACTTTTGTAAAAACATTTGTAGGGAGATTGGGGGAAAAAAAAGATTCTGCCACTTTGTTTTTTGGATTTCATTTTTACGGCATTCAACATGCAGAATAATGTGATAGCATTATTCTCTGAGTCAGCATGATTCCGGCGATACTAAGTTAATACAGTTTTTATGTTTCGGGGAGGAAAAAAAATGGGGGAAAAAGAAAAAAGGGGGCCATGTCATTAAGGAGTTAAATAATGTACTAACTTCCTTCTCTGGGTCATTACGATGCAGGGATACCAGATGTGTGATTTTATTTAACATTTTTTACAAAGTAAAGGGAGACAAGTGTTTTTATTTATTTTTTTTAGGTTTAAATAAATTTTATTGAATACAACTTTTGTCATGGTTATTTGCTTATATCTTAATCAATTAACAGAAAAGAGGGAAACTTTTAGCAATGCAGTTCTGTTAACTTCTACTTAGACAGTTGTAAATATGGGGGATAGAGAGGAAACAGAGAGGGGGGGAAGAGTGAGCAGATGAGACGTTGAATCGTGTAGATTGTGGTTCGTTCCCGGCCGCCCCCTCCCTATAATGGTGACTAAGGTTCGGAATTGGGTAATCAACCCGGACCTAGTCTAAATACTCGATAAACCTTTTCCTTTCTTCCAATTGTAATTACCTAACTTAACTTTTCTTATTCTAAGACGTACATAGGAGAAGGGGGGGGGGGGAGGGGGGGAAAAGAGGGGTGGGTGGGGGAAGTGGAGGGGTGGAGACTCGGTACTTATAGACAGGTGAGACTGTAGCGATTGTTGTCTCGGTACTCGTCAGGGTAGTGGCCGATCAATCAATCGTTCCTTGTTCAATCCAATATTTAAGGGCATCTGATCCCCTAAAGGCGGCCCACGACTGCCACGTCTTATAGTAGGTTTCCCACAGTTTCGGCTCATCAGCCCCCAGCTCGTCAAATCTCATGAGTGTGGAGCTCTTCCACCCACATACCTCTAGTCAAGGCAGTCGTGGTGCGCCAGAGTCTTGGGATGAGTCTTCTCACTGCGATAATAAAGTGTTTTAGTAAACTTGTCTTAGCTATTCTCCTAGCACCTGGGAACAGGGAGAGCAGGGCAAGTTTAGGGGTCATAGTCACGTCTGAGCGACTGATATGATTATACAGGGTTGTCACTTCCTTCCAGAGGTCGGCCACTAGGTGGCATTCCCACCAGATGTGTATCATTGTACCTCTGCTCCCTCTGCATCGCCAGCATACCGGGGAGGACTGGGGAAAATTCTCTGTAATTGGTCTGGGGTCCTATACCACCTTGAGACTATCTTGTAGTTAAGGTCCTGTACTTTGCTGTGGAGATCTTATGTGTAAGGGCCCATATTTTGCTACAGTCCTCCTCGGTGAGGTTTTCACCCAGTTCCCTTTCCCAAGCCTCTTTATATTTCAGGGCCTCATCCTCCGTCTCCCGACTCAGCAACATTTTGTAGATCCTAGATATCATGTGTCTCTGGTTTTGGTCTGACATGCAGAGTTGCTCGAACTCCGTGCCGTCAGATTCACTCCCGGCCTCAGTGAGCCCACAAAGCCCCTCAGCTGAAGATATTGGAGCCATGATCCTGGCCGTGGGGTGTTCTGGCCCCCGATCTCGGTCAAGGGTTTCAGTCCCGACTGTGTTACTACATCTCTCAGCCTTGGGATTGGGTCAGTAAGGAGGGATAGTAGTCCCTTTTGTCTTGTGGCTATTTTGAATAGAGGGTTTGCTAAGAGAGGTGTTAAAGGGCCTGGTACTGTGACTAATCCTAGTCGGGCGCGAAGCTCGCCCACGTGGTGAATAATTGGAGGCTGAAGGGGGGGGGGGATGTTGGGGATAGACTTGACCCATTTAGGGGGAATCCAGGGTGCTCCGTATATCCCGTCTACTTCACCTGAATGCTCTATATCAACCCAGAGCCTAGTATCCCGTCCCTTGATGAGGTCTAGGGCACAATTTGCTATGTTGGCCTTGTGATATAAAGAAAAGTTTGGCAGGCCCAGTCCTCCCCTTTCTTTGTCTCTAGTCGAGTGAATGTCGCAATCGTGGTTTTTGGCCCCTCCAAACGAAGTTTGTGATTATTGATCTGATTTTTGGGAAGAAAGATCTCGGGAGTCCTATTGGGATGGTTTGGCAGAGGTATAGGAATTTGGGCAATATATCCATTTTAATCGCGTTGATTCGTCCATTCCACGAAATGTATAAGGGATTCCATTTACCCAGGGTTCTTTCCAGGTTCTCGACAAAGGGAATGAAGTTTAGTTTATAGGCCTGGGAGGGGTCTGCTGAGATGTTGGTTCCCAAGTATTTTATATGTGAGTTGGCCCACCGAAAGGGGAGCGCTGCCTCCAGTTGGGAGACCTCAGCCTGCGGGAGTGAGACGTTCAGGGCTTCAGATTTTTGGGCGTTGAGTTTGCAGTTTATTCTCCCAAATTTTTTGAATTCGTTAAGGAGCACAGGCATGCTGACTCTGGGATTGGATAAATAAAGTAGCAGATCGTCTGCAAATAGTGCCATTTTGTGTTCTGAAGTGTTTATCTTGAATCCTTTTATCGAGTCGTTGCTTCTGATCGAATTGGCTAAAGCCTGCATAGTTAAGATATATAAGAAGGGGGAGAGGGGGAACCCCTGTCTCGTTCCATTACTCACTTTGAAGGGGTCAGACAGTGCCCTGTTCACTCTAATTCTAGCGCCATGATCCACTGGAGCATTCGAGGGCCCATTCCAATTTTTTTAAGTGTGGCAGAGAGGAAGGTCCAACTCACCCTGTCAAATGCCTTCTCGGCGTCGATTGCCAGAAGGCACAGCGGGGTATTGGTGGATTTGGCTCTGGCTATCAAGGACAGTGTCTTAATGGTGTTGTCCCTTGCCTCTCTGCCTGGTACGAAGCCCACTTGCTCCAGGTGGATCAGCCTGGGTATTAGATTCTGTAGCCTGTTTGCTATCAATTTTGCAAACATCTTGACGTCTACATTTATTAATGAAATTGGTCTATAGCTCCCGCAGGCCGAGGGGTCCTTCCCTGGTTTGAGAATGATTGAGATGTGCGCCTGTAGTGCCTGTTTGGGAAACGGGTGTCCTCTATTTACTGTGTTGAAAGCGTCTAATGCTATTGGGGCCAGTTCTTCCATAAACAGTTTATAGAACCTGGCCATATACCCGTCTGGTCCTGGGCTTTTGTTTGTCTTTAAATTTTGGATTATGGCAGTCAATTCTTGTGGAGTAAAGTCTTGTTCTAGTTCCTCTGCCTCCGTTGGCGTCAGGCTCTTTGGGGCATGTGCTAGTAGATATGCTTCTATCTCTTCCTCCCGGGGAGAAGAGGTAGAAGGAGGCTCTGTTGGGATGTTGTAAAGTTTGTTGTAATAAGATTTGAATTCTTTCAGTATAGCTTTGGTGCTGTGGGCCATGTGTCCTTTAGATTGAATTTTGGAGATATAAGTAAGTGGCGATCTGGGGTGGAGGGTTTTGGCTAAGTGGCTTCCGCATTTATCTCCATATTCAAAGGACCCCTTCCTGAGCTTATCTCTGGAGGTCAGGGAGCGCTGATCTAGAATTCCCAGTATTTGTTAACGTATTGACGAAATCTCTGATCTCAGGACTTCGCTTTGCTGTCTTTTATTTGCGCTTTCCCTGTCCCTCAGAGAGGCTAATAGTCCCGTCAGAGTCGCTGATCTCTCTTTTTTAATTCTTGTTCCATGGGAGATTAATACCCCTCTCAGGAGGCATTTTAGTGTTTCCCATTTTATTGGAGCCAGAGTCTGATCGGTTTGATGAACCTCTTTGAATGTTTCTATTGCATTCCTGATTGCCGCGGTGCATAGTGGGTCTCTTAGGAGATTGTCATTAAGTCTCCAGGACTGGAGTCTTGGAGTGGTTCCCCATCCCGCTAAGCCTCCCAGAATCGGAGCATGGTCTGACCACAATATGTCTCCGTGTGAGCATGAAGGATATCTATCTAAAAGGCTGTGTGAGATCAGTAAGTAGTCTATCCTGCTATAGGAATTGTGGGCTGCTGAGTGGAAGGTGAAATCTCGGTCCTCTGGATGCAATATTCTCCAGAGATCTACAAGCTGTAGTGTGTCTAATTTTTTCTTAAGTGTCCTAAGTGCTGTTCGGGAGACGGAGGACTTACCCGATGAGGTGTCCATGGTGGGATCCATGACCAGGTTGAGATCGCCTCCCAGGATGATTTCCGATCCATCCGCGAATTTGGCGAGGATGTTTAACACTTTCAGTGCTTGGGATACCAGGTTCTGGTTAGGAAGATAGATATTTGCAAATGTGATTACTTTACCCAGAATTTCAACCTTGAGGAAAATATATCTACCTACTTCATCGGTCAGTGAGTCAATTCGCTGGTTCTGTAGAGTTCTATGTAAAGCTATGGAGACCCCTCCCGCCTTTCTCAGGGGGTCGGGGCTGTGCAGCCACGTGGTGTAGAACGAGGAGAAGGCCGGCACACAGCCCACCTTGAAATGGGTTTCTTGTAGTAGAGCCACCATCACATTTCTTTTGTGGAGATGGTAGAGGAGCTGCCTTCTCTTCTGTGGGCTGTTCAAGCCTTTAGTGTTAAATGAGCAAAATGTTAGATTCGCCATTTGGAGTCTATTGCAAGGATAGGTGTGTGCCTTTGTCTCTTCTCGATCAGGTTGTTGGGGGGGAGGGGGGACACATGAGGGAAGAAGGTGGATAGGAAACACATAAGGGGATAAAGCTTAACTGGGGTACAAACAATAACTGTTGGGGTGACCCTGCTGGTCCCCTTCAACTAATAGCCTGCCTAATTCAGGCAGAGATCGGCAGCTTTAATTAGCTGTCAGCCCTACGTGGGAGAGTGGAAACCAAGGAGGGGTAAGCTCCTCCCGCTTCCCAACCCCTAGTATTTGTTGTTTCCCGGCTCCCTTCTTTCAAAAAGAAAAAAGCCCAAGACTGGTGATAATAGGCGTAGATGTTCCCAGACCCAACTGGGTCTAACTTTGCCCCCCATCTGATTAGATCTGATGACACATTCCCCTAGCGGGGTGATGATTGTGAGAGAGAAGGGGGGGTAACTAACGGGTGAGATAAAGGATAGAGGATTAGGTTGAAGTAAAGTTAAATCACAGGGTGAGTTAGGATAAATATACGGTTCGTCGTTTCATTCCGGGGGTTCGCTTCTTTCTCCCTGTCGCGGTTCTTTGCGGCAGCGCTTGGATTTTGCAGGTGCTGGTTGCCATGTGTTCCTTGGGGGCATCACCGATAGGGCGCACGGAGTGGGCCAGTCCGGTAACTGGACCGGGGGTAGCTCTAGGGTGCCCAGGAAGTTTGGTAGGTCTCCCAGTCCTCTGAATGTTGTAGATTTGCTATTCTTGGTTGCATGTAGTTGGAAGGGGAACCCCCATCGATAGGGTATTTCCCTGTCTTGCAGTAGAGTCAGTAGGGGTTTTAAGGCTTTCCGCAGCTGGAGGGTCCTACGAGAGAGGTCTGGGAGAATATGGATCGGTGTTCCCTTGAAGGTCAGTTCTTTAATGGCACGGGTTTTTTGTAGTATTAAATCTTTATCCTTGTAAAAATGGATTCGACAGACCACATCCCTTGGTCTGCCCGGGTCCGCGGGTTTCGGGCCTAGTGATCTGTGAATTCTATCGATTTCCAGGATGGTAGCTTCGGGTCTCTTCAGGATATTGTTGAAGAAAGACTGGGCCCAGGGTTCGAGTTGGGATGGTTCTATTTCCTCTGTGAGGCCTCTTATGCGCAGGTTATTTCTTCGGTGGCGGTTCTCCAAATCGTCTATGTGGGTATAGAGGTCTAGGATCTGCTGGGAGTGTAGGTGTAGTTCTTGGTTATGGGCCTCGAGGGTCTCTGTTGTCTTCTCCTGGGCCTCCTCCACTGCCTCTACTCTTTGGCCAATCTGTTGAATCTCAAATTGGAGGGACTCCATGTCTTTCTTGCGGGCGGTTTCCAGTTGCTGGAATTGGGCGTCAATATGGTTCTGTGCTGGTAAGGCTCTGAGGTGCTTTTTCCAGTCCCAGCTCTCTTCCTGTGTCGGCGTGGGAAAATCATTGGGATTCCTCGGGGTGGGGCGTCTGGCCTCGGTTGAATGCCTCTCTGAATCGCTAGAGTGCTTATGGCTGTTTTGCCTCGAGGTCAACTCCTGTGTCGATGGTGCATGGTTTGTGGGCGCAGTTGTGCCCTGGGTGTCTGGCTGTCTGGGTCTTCTTTGGCTCGGGGATTCTTTGAGGCTGCGGGTAGTCCCAGGTTGACTGGGTTACTGTGGCCCCTTTCGCGTCTGCGTATGGGCCTCTTAAGGAGCCCTTGAAGGCATTTCTGGCGCTGTGCTGCGATTCGGGGGAGCTTTGTGGTTCTGGTGAGCTGCCTGATGGGGGGGGGACCACGATTTGGCGGTGGTGTTGAGCCGCTTTGGGGGGGTGAGCATTGTGAGAGTTCTCTCTCCAGATCTGGGGGTTGCAGGGGGCCTGAGCTGATGCAGGCTCCTTCCGTTCCCTTGTTACTGGTGGGCACTAAATCTGTTGCCCCTTGTGGGTTGGGAGCCCCCTTATGCGTGGGGATCTGTACTTGGATGCAGTCTTGGAGCATGCTCCCTCCTGGCTCCTGTGTTCCTATGGGGCTCGGGGTGGGGGGTGGGGACTGCGGGGGGGGGGGGGGGGCTGGGGCTCGGGGTGGGGGGGGGGGAGACTGTGGGGGGGCTGGGGCCCTGGTGGTTTCAGCCCCTGTAGATGATGAGGCACTCCCCTCTCCTGTGTCTGTTATGCCGGCATCACTCACCACTCCCGCCGCCACGGGTGTTGCTGAGCCGCTGTCTCTGGTCGGGGACCGTCTCCTTCCTGTACTATTGCTGGCCGCGAGTTCAGAGGCTCCGCCCCCCTCCGGCTCTCCCCCGCTGGCCTCGGCGGCTCCCCTGCCTCTTCTGCCTTTGGGGCTGTGTGCCGTCTCGCTCCCTCCGTCAGTGCTGGCCCCGCTCCGTGTGCCCGGGCCGGGCGGCCCCTCCGTGCTAGTCTGCCGTGCCGGAAGTGCCGCGTCCGCCATCTTGGGTGCTGCCGCGCGGGACTCTCCTCCTGCCGTTCTCTTCATGAACGCCGCTATGCCGCTCCCTGTGTCTTCCGCTGATGTCCTGGAGGTTCCTCTTCTCTTCCCCTTGGTCATGGCCGTGAGTAGCCGGGTCTGGGTCATCCGCCTGTGGGTTTTCTGGGGTTGGTTGCGGGAGCTGTGCTGGCGTGCGACCTACTCCTTCATTGGCTAGCCACGCCCCCTCCTATTTATTTTTTTAAAATAATTTTTTCACTTTGTTTTTTTTTTAAAACTTTTTAAATTTTTGTTCCTTTAGGGGACTTCCACAGGGACCCATCAGGACCCCCCCTGATCACTTTCCGGGGGTCTGATGGTGACAGCTCTTTACATGCTGCAGTGACAGCCCTTTACATGCTGCAGTCACATAGACTGCAGCATGTAAAGGGTTAACACAGCAGAGATCAGAGGTTTTCTCTGATCTCTGCTGTAAGAGCTGGTGCCTGCTTGTCCTCTGACAGCCAAGCACCAGCTCTCCCTGCCACAGAGACCTTCGGCTTGCTTCTGACAAGCCGATGGTCTCTATGGCAACCTATAAACAAAGCAGGAGACTTAGAAGCAGGAGATTGCCGGCATATCGGCAATATCTTCTGCTTCTGTTGTTCAAAGCCCTTGCTTTGTTCTGTGTGGGACTGTGCAGGCAGAGCACAATGTCACAGCTTGTGGCATTGTGCTCTGCAGCTCCCATAGTGATACATAGCCCGGAAATCTTCCGGGCTATATCGCTATGGGCAGTGGAGCTCGTCCCGGAAAATTTCCGGGCGTGCCACTCAAGGGGTTAAAGACTCATTAGAGTCTACCCTTTTTTTTCCCACGCCTTTTTCTTGCTTAAAACAGTGGAAAAAGAACTGTGTGAAGTGCAGTCTCATACAGAGCAGACATGCTTGAATCTGCACATGGCTTCAAATTTGCCCTTTCCTTCATTGAACTGCCAACACATTTCTGGCTTTTTTTCCTGTTGACAGCCCTTACTGGTGATTATTACCACTATTTCTGACTGTCAGCGGATCCCTGAAAGGGATGCCTGTAACAAGCAGATGCCATCACTTTTAACCATAGACCAATGTCCTTATGGTCCCAGCTAATGCTAGGTCTCACTGCTTTTCGTTGACGGAATTGCTCGACATACCTTAGCCATATCTGTCTGCCCTACATCCGATACGCCTCACCTATGGCATACAAGTAACGAAAAAGGTGTGAACATTTCTCTGGCGCTTTCTCACCGATAATGATGGCTAAAATTGCAAAAGCCTGAAACCAATTATTAAAGGTTTGATGGCTCAAACACCATTGGTTTTTTTTCTTCCTCCTCCTTATTCAAATCCGTCCATTTTCCTTTATCCAAATTATAGCAAACAAAAAAAATGGCAAAAATCCCCGCGCTCTCGGATCCCAAGGATTCAAAAAGGACTTTGCAGTCCGTATCAATCTTTTTTATTTGTGTACGCAACGTGTTTCGGCAAATTACAAAGTTTGCCCTTTTCAAGCATAACACAAGTTAAAAATGCTCACATTTATATATGTTAAAACATTGCAAAGTACTACTCACATTCCCCACGATGCACGCCGCTATCGGGGCCATCTTGACATCACGTGTGCAAACGTCACTTCCCAACCATGTGATCACACAGGTCAATCTTTTTTTTCATCAATGAAACTCTGTCATTAACAAAAAACTCTATTTACTATCGTGGCAGATTCTTCCCTTCAATCACCTATTCACCTCTTTCTAATTGAGGGGAACTGATCTTAACTATGTCAAATTCTTTCCTAAAATACTATAAAATAAATATGCATAGTGTTTGTAAAGTCTTATGTGGATAATTAAAATTATATATCCATGAGTAGGAATAAGTATGTATTAAAATAAATATATGTATAATCTTTCATTATCATATTAGATATAAATTGGTATAAATTATGTAGTATAAATTATTAATCATTTTAGATACAATTAAAAAAAATGCAATCTTATAAAAATCACATAGCTGATATATGTAAAAATGCATAATCATATATATAATCAATTAATGTATAAAAAATGAATTAAAGGGGTGGTCTCGCGAAACCAAGTGGGGCTATACACTTCCGTATGGCCATATTAATGCACTTTGTAATATACATCGTGCATTAAATATGAGCCATACAGAAGTTATTCACTTACCTGCTCCGTTGCTAGCGTCCCCGTCTCCATGGTTCCGTCTAAATTCGCTGGCAGCTTGCTTTTTTAGACGCGCTTGCGCAGTCCGGTCTTCTCCTTTCAGCACCAGCCGCTTCAGTGTGCTCCCCGCTACAGCTCTTCTGCGCATGCGCAGACGAGCTGTCACTGCTCGGGAGCGCGCTGGAGCGGCCATTCTGTACCTTCCTCTGTTAGAGGAAGGTGCAGAAACTGGAGCTGCCGTCTGGAGAAGCCGCCCAGCTGTCCTGCCGTCCAGCTGTCCTGGGGGGGGGGGGGAGGCTGTCGTCGCTGTCGCCGCTGTCGCTGTGATGCGCCGGGGGGGGGGGCTGTCGCTAGGCCGGGGGGGGCTGTCGCTGCGATGAGGGGGCTGTCGCTAGGCCGGGGGGGGCTGTCGCTGCAATGGGGGGGCTGTCGCTAGGCCGGGGGGGGCTGTCGCTGCAATGGGGGGGCTGTCGCTAGGCCGGGGGGGGCTGTCGCTGCAATGGGGGGGCTGTCGCTAGGCCGGGGGGGGCTGTCGCTGCAATGGGGGGGCTGTCGCTAGGCCGGGGGGGGGCTGTCGCTGCAATGGGGGGGCTGTCGCTAGGCCGGGGGGGGGCTGTCGCTGCAATGGGGGGGCTGTCGCTAGGCCAGGGGGGGCTGTCGCTGCAATGGGGGGGCTGTCGCTAGGCCGGGGGGGGCTGTCGCTGCGATGGGGGGGCTGTCGCTAGGCCGGGGGGGGCTGTCGCTGCGATGGGGGGGCTGTCGCTAGGCCGGGGGGGCTGTCGCTGCGATGGGGGGGCTGTCGCTAGGCCGGGGGGAACTAGCGCTGGGCCAGGGGGGTAAGTGATGGGTCGGGGGTGATGTTCACTGACAGGTGAAGGCCCCGGAGCCCAGCGCTGGGCTCCGGGGCCTTCACCTGGGCTGAGGGTCTAGCGCTGGGGAGCCGGGAGCGTAGCGCTGGGGAGCCGGGGGCTAGCGCCGGTTACCTGCTGCCTGGCGGTGGGTGACTGGTCGGCGGCTGCGCGGCGTCTGGTCGGCGGCTGCAGGGCGTCCGGTTGCCATGGAGACACAGCTGGCAGCGTCTCGGGAGCGCGCACGTCGGGCTGCAGCGAGCGACGGGGAAAGAGCCGGCGGCCATCTTGGGGAAACTTTTATAAGTTGCTGAAACGCTGGAACGGTAAGTACAAACCAGCTAGGAAAGTCATTTACAGGGGTAATTAGTAATGTATGTTTAATTAGGGGGATTGGGCAAAAAAAAAAATCACTGCTTCCTCGAGACATCTCCTTTAACTAAAATGCGTATAAACCATATATATCTTTTCTAATATTTCATTCAATCCTAATGGTGCCAGTGTTCGTAATCTATAGATCCAGTACATTTCTTTTCATAACTGATTAATGGATCTAGTATGGATTTGTTCTAAGGAAGTCACTGTTAATTGTTTTTTCTGACAATCATGTGCCTCTGCAAAATGTCACGACACTGTGTTTGCTATATCCTCTCTTAATATTAAATTTATGAATTGCTACATGTAACCTTAATGCATTTTTAGTTCTTCCTACATATTTTTTCCGCATTTGCACTCTAGCAGATAGATGACATATCTACTGTCGCAATCCAGTCTACCATTAAATTTTAAAGTAATGTCATCTTCACTTGATTCCATAGCTATGGATTCTCTCTGCTTTATATGTGGACGGCATTTACACCTAATTTTGTTACATCTAAATATACCAGATTTGATCCCCGATTTAATGTTTTTGGACTCTAGATTCTTCTTAATCTTTTTTTTTTTTAAATTCCGGTCTAGAGGGTGTTAATATATTTTGTAGTGATCTATTTTTTTCTAAATATAAGTCTGGGATTTTGCTCTACATGGGTTTGTAGTATTGGATCGTTCTGTAGTATGGACCAGTGTTTCTGCATTATCCTAGGTATGTCTCTAGCTTGATTATTAAATTTAGTTATGAATGCTGTTCTATTTTTATTATCACTTTTATCTTTATTTTTTATTTGTTTTTTTATTTAAGATCTTTTTGGCGCTCTGTTTATCTAAATGATCATAATCTAAATTATGTCACCTCTTTCTCCTAGGACTCTATTTAAAGTTGCGTCTATTAACTTTTCTGGATAGTTTTTCTCTAAAAATCTAGTTTTTAGAAGATTGGATTGTTCAATGTAGTTTGTAGTTTTAGTGCAGTTGTGTCCTATTCTCTTGTGTTGTCTGTATGGAATATTTGTTTTCCAATGCCGGGCATGGCAGCTATAAAAATCAATATAACTGTTACTATCTACTTTTTTAAAATGCGTAGTGGTATAGATCTTATCTTTTTCATGGCTGAGCTCCAAATCTAAGAAAACGAATTTATTTGCATCGATCTTAACAGTAAATCTCAAATTATAATCATTATTATTTAAGTTTTTAATAAATTGCTCCAAATCCTCCCTCTCCCCCTCCCAGATGATTATGACATCTATGAATCTTTTGTGAAATTTAATGCATTAATCTACAAATCAACTTTCTTCAAACGAGCCCACATATAAATTTGCATACGTAGGTGCAAATTTACAGCCCATCGCTGTCCCCCGTTCTTGCTTACAAAAATTTTCGGAAATAAATTGAACTTGTTGGCTAGGCACCAGCGTATCTTTGGATAAATGTTCTTTTATTGCCTGTAATCCTTTTTCATGCGGAATACTCAAATAAAGAGCCTCCACATCCAGTGAACACCAAATATAAGATTCTTTCCATTCTTTATCTCTCAAAACTCTCTAGGCCGAATCCTTAAGATATGTAGGAAGGCTCCGCATGTATTTTTGGAGATGTTTATCTATATACTTCGATAGCCTACTAGTAATCGAATGGATGCCTGCGTTATAGGTCTACCGCGGGAATCCTGACAGTTTTTATGGATTTTTGAAAGATGATGAAAATGTGGTGTCTCTGGTTCAATTTGTAATATATATTTACCTTCTGTCTTAGTCATACCTTTTTGTTTCAATACCATTCTGTATTGTGACGAGGGATTTTCGTATGATATCAATGGGATCCTTTTTTAATGTTGTGTATTGTTCCTTATTTAGAATTCTGAGGCTTTCTTTATTATATCTATCTTTATTAGAGATGAGCAAGCACACTTGTTCGAGCATTAGGGTACTCGAGATGCTCGTTACTCGAGACGAGCACCACGCGGTACTCGAGTCAATTCCATTTCCTTCCCCGCATGTTTAGCACCATTTTTTAGCCAATAGATATGCGGGGAAGGCATAACCACTTCCTCCTGTGATGTGCCATCCCTATCCCACCCCCCTGCAGTGAGAGGCTGGTGAGATCAAGTGACCACCAAGTACTTAAAGTGGTCCCGCCCGTGGCTCGCCTCAGACACACACTGGCAGAGGTTAGGGAAAGTGCTGCTGCTGATATAGGGAAAATGTTAGCAGAGGTCCTGTCTTCAAGAACCCCAATGGTCCTCCTTAGGGCTACATCTGACCGTGTGCATTTTACTTGGGGCCTGCTGGGAGTAGTAGTACTAGTAGTGCTTCCATTTTTATATAATGCAGCTAGGCCTGTTTGCAGCCTTTCAGCGATACTTTTTTTTAGCTGCAGTTCCGTACTACGGGATTAGGAGAGAGGCAAGTTTCTGGGCTCCCCAGCTTCATATCACAATTTATGGGTCCGTGTGGTAGACCTTTATTACAAACAGAGCAGTGTTAGCAGGTCCTGTTATGGATGGCAGAAAACGTGTCCAGCAATGTATCGACCACCCAGTCTTCTACGCAGTCCACTACTCCCGGCCTAGGGACTGCAACTCTGAATCCTCTGGCTGCTCCTCCTTCCTCCCAGCCTCGTTACTCCAGGAAAATGACAGATTCTGAGCAGGCTGACTACCAGGAACTGTTCTCAGGTCCCTGCCATGAGTGGGGAAAACTGGTTCCTCTCTCACCTGAGTTTGTCGGGACCGATGCCCAACCTTTGCAAAGTTCCCGGAGTCCGGGTAATGAGGCTGGGGACTTCCAGCAACTGTCTCAAGAGCTTTCAGTGGGTGAGGAGGACGATAATGATGAGACACAGTTGTCTATCAGTGAGGTAGTAGTAAGGGCAGTAAGTCCGAGGGAGGAGCGCGCAGAGGATTCGGAGGAAGAGCAGCTGGACAATGAGGTGACTGACCCACCCTGGTTTGCTAAGCCTACTGAGGACAGGGCTTCAGAGGGGGAGGCAAGTGCAGCAGCAGGACAGGTTGGAAGAGGCAATGGAGTGGCCAGGGGGAGAGGCAGGGCCAGAGCAAAGAATCCCCAACTGTTTCCCAAAGCACCCTCTCGCGGCAAGCCTCCGTGCAGAAGGCTAGGTGTTCAAAGGTGTGGATGTTTTTCAGTGAGAGCGCAGACAACCGACAAACAGTGGTGTGCAACCTGTGTCGCACCAAGATCAGCCGGGGAGCCACCACTACCAGCCTCACCACCACCAGCATGCGCAGGCATATGATGGCCAAGCACCCCACAAGGTGGGGCAAAGGACATTCACCGCCTCCGGGTCACACCACTCCCTCTTCCCCTGTGCCACAACCTGCCACACAGATCCTATCCCCCTCCCAGGGTGCAGGCACGAGCGCCTCCTGTCCTGCACCCACTGTCCTCGACCCCATCCAGCAATGTCTCTCAGCGCAGCGTTCAGCTGTCGCTAGTGGAAGCGTTGGAGCGAAAGCGCAAATACGCCGCCACGCACCCACACGCACAAGCTTTAAACGTGCACATTGCCAAATTAATCAGCCTGGGGATGCTGCCGTACAGGCTTGTGGAAACGGAGGCTTTCAAAAACATGATGGTGGCGGTCCCGCGCTACTCGGTCGCCAGTCGCCACTATTTTTCCCGGTGTGCCGTCAGAGGCCTACAGCAGCATGTCTCCCGCAACATTATACGTTCCCTCACCAGCGCGGTTACTGGGAAGATCCACTTAACCACGGACACATGGACAAGTACTGGCGGGCAGGGCCACTATATCTCCCTGACGGCACATAGGGTGAATTTGGTGGAGGCTGGGACCGCTCAGTTCCTACCCTCACCCAGAATAGCGGGTCCTACCTCAGTGCTGGTATCTGCGGCAGTTTATGCCACCTCCTCTAAACCCTCCCCCTCCTCCTCCTCCTCCTACGCAACCTTTACCTCTCAATTAAGAAGTTTGAGCAGCACGTCGCCAACATTCGGTATTGTGCGGCGCAGCAGTACAGCGGTGGGCAAGCATCAGCAGGCCGTGCTGAAACTAATCATCTTAGTTAACGAGGCACACGGCCCCGGAACTGTTGCAGGGTCTGACAGAGCAGACTGACCTCTGGCTTTCGCTGCTGAGCCTCCAAACGGGCATGGTCGTGTGTGACAACGGCCGTAACCTGGTGGCAGCTCGGCAGCCTCACACATGGGCCTTGCCTGCCCCACGTCTTCAATTTGGTGGTTCAGCAGTTTCTGAAAAAGTACCCACACTTGTCTGACCTGCTCGGCAAGGTGCACCGCGCCTGCGCACATTTTCGCAAGTCCACCACGGACGCTGCCACCCTGAGGACCCTGCAACATCGGTTTAATCTGCCAGAGCACCGACTGCTGTGCAATGTGCCCACACGGTGGAATTCTACGCTGCACATGTTGGCCAGGCTGTATGAGCAGCGTAGACTAATAGTGGAATACCAACTCCAACATGGGCGGCGTAGTGGTAGACAGCCTCCCCAATTCTTTACCGAGGAGTGGGCCTGGATGGCAGATATCTGCCAAGTCCTCGGAAACTTTGAGGAGTCTACCCAGATGGTGAGCGGCGATGCTGCAATCATTAGCATTACCATCCCGCTGCTATTCCTGCTGAGAAGTTCGCTGCAAAGCATAAAGGCTGATGCTTTGCGGTTGGAACAGGAGACGGGGGATGAGAGTATGTTGCTTGATAGCCAGACCACCCTCAGGTCTGTATCTCAGCGTGTTTTGGAGGAGGAGGAGGGGAAGAGCAGGAGGAGGAGGGGGAAGAGACAGCTGGGCGCACTGCAGAGGGTACCCATGCTGCTTGCCTCTCTTCTGTTCAGTGTGTATGGGCTGTGGAGGAGGAGGAGGAAGATCCTGAAAGTCATCTTCTTAGTGAGGACAGCCATGTCTTGCGTACTGGTACCCTGGCACACAAGGCTGACTTTAGGTTAGGCTGCCTTTCTCATGACCCTCACATTAGATGCATTCTGGCCAACACAGATTACTGGGTGTACACCCTTCTCGACCCACGGTATAAGGAGAACCTTTCCACTCTCATTCCTGAAGAGGAAAGGGGTACGAGAGTGATGCAATACCACAGGGCCCTGGTGGAAAAAGTGATGCTAAACGTCCCATCTGACAGCGCTAGCGGCAGAAGGCGCAATTCCGAGGGCCAAGTAGCAGGGGAGGTGCGGAGATCAGGCAGCATGTCCAGCGCAGGCAGGGGAACACTGTCCAAGGCCTTTGCCAGCTTTATGGCCCCCCAGCAAGACTGTGTCGGAGGGAGCACTGTAAAAAGATGGTGATGGAGTACGTAGCCGATCGTACCACCGTCCTCCGTGATGCCTCTGCTCCTTACAACTACTGGGTTCCAAAGCTGGACACGTGGCACGAACTCACGCTTTACGCCCTGGAGGTGCTGACTTGCCCTGTCACTAGCGTCTTGTCAGAGAGGGTGTTTAGTGCAGCTGTGGGAATCATCACAGATAAGCGTAACCCACCTGTCAACTGCCAGTGCCGACATGCTTACACTCCTCAAGATGAACAAAGCCTGGATTTCCCCAGACTTCTCTTCTCCACCGGCGGAGAGTAGCGGAACCTAAAGATTCTTTTCGCTGCAACCGCAGAAAAAAGCATTCTCTATCACCGTAAAAAAAGGGGGAATTAGCTTTGTCAATCACTCTCGGATATTAGTCCTCCTACTCCTCCTCCTGAAACATCAGGTCATCATGCTGAGCTGCCAATTTTTCTGCGGCCCAAAAGGCTCTGCTTACAATTTTTTAACAATTTTTCAAAGTTTCAAAAGTATTGATACTTTAACATAAACCAATTTTTTCCACAGGGCTGCCTCCAGGCTCTGTTACAAATTAAGCAACAGCGAGCTGTATCTTTAAAAAATATTTCTGGGTTTCACCTGCCCTCTCGGTTGAGCAATTTTTCAGGGGTACACTTGTACTCTTGGTACACTAATTTTTCCCGCCTTCGCCTACACTTGTGGTACACCAATATTTCAGGGGTTCGCCTATACTCTTGCTACAGAAGTGTTACTGGGTTCTGCCTATACTTCTGCTACAGAAATGTTACAGGGGTCTGTCTATACTTTTACTACAGAAATGTTACTGGGGTCCGCCTATGCTTCTGCTACAGAAATGTTACTGGGGTCTGCCTATACCTTAGCTACAGGAATGTTACTGGGGTCTGCCTATACTTCTGCTACAGGAATGTTACAGGGGTTTACCTACACTGTGGGTGCACAAAGACTTCCCTTCGCTGTGTTTTACCTATCTGGCACAAGTACACTGACTGATTTGGGTAGGGTGCAGAGTGCAGATGGTTTTCCCCTTGCGGTGTTGATTGAGATATCCGACACCTACACAGAATGAATAGTGTGTGGACACTTGGATTTCCCCATTGCTATGTAACTCTCGGCACCTTGGGTCACACAAGTTGTTTGCTGGGGCCGAGCCTGACCCAGGGCCCCCTCTCATACTTCCCACACAGACTATAGCGGGTCCTGGTCATGGTTTCTTGACCTTGTAATGCCACCTCCTCCTCCTGCTTGGGGTCATGGGATCAGCATTGGGCAACATGTATTTTCTCTCGTTCACAGTTATGCGCGGCACTGGTTTGGGACAAACAAGAGGAGTGTTACTGCATTAATGAGACGTTCACAGCTGTACTAGCATCAGAGTCTGCTCTATGCCCACAATTGCTGAGGGTGTGTGCAAACGCCTATGTCCTGGGGGAAATGCTACTGCGCCAGGTTGGGCCCTTGGAACTTTTTGCTGGTTAATCCAGTCTGGAGCGGTGAAAGCAACCGCAACTTATTAAATGAGATATTCACTGCTGTACTAGCATCGGAGTCCGCTTTATGACCACCATTGCTGAGGGTGTGTGCAGAGGCCGAGGTCCTCGGCGGAGTGAAAGTCTGCCATCTTTGGGCACTGTAATTGCTTCATGTTTAATACTTTCCTTGGGTTCCTTTGGCTTGCCTATGCTGTGAGTGCCCATTGCGGTGTTTTACATGTCTGACACTAATACACTGACTGACTAGGGCAGAAAAGTAGGCCGAGGCCCTTCGCAGGGTGAAACTCTGTCCTGTTTGGGGGCTCTGATTTCTTCTTGTGTACTGCCATCTTTGTGCACCAACAGCATAGGCAAGTCCAAGGAACTGAAAGACTTTCCATTGCGGTGTTGAGCTATCTAACACCTACACAGAATGAATTGTGTGGGGACTAGAGATGAGCGAGCATACTCGTCCGAGCTTTATACTCGTTCGAGTATTAGGGTGTTTGAGATGCTCGTTACTCGAGACGAGTACCACGCGATGTTCGAGTCACTTTCATTTTCTTCCCTGAGAAATTTGCGCGCTTTTCTGGCCAATAGAAAGACAGGGAAGGCATTACAACTTCCCCCTGCGACGTTCAAGCCCTATACCACCCCCCTGCAATGAGTGGCTGGCGAGATTAGGTGTCACCCGAGTATTAAAATCTGCCCGCCCGCGGCTCGCCGCAGATGCATTCTGACATAGTTCAGGGAAAGTGCTGTTGGTGCCGGAGCTGCTATAGGGAGAGCGTTAGGAGTGATTTTAGGCTTCAAGAACCCCAACGGTCCTTCTTAGGCCATAGAAATCGCAGATCGCACCTATGTGCGATCTGCGATTCCTGTTCTCTTCTCTATATGCGTTCAATGGGGCCGGCGGCAGCAGCGCCGACCCCATTGAGAACATATAGAAGACAAATCATTCTTCTCTGCCACAGCTGTTACAGCTGTGGCAGAGAAGAACGATGTTTGCCCATTGAATTCAATGGAGCCGGCAATACAGCAGGTTCCACTGAAAGCAATGGGCTGCCGGCGATCGCGGGATGAATTGTCGGGAAGGGCTTAAATATAGAAGCCCTTCCTGCAATTCATCCAGAAATGTGTTACAATAAAAATATATACCAGCGTATAAGGCGACGGGGCGTATAAGACGACCCCCCAACTGTCACCTTATACGCCGGGAATACAGCGGAGCAAAGAATAAAAATCATTACTCACTTCCCCCGGTGTTCTGCGGCGCTGCTGCAGGCTGTCGCTCCCTCCTGGTCCCCGGCAGAGCATTGCTTTCTGGACGCAGGGCTTGAAATCCCCGCCTCCAGAAAACACACGTGCCTTCAGCCAATCACAGCCAATGCTATTGTGGCTTAATAGTGGGACCTGTGAACTTGAGATGCAGCCCAACATGTAGCCCCTCGCCTGCCCTATCCGTTGTCGTTCCCATCATTTTCTTGAATTGCCCCGATTTTCACAAATGAAAACCTTAGCGAGCATCGGCGATATACAAAAATGCTCGGGTCGCCCATTGACTTCAATGGGGTTTGTTACTCGAAACGAACCCTTGAACATCACGAAAATTTCGTCCCGAGTAACGAGCACCCGAGCATTTTGGTGCTCGCTCATCTCTAGTGGGGACCCATGGATTTCCCATTGCTATGTGACTCGTGGCACCTTGGGTCACACAAGAAGGAGGCTGGGACCGAGCCTGACCGAAGGCGCGCTCACTTGCTTCCCACACAGAGGATTGCTGCATTGTGGAGATGTGTAGAAGTGCTGGGCTGGCACTTGAGTCCCCTTTATGCCCACGTTTGCGGCTCCTGACAATTTTGCGACGGAGGTGCCACGGGATTGGAATGATGATCGTACGTCAATTTATCATCAATTCTCAATAGCATTGTGGGCTATCGCCCCGCCCCTTTTAAAGAGGGTCGCTGCCTGGCCCTGCCAACCCTCTGCAGTGTGTGCCTCCAGTTCCTCCTCATCACAGACATACTTAGAAATAGACATGAGGGTGGTGTAGCTATGAAGTGAGCGTGGGGCATGAGGGCAGCTGAAGGCTGTGCAGGGAAACTTTTGTGTGTGCTGTGGACGCAGGGTCGTGTGGGGGGTTGGGCAGCAATTAACCCAGGAGAAGAGGCAGCGGTGTCACCCGCAGGCAGTGATTGTCCTTGGTTGCAGGTAGTGTGGCGCTTAGCTTAGGTATGCCTTGCTAATGAGGGTTTGACCGAAGTAAAAATTGTTAGGGGGGTGACGCCAGACTTTTGCCACCATTGTGGCACCTGGGAGCCTCAGGTGCAGCCATGCACGCTGCCCCTGCCCTTCCCTATCCGTTTCTGTGGTGTTTCCATGACTTTCGGATGTTTTCTGGTGTTTGACAAGTGTTTGACAAATGCTCGAGTCTCCCATTGACTTTATTGGGGTTCGTTACTCGAAACGAGCTCTCGAGCATCGCGGAAAGTTCGACTTGAGCAACGAGCACCCGAGCATTGTGGTGCTCGCTAATCTCTAATCTTTATCCATAAGAACTACCCCCCCTCCCCCCTTATCTGCTTTTTTTTATAATTAAATAATCATTATCCTTTAGTTTTTTGTTATTCTGTCTTTTTGTTAAATTCCTTTTCATCCTTTCTTCTTTTCCTAATTTATTCACATTCTTTTCTAACTTTGTGAAGTCTTTGAGTACATTAGCATAAAACATTTCTACATATGGTCCTTTATTATCTGTAGGGTAGAAATTGCTGGTCGGTTTGAGGTCTGTTTCAATAGGATCTTTTAAAAATAAATTCTATCTGATTTTCCTCTACTTTATTTTCTTTATTTAAAATAAAATACCGATTTAAAGTAATTTTCCTAATAAACTGATTTTAAATCTACAAAAATATCAAATAGACTAAGATCACTGCTGGGGCAAAAAAAGTCCTTTTGATAATTCAATGTTGCTAGAATTTAATATTTGACTAGAAATATTAAAAATGCCATATCTCACTACTTCTGAATTACTTATTTCCTCGTTTTTATTGTAGTTTTCCTTCTTTCTTTCACTTCTCTTCTTTCCCTCTTCTCCGTTTAGGGATTTTTTTTTTTGTCATTATAGGTGTTTTTGGAGTCATGGTTTTGTTGAAATATTGATTTATTTTGGACCTCGTTACGGGGGGAGTGTTTTTTATGTTGGGACATTTTTTTCTTTCTCACAGGTATTTCTTCTTTCAAACACTGTTGGGGTTGTTCTACATCTGGTCCTGACTCTAAAAAAGGATTGGGTATAAGATTATCCGTAGGGGACTTATTTTCACTACTCGTAGTTTTATTTTTATTGTATGCAGAACTTCCTGATACAAGACTAAAATCAGGGGGGGAGTCACAAGGGGAACTATTTATAAACGTATTATCTACATTAATTATACTACTACTGGAAATTGGTTTGGATCCTATTTTGGCACTTACCGGTGTGAGTACGTTCTTTGCTGCGTTATCTATATTTACTAGAGGGACTTTATCCAAATTACATTTTGCCAAAGGAATGGGAAAAAAACTCCACATACTCATCGTCCCATTTTTTGTTTTTTTTAACTTCCTTCTTTAAATGCACCCCATTCTCCCTCAAAACACTCCTTTATCGTCTAAACAAACCATGTCCCCCATCCTTCTCAGTTTGTATGGCTACCGTCACCCCCAAGGCGGTTGTCATCCACTGACTAGCCAAAATAGCCCCCACCCCAACCTGATATCACCATCTGTGGGACCCCTACCCCACTTGTAATACTACCTTTCTCTGCAGATGACCCCCACCACTCCTCACCATGAAAGCTTCCTCCGGCTGCCACCAGACCCAGAGCTCCGACGCCCCTCCATGACACTTGGGTATTCCAGGGCCATGTCGCTGCCCATCCGTATGTGGCACATATACCGCTGATCTCGTACAACTACTATCCACCTCATCTACTACATCCACTCTAGGCCCCCTCTGACTGCTGGTGCACTCAGCCGAGCTCATCCTTGCCCTAGGCTGTAATACCTGATGATAGATCAGCTCCCTGACTGGGTCATCGTCAGGAGAGCTGACCGTAAGGCCTGCCTCACACAGGGCGTTTGCACAAACGCAGCGTTTTTCAACGCTGCATTTACTGCAGATTCCGCCCGGTTTCAGCAGAGCTGGCATTCTTTATGCCAGCATTTTGGCTGAGTTTTCAGCACACCTGAAAACGCAGCGAAGGATGCTGAGGGAAAACAAAACAATACTCACCTAGCTGTTGCCGTCCGGGTCGCAGCCGCTGGTCTCTGCCACTGATTCAGGCTTCCCCTGCACTCACGTCTATTGCCGCAGGCCAGGTTTGAGAACCCTGCCTCCAGCAATAGATTGCTGTGATTGGTTCTCGGTGCTGGTTGGATGCCCAATCACAGCCCTTCATTGACTGTCTCCGCCAAACAGAGACCAACGGCCGTGACTTGGATGACAGCGGCTAGGTGAGTATTACTTTTTATTTTCTCTATCTAGTGTAGCTCGGACTGATTTTCGGTATAAAACTTATATTGCAATCCTTCCCCCGGAAAACGTGCAGTTAATGCTACCAAAAGCGTGGCACCAAGTGTTTTCAGCAGTGCTCAAACCGCTACCCATTCATTTCAGTGGGCGACGCAGGGCTGAAAACGCCTAAAAATAAAACATGCATCCCTGTCAAAGTGCAGCGTTAAAGACGCTTCGTTTTCAGTCCTGTGTGAACAGCCTAATTGAAATGAATGGGTGCGTTGTACAGCGTTTAGCGCAGCACTGAAAATGCAGCGCTGAACGCTGTACAAAACCGCCTGTATGAGTGAGGCCTAACTCTGACAACCTCTTGACCTGTAGGTGGTGCTGCTTCCCCTTCTGCTTGCCGGCCCGCTCACTGACTGGCACCTCACCATAGGAGCCGGCCGTGACTTCATCAGTATAATTACTGACAAGTGCCGCAGGCCATGCCCCCTGAGAACGAGGCCTACATCCCACTGTTAGACCAGGCAGCTGACCCAGATTACTCATGGACGGTCTCGACCCCACTACACCTAGCGCTGTGAATGTCTAGTTATATCTCCATCAGCCCCATTACTTTGAGCAGCAGTATACACCACCACCACTCCATTCAGACGTCTCCTCACGATTGTGCAAAGACCAAAAGCTGGAGTTGCTGCCTCTCCCCAAACTCGCATACAAATGATTGGCTTGCAGCAATATAGCCCTAATGATCATACCTCATCACCTATCCTGTAGAACTGATGTCCTTGGTGGGAAATGTCTTTCATTACAGTTGTCTTGCTATAGTGGTATCATATAAAGCCTATGTAATACTGTGTATTTTTTTAGTCTTCCCATCTACTGGATGCGCCTTTCAAGTCTACGTTCCAACATCCTCAAAAGCGGAGCTGGGAACTAATGTCTTCATACCTTGCACATTCAAGGAGTGCAGCAGTGGAATAACCCAGCAGTATCTCGCCATCGTGTGGGAGTTTGAGGGAAATGTGATCGTAAGGTATGACAGCAAGGGTATTCAAAAACAACCAAGGAAATATATCGATGAAAAGAACATCAAAGACGGGGCTGCGGATTTATACATCAATAATGCATCTATTGGCGACATTGGGACTTATAAGTGTACAGTCATCTGCAGCCCTGAGAGGAGTCACAAGGAGGTTAACCTTACGGTTTATGGTATGTATGCCACGCTGCCTAACAAGCCCTGAAAACTGCTGAGCCATGTGAGCACCATGACCATGTACTACCTGAAGGGGGATTCCGGGACTTTAAAAAGATTGAGGGGCTCAAAATAATATGAAGTGGAAAAAACTCACCTATTCCTGTGGGTCCCCATCAGCGCTGCAGCCCTGCCGCTCTGAACCAGGAAGAAGCAGCAGGTGGTCACATGTTGGGCGCAAAACCACTCAGCCAATCAGTCTTCATTCTTCCATGGCCCCTGATGCCTGTGGTTGGCTGTAAACAGCATGTGACTGCCCATAGCGTCTTCCAGGCTCTGAGCGGTGGGTACCGTGGCTGCAGCGCTGGATGGGAGATGCCGGAATAGGTAATGAATACTTTATTTTTTTATTTATTTTTTTAATTTTGTACTATTTTAAGCTCTTAAAGGTTTTTTGGGGACATTTAAAACATTTTAAGTCACATCTACATGGGCTGATTATCAGGAACAAAAGTTCACCCTAAAGATCATTTCCCTAATCGGTCTGTGTAAACGTGCAAAAGATCAGCCACCAAACAGCAAACACTTGTTCATCAGCTGATCTGCTAATTTATTCAAGCATAAAATGGCTTGTTGGGCTGTGCATCTTCCCATGTGAACAAAGATGTACAGCTGACCAATGATTGCTCTGTAGAGATGAACAATTGTATTACCGTATATACCGGCGTATAAGACGACTTGTGAACCCCGAAAAATCGGGTCTGAAGTCGGGGGTCGTCTTATGCGCCGGTAATACAAAAACAAAAAAGGGTAAAAAAAAAAAATTTCATTACTCACCTCCCCCGGCGTTCTGTCGCGCTCCGGCAGGATGTCGCTCGCTACTCGTCCCCGGCGCAGCATTGCTTTCTGAATGCGGGGCTTGAAATCCCCGCTTCCAGAAAGCTAGTACACACGCCGGCAGCCATGACAGCATTGAATGGCTGTGATTGGCTGAAGGCGCACGTGTTAGCAATCACACCCATTCAATGATGTCATTGAATAGTGTGATTGGCTGAAGCCACGTGTGTTTTAGCCAATCACAGCCATTCAATGATGTCATGGCTGCCGGCGTGTGTATTAGCTTTCTGGAAGCGGGGATTTCAAGCCCCGCATTCAGAAAGCAATGCTGCGCCGGGGACGAGGAGCGAGCGACATCCTGCCGGAGCGCGACAGAACGCCGGGGGAGGTGAGTAATGAATTATTTTTTTTTCTCCACTGTATACCGGCGTATAAGGTGACAGTTGGGGGGTCGTCTTATACGCCCCGTCGCCTTATACGCCGGTTATTCACATGGATTATTTTAACCCCTTAGTGACAGAGCTTTTTTTTTTTCTTTTTCTATTTTCGTTTCCCCCCCGCCACACACACCCCGTTCCTATTAAAAAAAATTGTAACTCCTTTATTTATCCATCAACGTAGCTGTATGGGGGTTTGCTTTTTGCTGGATGCTTTTTGTATTTTTCAGTGGTACTATGTAATGTACCATATAATGTACTGAAAAACTTTTTAAACATTCTAAGTGGAGACAAATAGATAGAAAATGAAATTCCACACAAACTGCAATAAAAATACCAAACTTAGGGCGCATTCAGACGACCGTATATCGGCTGGGTTTTCACGACCAGCCGATATACGGCATCCCTCTCAGCAAGGGGAGGAAGCTGGAAGAGTTGGGAGCAGTGCTCTGAGCTTCTACCTCCTCTTCACCCCTCGCCACTATTTGCAATGAGAGGGGGCAAAAGGATGCTACAGCATTACATCATCCTGAATTCCGGCAGGCAGTCTATCAAACCAACACACGTGCATGGCTTGATAGGCATTCTGCCATGATAGCCGCACAGCTCCCTGCGAGGGCACGTACAGGACCCCCGAACATTATTCATGAATTTAAATGCCACTGTCAGAATTGGCAGCGGCGTTTTAAGGGTTAACGGCCCCTATGAGCGGTGCAGCGGATCAGAGCTGTTGCCGCTGGGGGTCAGCTGTAAGAAACAGCCAACACCCGAGATGTATGCCAGGGGATTACCGCGCGGTCTCCCTTCATACATGTCCTGCAGACACAGGACATAAAAACACTATAGGGCTGTCTCTAAGAGGTTAATGTCCAGGTTCTGTCTCAGTTTGGACCTATTAAAGTCAATGGGGCTTATTTACTATGGAAAATGTGATCATTTTCTTGCGCTAATTAAGACAACTGTCAAGCATGCTTTGCGCGTATGTAATATGTGGTTTAAACCCTTTCAGACACTTTTTTTTTTTTTTTCGAGCTGTGTCTGACAAGGTGCATTTCTTCAGAATAGGGGCATGGCTTAAATTTAGAGATGAGCGAACGTACTCGGATAGGCACTACTCGTCCGAGTAATGTGCCTTATCCGAGTACCGCTGTACTCGTGCTCAAAGATTCGGGGCGCTCCGCTGCTGACAGGTGAGTCGGAGCGGGGCAGAGCGGGCGGGAGAGAAGGAGAGAAAGATCTCCCCTCCGTTCCTCCCCGCTCTCCCCTGCAGCTCCCCGCTCCGCAGCGCGTCCCGAATCTTGAAGCACGAGCACAGCGGTACTCGGATAAGGCACATTACTCGGACGAGTAGTGCTTATCCGAGTACGTTCGCTCATCTCTACTTAAATTGCTCCAAAAAAAAGGGGGATAATTGTGCCAAACTTTAGGTGCTATTTTTGGCATAAACTGAAAGGTGGTCTAAACTTAGACTACTTTTAGACAGTATTGGTAAATAAGCCACAAAAGTTGTATTGACATATTCAATACTTTTCACGGACTAAAAGGTCCGTGTAAAAAATAAATAAATAATCGCAACCTGTCCTTGGAACAGAATTGCCCACTGCATTCAAAAAGGGCATTAGAAGAAAAAAAAAAACACAACATACTCTCATTCGATTGTTTTTTTTTTTCCCCCAAACGCATTGCCTTTATTAGGAGTTTTTTATTGCATCATTTGAGCCATCTTCTGTGTTTTTTTTTGTCTTGTTTTTTTGTGAAAAACAGATTGCACTCGAAGACACACGCGCACTTTAAAAACACAAAAGCTGAACACAATTTTATGTAAAATGCACACACTTGCAGTCAAATCCGTCAGTTTTTCACAAATGGCACTGGCCTATATAGAAGGCCTTCACAATCCTTTGCCCCATAAGCCTTTCTTCTGCCGTGTATGAAGAGCATTGAATGAGCATCAGTCGACATACTTTGCTGATCAGCACTTTTTACAACGGGCCAATTCTCAGCTTGTGTATAGGGGCCATTGCTCCAGTCCCTGTTATCATCCATACTGATTATGGTAGTTACAATGTAGTGATCCTTCATTCTATGTCTCTTTTCCCTACAGCTCGTCCGACCATCTCGGCCCTTGATAAAATGACTGTGGGTAATGAGCAGGACAAGATCTTGTGCTCCGTGATTGGGTTTTACCCTGTACAGATCACCGTGGAGCTGATAAAGGATGGGGCGGTGATGAGCGGCTCGGTTCTGTCCTCTCCTCAGAGGAATGGCGATAAAACCTTCTCCATTAATAGCTCGGTGATATTACCGTCCGCAGAGAAACCAAAGTCCTTGTCCTGCAGAGTGCGCCATGAGTCCCTCACTGAACCCCTGCTACAAGACATCCAGCTCGTGTATAAGGGTGAGATCCTAACACTAAGGCTCAGAATGCTTTTTGCTGAAAAATGCCAGAATAAAACAGCATTTTTTCCTGGTAAAATGTCCCATCAGGCATGGCCAGTTTCCATCATTTTGACCAATTCGTAGCACAGGGTTCTTTCCCCTTTTTTTTTTCTTTTGCACAAGTCTTAGAATTTTGTTTTATTCAGTTTTTGTTTTTACTTTAACCCTTTTGCTGCCAGGACAATAAGCATCCATGAGATACACAAATGGAACTTGGTATAAAATTAAAAAATCATATTTCTACATACTCCTATTTCCAGACACCCAGAACACTATGCCAATGCTAACCGACACTTAAAGGGGTTGTCCCGCAGCAGCAAGTGGGTCTATACACTTCTGTATGGCCATATTAATGCACTTTGTAATGTACATCGTGCATTAATTATGAGCCATACAGAGGTTATAAGAAGTTTTTCACTTACCTGCTCCGTTGCTGGCGTCCTCGTTTCCATGGAGCCCGCCTAATTTTCGGCGTCTAATGGCCAAATTAGCCGCGCTTGCGCAGTCCGGGTCTTCTTCTTTTCTGAATGGGGCCGCTCGTGCAGGATGCCGGCTCCGTGTAGCTCCGCCCCGTCACGTGCCGATTCCAGCCAATCAGGAGGCTGGAATCGGCAATGGACCGCACAGAAGCCCTGAGGTCCACCGAGGGAGAAGATCCCGGCGGCCATCTTCAGCCGGTAAGTAAGAAGTCACCGGAGCGCGGGGATTCAGGTAAGCACTGTGTGGATTTTTCTATAGGTCCCTGCATCGGGGTTGTCTCGCGCCGAACGGGGGGGGGGGGGTTTGAAGAAAAAAAAAAACGTTTCGGCGCGGGACAACCCCTTTAACATACACACTATAGCCCACCACGATCACCACTGCATTCAGTGTTCTGCAGATATGCCCAGACTAACAATATACAGAATAGTCCAAATAAGTTTAATGTAGGATTTTATATTGGGTTTTATCTTTTTATTTTCTCCAGACAGTGGCAGTGATAATATTGGCCTGGTTGTGGGTGTGATTGCTGGAGCCGTCATCGTGGTATCGGTGATTGCTGCAGTTTTATACAAGAGGAGATCAGGTAATAATATTTATATAGCTACAACATTTTCCGCAGCGCTGATAAGACAGGGGGAACAGATAATACTAAAGATAATGGCATGATATAGAAGGTAAAGGGGCTAGAGATGTGCCCGGTATGGCGAGTTGGAGAGTGTGGGATGCTATACATAGACAATGGTCAAATTGAGCCATATAGTGGCTGAATTGGTATGACTGCAGGAGGCGGTTGATTGCAGCTAGCAGGGATTGCTGTCACTAAGACAGGGAGCATGTTATCAGACGTAAAGAGAAGTTTGGTTTTGAGGGTTTGGTATGCCTGCCTGAAGTAGTGTGTTTTTAGAGCATGCCTGAAGTTTTGTGTGTCAGGGATTGCCCGGATAGTTTTGGGTAGCGCATTCCAGAGGACTAGTGCTGCTCTGAAGAAGTCTTGGAGGCGGAAATGAGAACTTGGAGTTAAAGGGATGCTTATTTTGAGCTTGTTAGCGGAGCAAAGGGCCCGGGCTGGGTGGTGGATTGAGATGAGAGGCAATGTAGGGCGTTGTGGTGCTGTGGAAGGCTTTATAGATGAAGGTAGTAAGTTTAAATTTAATTCTGTATTTAACGGGCAGCCAGTGCAGTGACCGGCACTGGGCAGAGGCGTCTGAGTAGTGGCTGGACGGGAAGTTGAGCCTGGCTGCCGCATTCAGGATGGATTGGAGAGGGGAGAGTGAGGCGCGGGGGAGGTATGTTAGAGAGCTCACAGTGAATGTAAGGTTACAATTATAAGGAATCACTTAGGGGCTAACCACACTACGTATGTTCAGCCCCATCTATGTCACATACTGTGTTGAAAAGTGCATCCCGGCCAAACCATGGGTCTCTGCACCCAAAATCAGAGTATCGTAAACTTGTATGATGCTATGAGTTTGGATTTGGAGACCCGTGGTGAGGCTGGAACACACTTTGGAACTTCATACATGAAACAGATGGAGCTAAGGACAGTGTGGTAGCCCCTTAGTGTGCTGGAAATGTTTGTGTGATGGCTGTAGCATGCAATCAGGAGACCGATACAGCCAGTGCAGAGAGGAGGAGCTGTGGAGCCGATCACTGCTGAAACCGCAGAGGACTTCAGGGAGAAGACCACTAGGTGCAGAATGGAACAATTTGCATGTCTCCACCTCTGGTGTGTGGCTATGTGTATTATGCAAGTGGCGTGGACATTCAATATAAGTCAGTGCTTGCATTCCAACATCCTGTAAAATTAAAATTGCTCTATTTTATACAGGATCCTCAGACGTTCTAGTGAATAAAATTCATGGCACCAAAATGATGGATGGTGAGAACGGCTCCCTGTATTGTACTGCTTGTAACTGTTCTCAGGAGACCCAGGTACAATGGATCATCCAACACAAAGATGGCACAACGTGTGATATCACTGAGAAGAACTCGGGAGATACCGAGGAAGGACAACCGCTAATGTCCATGGAGTACAAGGTGTCAACTGAGAAGGTGCCCAGCCAAAAGAGGAAGTCTTGTTATGACATCACCACCACACTGTCCTTCATTCCTTCAGTATCCAGACATCTGGGGTCAACTGTGACCTGCAGATTTACTACCAACAAGAAATCTGAAGAAGCAACTCACAAGCTCAAAGACATTTATGGTGAGATACCCTAAGGGGTTTTCTGTGACTTTTCAAAAAATGGGCATCACAGAAATATAAACTAAGCAGTACAAACACGTTAAATGTTCTTGCAGCAGTCACATGCCATTCATGACCATATCACTGCTGAAGTTAGTGATTGGCTGAAACAGTCATGTGAACAATGAATGGCACATTACTGCTGCAGACAGATCTGAGCAGCTGGACTATGGGGCCATTTAATGGGTGAGTAGTGCTTGTGGTTGTTTTTTTGGCCCATTCTCTGCCCACAAACCTTTTATTCTTTTTGTCTCAAACCTCTTTAATTTTTAAATCTATTGATTTTGTTTTCTGCAGCTAAACCTCAGTTCATGGAGTCGCTAAGGTTCTCCATTACTGACCAAGGAGATGTCCAGCTGTCAGCCAGCTTACTTAGATTTTATCCCCAACCACTGCAGATAAGTTGGACATCTAAGAGAGGTCAGTCACAAGACAAAATTCCATCCGATGAGGAAGATATGAAGAATCCTGATGCCACGTTTACCCTCACTAGTAAATGTACGGTTTCTGGAGAACTTTTCAAGGACCCGATGAATAAAGTCACTGTTACTTGGAAGCATGAATCCATGGACAACCCTCAATTCAAGGAGATCTCTGCCAAAGGTAAAGGCTTATCCCACAGAGTCCATTACTGGCCCTTACTTTATTCCCAACATCTACTGATTGAATTAAGCACCATTTACATGGGACGAACTGTCGGGCAAACTATGCCTGACAGTGTGTCCTAGTGAAGCTTGCTCCTGTGCTGCTGCATCGCTTAAAGCGCGGCCAACAGGGAGGCGGGGCGTCTGGGGAGCGCTCTTTGCCCGCCCGCCTCCATTCACTATAAACAGCTAGTCATTCTGTGTCTGCATGCATTTACACGGGATGACTATTGTTCAAAACTCCGCGGGAGCATGAGAATTTGAACAACACTGAACGATGATTGTCCCAAGTAAATGGGCCATTAGTCTTTTAGGCCCATTTTGCATGGAACAGTTGGGTTCGGTAGATGAGCATCAATCAATAAGATCAGTGCTTTTCTAACAGGCCTTCACACAGGCTGACTCAGACTATCTGGGTAGGAAGAATCGTTAAAATTGTCCGTCCCCACAGAGCTGTCATTGTTCAATCGCACATCTCCCATCTCAAGTAGAGAAATGTACAGTCAGCCAGGCATTTTTACTCTTCTAAAAGTTTCATTCGGTGAAAAGCAAGCTATTGCTCATTCCTTGGCTAATAACTTATCTTTTTGCAGTAGTGCACCGATTTTTTTTTTTTTTTTTAAGCATCTAGGCCTGTGAAGGCCATTACAGCTATACAACTCTGTGTGCAGTGCATTAGGCAGATGTATCATCGCTAAATAGTACCCAAATATTTCCTGGGCCACTGCAGATCATTGCAGCTATACCGTTCTATGTGTGCAGTGCCTTAGGCAAAGGTCTCACTCTCATCGCTAAATAGTACGCAAATTCCTGGGCCACTGCAGATCATTTCAGCTATACCATTCTGTGTGCAAAGCCTTAGGCAAAGGTCTCACTCTCATCGCTAAATAGTACGCAAATTCCTGTGTGATAGACCTTTATTACAAGCAGAGCAGTGTGAGCAGGTCCTGTCGTGGATGGTAGAAAATGCGCCCAGCAATGAATCGACCCCCCCCAATCTTCTACGCAATCCACTACTCCTGGCGTAGGCACTGCACCTCTGAATTTTCTGGCTGCTCCTCCTTCCTCCCAGCCACGTCACTCCAGGAAAATGACAGATTCTGAGCAGGCAGACCCCCAGGAACTGTTCTCGGGTCCCTGCCCTGAGTGGGAAAAAATGGTTTCTCTCTCACCTGAGGAGTATGTCGTGACCGATGCCCAACATTTGGAAAGTTCCCAGATTCTGGGTGGTGAGGCTGGGGACTTGCGGCAACTGTCTCAAGAACTTTTTGCCGATGAGGATTATGAGACACAGTTGTCTGTCATTGAGGTAGTAGTAAGGGCAGTAAGTCCGAGGGAGGAGCGCACAGAGGATTCGGAGGAAGAGCTGCTGTACGATCAGGTGACTGACCCCACCTGGCTTGCTAAACCTACTGAGGACAAAGCTTCAGAGAGGGAGGCAAGTGCAGCAGCAGGACAGGTTGGAAGAGGCAGTGGGGTGGCCAGGGGGTGAGGCAGGGCCATAGCAAAGAATCCCCCAACTGTTTCTCACAGCGCCCTCTCTCGGCAAGCCTCCGTTCAGAGGGCTAGGTGTTGAAAGGTGTGGATGCTTTTTAGTGAGAGCATGGACGACCGACTAACAATGGTGTACAACTTGTGCCGCACAAAGATCAGCTGGAGAGCCACCACTACCAGCCTCACCACCACCAGCATGCGCGGACATATGATGGCCAAGCACCCAACACGGTGGGACGAAGGCCATTCACCACCTCTGGGTCCAATCCCCTCGGCTTCTTCTCCTGTGCCACAATCTGGCACACAGATCCAATCCCCTGCTTGTGGAAACTGAGGCTTTCAGAAACATGCTGGCGGCGGCGGTCCCACGCTACTTGGTCCCCAGTCGCCGGTATTTTTTCCGGTGTGCCATCCCCGCCCTATACAAGCATGTCTCTCACAACATTAACCATGCCCTCACCAACGGAGTTACTGGGATGGTCCACTTAACGACAGACACGTGCACAAATACTGACGGGCAGGGCCACTATATCTCCCTGACAGCACATTGAGTGAACTTGGTGGAGGCTGGGACCAAGTCAGAGCCTGTGCGTCTGCGCACATTTCTTCAAGTCCACCATGGATGCTGCCACCCTCAGGACACTGCAACGTGATGGAATTCTACACTGCACATGTTGGCCAGGCTGTTTGAGCAGCGTAGAGAAATTGTGGAGTACCAGCTGCAACATGGGCAGTGCAGTGGTAGTCAGCCTCCGCAGTTCTTTACAGAGGAGTCTGCATTGATGGCAGACATCTGCCAGGTCCTCGAAAACTTTGAGGAGTCTACCCAAATGGTGAGCGTCGATGCGGCCATCATTAGCATTACCATCCCGCTGATTTGCCTGCTGAGAATTTCGCTGCTAAGCATAAAGGCCGACGCTTTGTGGTTAGAGCAGGAGACGGGGGATGACAGTATGTCATTTGATAGCCAGACCACCCTCACGTCTATATCTCAGCGCGTTTTGGAGGAGGAGGAGGAGGGAGAGGAGGAGGGGGAATAGACTGCTTTTCACACTGCAGAAGGTACCCATGCTGCTTGCCTCTCATCTGTTCAGCGTGTATGGGCTGAAGAGGAGGAGGAGGAGGAGGATCCTGAAAGTCATCCTCCTAGTGAGGATAGCGATGTGTTGCGTACTAGGACCCTGGCACACATGGCTGACTTCATGTTAGGCTGCCTTTCCCGTGACCCTCGCGTTAGATGCATTCTGGACAACACGGATTACTGGATGTACACCCTTCTAGACCCACAGCATAAGGAGAACCTTTCCACTCTCATTCCCGAAGAGTAAAGGGGTATGAGAGTGGTGCAATACTACAGGGCCCTTGTGGAAAAAGTGATGCTAAAGTTCCCATCTGACAGCACTAGCGGCAGAAGACGCAGTTCCGAGGACCAACTAGCAAGGGAGGCGCGGGGATCAGGCAGCATGTCCAGCACAGGCAGGGGAACACTCTCCAAGGCCTTTGCCAGCTTTATGGCTCCCCAGCAAGACTGTTACCACTCCCCAGTCAAGACGGAGGGAGCACATAGCTGATCGTACCACCGTCCTCCGTGATGCCTCTGCTACACACAACTATTGGGTGTCAAAGCTGGACACGTGGCACGAACTTGCGGTGTACGCCCTGGAGGTGCTGTCTTGCCCTGCCGCTAGCGTCTTGTCAGAGAGGGTGTTTAGTGCAGCTGGGGGAATCATCACGGATAAGCGTACCCGCCTGTCAATGCCAGCGCCGACATGCTTACACTCCTAAAGATGAACAAAGGCTGGATTTCCCCAGACTTCTCTTCTCCACCGGTGGAAAGCAGCGAATCCTAAAGATACCTTTAGCTGAAACAGGAGAAATAAGCATCCTCTCTATAACCCCAAAAAATGGGCTAAGTACCTTGATCGATCCCTTTTGAATATTCCTCCTCCTCCTCCTAAAACAGCATGTCATCATGCCCAAAAGGCTCTGAAAACATTGGTTTTAACAAAGGGCTACCTCCAGGCTCTGTAACAAATAAAGCAACAACGAGCTGTATCTTTAAAAAATGTGAATGGGTTTCACCTGCCCTTGGGGTTAAGCAATTTTTCAATGGTACACTTATTGGTGCACCAATTTTTTAGGCCCTCGCCTATACTCTTAGGCAAACAATTTTTTTCAGGTGTTCGCCTATACTCTTGGTACTAAAATGTTTCCGGGGTGCGCCCATACTCTTGCTACTGAAAGGTTTGAGAGGTTCGCCTATACTCTTGCTACAGAAATGTTTCAGTGGTCCGCCTATACTGTGGGTGCACAAAGGTTTCCCATAGCGGTGTTCAGCTGTCTGGCACAAAAACACTGATTGACTTGGGCAGAAGTGTGGGCCAAGGTCCTGGGTGGGGTGACACTCTGCCATGTTTGAGCACTCTGATTTCTTCATGTGTAATACTGTCTTTGAGTTTCATGGGCTCGCCTATGCTGTGGGTGCACAAAGACTTCCCATTGTGGTGTTTTAGCTATCTGGCACAAATACACTGAATGACTTGGGTAGGGCGCAGACAGCTTTCCCATTGCGGTGTTCTGCTATCTGACACCTACACAAAAATGAAGTGTGTGGGGACACACAGATTTCCCATAGCTATGTAACTCACGGCACCTTGGGTCACACAAGGTAGAGGCTGGGACTGAGCCTAACCCTGGGCCCGCTCACGTGCTTCCCACACAGAGGATTGTGGGTCCTACATCGGTCATGGTTTCTCTTATGCCACCTCCTCCTCCTGCTTGGGGTCTGAGGATCAGCGCTTGTCAACATGTATTTGCTCTCGTGTTACCACAGTTCTCTGAGACACTGGTTTGGACCAATCAAAAGAAGCGTAACTGAATTAATGAGACCTTCACAGCAGTACTAGCATCCGAGTCCGCTTTATGCCCACGATTGCTGAGGGTGTGGGTAGAGGCCAAGGTCCTTGGCGGGGTGAAACTCTGTGTGGGCACTCTGATTTCTTCATATTTAATACTTTCCTTGGGTTTCAGGGGCTCGCCTATGCTGTGAGTGCACAAAGATTTGCCATTGCAGTGTTTTAGCTATCTGGCACAAATAAACTAAATGATGTGGGTAGGGCGCAGAGTACAGACTACTTTCCCATTGCGTTATTCAGCTATCTGACACATACATGGAATGAATTGTGTGGGGACACATGGATTTCCCAATCGCTATGTAACTCACGGCACCTTGGGTCACACATGGTGGAGGCTGCGACCGAGCCTGACCCTGGGCCTGCTCACGTGCTTCCCACACAGAGGATTGCGGGTCCTACCTCGGTCACTGTTTCTTACGCTTATTATGCCACCTCCTCTTCCTGCTTGGGGTCTGGGGATCAGTGTTGGTCGGCATGTATTATCTCTTGTGCTACAAATTACCACAGTTATCCAAGAACTGGATTGTAGCATTCACAGGAAGCGTTAGTGATTTCATGAGACTTTCACAGGGTCACTGTATACCTGTGATGGCTACTTTTGCGACACCACCTGCTTCAAACCAATTTTTGGTGTTAGTATGCGCTGCTGCATTGTGAAGATTGTAGAAGTGCTGGCACCTGACTCCCCTTTTGCGGTTCCTGACAATTTTGTGACGGAGGTGGCACGGGATTGGAATGATGATCGGACGTCAATTTATCATCGAAGCCCACAATGCTGTTGAGAAATCGCCCAGACTTTCAAAGAGTCGCTGCCTGGCCCTGCCAACCCTCTGCAGTGTGTCTCTCTGGTTCCTCCTCATCACAGACGCACTTATAAATCGACATGAGGATGGTGTAGCGATCAAGGCAGCGTGTGGCATGAGGGCAGCGGAATGCTGCGCAGGGAAAATTTTGTGTGCACTGTGGACGCAGGCTCGTGTGGGGGGTTGGAAAGCAATTGCAGCATGTAATGCAGGAGAAGAGGCAGTGGTGTCGCCTGCAGGCAGTGATTGTCCTTGATTGCATCTAGTGTGGTGCTTAGCGAAGATGTGCCAGCGCGTGTGCCTTGCTGCTTATGGTTTGTCCGAAGTAAATTGTTAGGTGGGTGACCACCAGGCTCCTGCCCCAAGTTGGCTTAATAGTGGTACCGGAGTGCCTCAGATGCGCCCATGCATGCTGCCCCTGCCGTTCCCTATCCATTTCCGTGGCGGTTCCATGACTTTCTCATGTTTTCAGGTGTTTCACAGAACCTCCCCCATGCGGAGCATCGGCCAGCTTGAAAAATGCTCAATGCTCAAAAATGCGAAAGGAGCTCTCGAGCATTATGAAAGGTTCGACTCGAGTACCGAGCACCCGAGCATTTTGGTGCTCGCTCATCTCTAGTGCTGAGCGTTTACACTAGGCGAGAAGTCAGCGATCCATGCTGGTTAAAAATTAGCAACTATTGAACTATAAACTAATAGTGCACAATGGCTGTGCATTCAGACACAACGATTATCATGCAAATTCGTTTAATAATCGCCCCGTGTAAATGGTCCTTAGCTCTGCCTATTAGACTCCTGCATAGGCTACTTAATAGGCTGCTGTCATAGGCTTAGAAAATTGCACTTCATAAGTAATGCCATGTGTTAGTCTAGTGATCGAATGATCGCATCCTCATGTGCCCCACTAAAAACAGTGTCAAAGTTCAATAATTAAGTTGAAGAGAAAAAAATCCAGTTTAAAAAAAATGACCCTTTTTTCCCCCACAAAAAAGCACTTTTAAATGGATAAAATAAAAACAATCTCAAAGTATCTTCAAGTCCCCTTTATGGACTGAAAACTTGTGAAGGAAAAAAATAAGGGAATGCCATAATTAATGATTTTCTTGTATTAGTTTCCCAAAAAAAACTATAATAAAAAGCAAACCAAAAGTTACATGTACCTCAAAAATTTGTAATAAAAAAAACCGACATTCTCTTCACGCAAAAAGCAAGACCTCACATATGTCAATTGCCAGAAAACAATGTATGAGTCCTTGTTTTTAGAGTTGGAACGGACCCCCAGGGTCATCTGGTCCAACCCCCTACTCAGTGCAGGATTCACTAAATCATCCCAGACAGATACCCTGTCTCCCTGAAAATAAGACCTACCCTGAAAATAAGCCCTAGCATGAATTGTCAGGATTTTTGAGGATGCTTGAAATATATACCGTACTCCAAGTTATAATTACCGTATGTACTTGAGTATAAGTCGAGTTTTTCAGCACACAAAAATGTGCTGAAAAAGCCCCCCTCAGCTTATACTCGAGTGAGGTAAAAAAAATAAAAATACTTATCAGGTGGCATCTCTGTCCCAGGCGCAATGCTCTCCCCGGCGGAGATGTCATTTTTGAATGGCTGTGACTGGTTTATCGAGCGCCGGCTGTGATTGGCCGGCGCTTGATCCAATCACAGTGCTGACAGCGGGGATTTCAAAAGCAAGCCGGGGAGAAGACTGCAGCAGCTGGCCGCACTGCTGGGGAGAGCATCGCACCTGGGACACAGACACCACCTGATAGGTGAGTATTGAGTTTTTTTTGTTTTATTTTTATCTACTATATACTCGAGTTTAGCTCGGCTTATACTCGAGTCAATAAGTTTTTACCAATTTTTTGTGGTAAAACTTATTGACTCGGCTTATACACTAGTCGGCTAATACTTGAGTATATACGGTAATAAGAAAAATTCAATTTAAATAGTGTCCAGGCAGCTATAGATGGAGGGAAAATTTAATGAGACCCTCTTATTTTCAGGGAAACAGGGTATTTGTCCAGCTTCTGTTTGAACAGTCCCATTGAAGGAGAACTCACCACCTCCCGTGTCAAGCTGTTCCATTCATTGATTACCCTCACTGCCAGAAAGTTTTTTTTCTAATATCTAATCTGTCTCCTCCCTTTCAGTTTCATCCCATTGCTTCTAGTCTTTCCTTGTGCAAATGCAAATTCCAATGGTGGAATTTCTCCCCCCCAACAGAATATAATGAGCTTTAAAGCACATTGTGTGCTATGAGTAGTCATTAACAAAATAGCTCGTCCCACAAAAAACAAGCCCACATGTCAGTGACTTATGGCTCTTGTAATGCTACAATGATCATTGGTCATTTTTAAAGGGGTTTTGTTTTTAGAAGAAAGGAAAATCATTTTTTACCTATTCCTCCCCAGGCAGTCTACTTACAGCATCTTCCCCTGGCTCCTCCAGTCCCCTGGGTCACCTCACTGCCAGCCGGCCTGATCCTCTTCTTCCTGTGATGTAGCATACATTTGTAGGCATTCTGTATCCTGCAGGTCAGTGTACCCATTCACTAGTGATGTAACGTTCACTGTCTAGCATGAAATCCTGAATCCTATGCCAGGCTATTACCAAGACTGTGCATGTGCGGTGTCTCATTGTGAGTGTTTGTACACTATTTCCACGAGACACCGAACAGGCGCAGTCTCGGCAATAGCCCTGCATATGATTCAGCATTGTCTGCTAGGCAGTGAACGTCTTGCGTCACTAGTGACCGGGTACACTGTCTGCAAATGTAGGCTGCATCACAGGAAGATGCAGATCTGGACCGCTGAAGGGTACGTGACCCGGGGGACTGCAGGAGACAGGAGAGGATGCGGTTAGAAGGATGCCTTGAAAGGAATGTGGGTAAGTAAAGGTGTTTTGTCATTTAGGAAAAAAAAATTCAGTAAAGGGCGAAATAGGCCAGATACCAAGGAGTTAACAGTCAGATGCATATCTGTGTTTTCTGATGTGGATCTGAGAATCCATGGAAGAAACCAAAGTCTGAGCCTCGCATTTATGCCACAGATTTACAGGCGGATCCACACTCTGATTTAGCCCCATTCAAAATTGTGACAAGAATTGGCATGTTTATTTTCGTGACGCAGATTTCAAAATCGATGTGTGGAAACATCTGTGGCTGAGCTTCCCGCTGTATCCCATCAGATGCTAAACTGGTGTGGATTCTAATGTAGATTTCAGCATGGAATCTATGTTAAAATATGCCATGTGAAAGGGGCCTTGGGGTCTAATCACATGTTGTCTAATCATTTTGGGGGTTTTGCTGTTTTTTTTTTTTAGTTAGTAACACTTTGACCACCACATGTAAATAGATTCTTAGAAAATATTTCCCTTTTTTTTAACTTTAGCATCCTTCACTTTTTTTCCCCCTGGAGGCATCCACTTTACAAACTTGGTGGCGCCATTCTTCATAACATTGTACTGAACTGTTACTTCTCCACTATTCCTCACACCTCTCACTCATTACACCGATCTCTTATGTTTTATGGTTTCTTACAATTCTTTTTGTATTGCAGATCTCCCTTGGTGTCCCCGGATTGGAGACTCTATAGAACGTGTTATCCAGGGTGATACGATTCTTTTCAAGTCCTTGGTGTCCGATTACTTTCCTGACGCGCTGACTGTCAAGTGGTTCCAGAAGAAGAAAGATTGTCCGGAGTTCATAGAAGTTACAGAATCTGAGATGTATATAATCCCAAATATTGTATCCAGCAGGACGGGCAAGAAGACTTTCACAACGACGTCTTGTCTGTCTCTGAAGAAATCCCTTTTGACAGAAGATGATGTAATGTTTATCTGCAGAGTGGATCACCCCAGCCTCGAAAAACCCATGGAGGCCAAGACAGGACAGCAGCGAGACACCGGTAAGACAGCTTTACGGCATTACAGGCCTCCAGTTATAATGATTGAAGGGCTATTACTGTCTTATATAACTAGTATATACCCTCACTCTATAAAATAGAAAAATGTATATCTGGTTAATCAAAAAAAAATTTCCCATGTATTATGTTTCTATATCCCTGGTTTTAGCCACTTCTTCCTTAAAGGGGTTTTCCTTTGACTTACAATTGTTTCACAACCACTCTGTCCTTACTAGTTGTTGCTGACCCTGACCTGTGACTGCTGCCTTCAATCACTGGACACAGCAGTGACCTTCTGTAGGTAGCCAGTGATTGGCTGCAGCAGTCACATATCCTGGTGTGCAGCAACCAGAGTGGCTGAAGCAATTTGAAGTCCCTTTGGGCCCTTTCACATGGGCGGAGTGTTTCTGCTGGGACACGGTGGAATTTACTGCGGCGGAACTCTGTATCAAAATCCTGAGGACTAACTGCAGATTTTGATGCAGAATTGCAGAATGATTTAAACCATTTTTATTCTGTATCACAATCTGAGTAGAGTGATGCGGAATTTACAGCATCAGAATGCAGAAAATTTTGCCCATGTGAAAGGACCCTTAACCCCTTCCCGCTCCATGACGTACCGGTACGTCATGGGAGCCTGGTACTTCGCGCAAAATGACGTGCCGGTACGTCATCGGGATAGCGCGAGATCATGACTGACCTCACGCTATCCCGCAGCGGGAGTCGGCTGTCAGTCACAGCCGGCGTCCCGCTGCAACAGCGGGGGGGGGCATCGGAGATGCGCCCCCCCCCCCCCCCCCGCTGTTAACCCCTTCCCTGCCGCGATCTAAGATCGCGGCAGGGAAAGAGTTCACAGAGGGAGCGCGCTCCATCTGTGTCTCCGGTCGGCTCTCGCGATGTCATCGCGAGAGCCCGGCCTGTCACCATGGCAACAGGACGCCAGACACTGGCGTCCTGTATTGCCTATGCCTATGATCGCTGTATAAGCGATAAGGCATGGCAGAGCAGTAGCACTGCCATGCCTTATGACAGCGATCATAGGCATAGTGCTGCAAGTCCCTCAGAGGGACACAAACAGTGTAGAAAAGAAAAAAAGAATGTAAAAAGAAATGTAAAAAAAACCCTTTTCCCCTCGTCATCCTGACAGCATACACATGGAGGTTGTCTGCTGAACACCTGTTGGGACAGGAAGCGGAAATACAAAAAGGCAACTCCCATCACCGGCTCACCAGTGTCTTCCTGTCCCTACAGGACAGTCCAAGCGGGCCTCCAGGTGTATGCTGGAGGTGAATGAAGAAAGAAGACTCCCATGCAGCCTGTCCGCCCGTGGGGGGACGACCCTCTGTTCGGGCTGGCAGGGCTTGCGCGGGTGAGACCCTACGAGGGGACCCTCACCCGCAGGATCTACCCAGCACTGGTCCCCCAGTGGGAAAATCCTCCCCCGGTACGCTGCCCAGTGGGGTTGTCGTACCGGTAGGAAGCAGCCCCGGTACCTGCAGGCTCGGACGCCGGTGTCTCCAGGGATCCACGTCTAGAGAGGTATGCCAGCAGCGCTCGGGGCGGTCCGTTCGGCGCGAGCGCGGCGCCATGTGTGCCTCCTATGCGGTGGGTCCGGTCGGCGGTGTGCTGGTCGGCGTGCGTCCCCACGGGTGTGCTGGTCGGCGGCATCCCAGTGTATGCGGCGTAACGTCAGCGCGACCGCGTCACGGGGGGCGGGGCCTCAGTTAAAGGGGGCGTGTCGGCGCCAAATTTGAAAATTTAAAAGGACTGGATTCCTCTGCATCTCTCCTGTCTTCACCTTACTGAAGATGTCAGCCAGAGAGGACACTGAAAGCAGCCTGCTGGTGAGTAGACTGCTTTGGGAGTACCGGGGAGGGAGGATTGAGACATCAAAATCTGGTGCTGGAAGTCCTTTTTGCTGTCTCCGTCTCTTAGGACAGAGATGCACAAAAGGTTAGAGAGGCCAAAAAGCGAGTGCGCAAATGTCCAGTTGCTTGCAGCGGCTAGAAGAGGGCCACACCTAGCCACTATGCGCGGACTGTACGGAGAAGGTGATCCGCGAAGAGGGCTCCTCGGACATGTCGGACATCCGATCCATGATCCGCGAGGAGATTGAAGCCTCGCTCTCATCTCTTTCTCTGCCGCCCCCCACGAAAAGGGTAAGGCGGGCACGAATGGAAGAGTCAGACTCTGAGGAGGTCCTAGAAGATTCTCCTTCAGAATCCATGCCGCCCATGGAGGATGCAAGGAAGTATTTCTTTTCATTGGCGGACTTGAGTCAGCTGTTAACTGCAGTCCGGCGCACCATGCAGGTGGAGGAAGAGGTGCCGCAGCAGCCATCCTTTCAGGATAGCCTGTTCCGGGGACTCCTACCACAGCCAAAACCGTCATTCACAGTTAATGACATTTTAAAACAGCTGATCCTGACAGAGTGGAAACAGGCAGATCAGAAATTCTTCCTGTTCAAGGATCGGATGGTCTTCACACCAGAAGATAACGAGTTCTTAGAAACCGTCCCTAAGGTGGATCTGGCGGTCGCCAGGGTCTTCAAAAAAAGCAGCCCTCCCCTTTGAGGACATTTCCCAACTGCGGGATCCACTAGATACCAGAGTGGATTCTGCGATGGAAAAGGCCTGGGAGACCGCGGCCCTGACCATCAAAGCCAACATCACGGCCACATCTGTGGCGAGATCTATGTCGGTCTGGTTAGACCAACTCCAGACGCTGATTTCTCAGAGGGGCTCTAGGGAGGACATCTCCAGCAGCCTTCCCCTCTTCCAGCAGGCAAGCGGCTTCCTGGCAGACGCCTCTATGGAGTCAGTGAGGTTCGGGGCCCGTTTAGCAGCCCTCTCAAACACAGCCAGGAGGGCTGTCTGGGTTAAGGCCTGGACAGGAGATAATGCCTCCAAGAATAGACTCTGTTCCCTGCCCTTCCAAGGACACAGAATCTCCGGGCCTTCCTTGGATACTCTCCTAGAGAAGGCATCGGATAAGAGCCAGGGACTACCATCGGAGAAATCGTTTAAGCGGCCTTCCTCCTCCCTTTGTTCCCTCTAGAGCATACAAGGGGAAAGGAAAAACCGGACGCTGGTCCTATCCCAAAGGCGGAAAGGGTGAGAATCCGCCTTCCCGGATCCTACAAGTAGGGGGTAGACTGAAGGGGTTCGCCCTTAGAGGGAACGAGGTGACCTCCAATCCCTGGGCCTTAAGCCTAGTCTCGGATGGCTACGAAATTGAATTTTCCTCCCCTCCTTCCCGGAGGTTTGTGGTCACCCCCTGCCAGTCACCTGCGTCTGCTCAGGCCCTCCAGTTGGGGGTGCAAGAGCTGTTGTCCCTAGGGGCCATCACTCGGGTTCCCGCAGAAGAACTATTCAAGGGGTGCTACTCCCCCTTGTTCCTAATCAAAAAACCCAACGGATCCTATAGAACTATAATTAATCTGAAATTCCTGAATAAATCTATCGCGTATCAAAGATTTAAAATGGAATCGGTGCGGTCAGCAATCCCCTTAATTGCGCCGGATAGTGTCATGGCCACCGTGGACTTAAAGGACGCATATTGCCATGTCCCTATACACACAGATTCCCAGCGGTTTCTGCGGTTTGCCCTGGTGATAGATGGCTCTGTCTCTCACTTTCAATTTACGTGCCTGCCGTTCGGGAATTCCTCCGCACCCCGGGTGTTCTCCAAACTGGTGTTAGAGATGGTGGCGGCACTAAGGACTGACAAGGTGTTGATTGTCCCATACCTCGACGATTTCCTGATTATAGCAGGATCGGCTTCAGAACTCCAGTTCCAGGTCAACCTCACACTCCGTCTGTTCGAGTCGTTAGGCTAGATCATCAACTCCTCTAAATCCAGTCTCCTGCCCGAGCAGAGAGAGAAAAAAAAAATTATTTCTGGGAGTGATTCTGGACTCACACCATCAGTGCTCATCCCTTCCCCTAGAAAGGCAAAAAACGATCCAGGATGAGTGTCGGGCACTTTCTCTAACCACTGAAGTCTCCCTTAGGAGAGGCATGAGGGTCCTCGGCCTCATGACCTCTTGCATCGGGGTAGTCCCTTGGGCCCAATTACATTGTAGAGCCCTCCAAGACTTTATGCTAAACAACTGGGATAAATCCCCCGCCTCCCTGGATCGGAAAGTCGTCCTTACCTACAAGATAAAATCCTCCTTGGAATGGTGGATGTCTATCTCCAACCTCGCCAGAGCCACAGCTTGGTACCCCACATCCCCAGTATCCATCGTTACTGACGCAAGTGCAACTGGTTGGGGGGCCCACTTAGGCCGTCATTACGTCCAAAGGGGCTGGAACCAGGAGGAAGCTGCTCAATCCTCCAACTACAAAGAACTTTGCGCTGTCTTGAAGGCCATTCGGGGCCTCGAGACAGAGATCAGGGGTAGACACATTAAGATCCTTTCGGATAACATAACAACTGTGTCCCTCATCCGCCACCAGGGATCCACGCGGAACCCCCCGACTCCAAGACCTGGCGGCGAAAGTTCTCGGGTGGATAGAGCAGCGGACGCGTTCCGTCACAGCGTACCACGTAAGGGGCCCAGGGAACTCCATGGCGGACCATCTCAGCCACAGGAAGATAGACCCCGGGGAATGGACTCTACATCCACACGCGTTCCAGCTAATTTTAGAGAGATGGGGGACACCCAAGGTGGACTTGTTCGCCTCTCGGGAGAACACAAAGTGTCCCCGGTTTTTCTCCAGGGGAGCAGACGGGGGCTCCCTGGGAATAGATGCACTATCCCAGGCCTGGGATTGGGACCTTGCATACGCCTCCCCGCCTATCCCCCTGATTCCTCGGGTCCTAAGGAAAATTCAGGAGTCCCCAGGCTCCGTTATCCTGGTGGCCCTATTCTGGCCCAAGAGACCCTGGTTCCCGCTCCTGGCCGCTCTCTCGACACAGGAGCCTCTACATCTGCCGCAGAGAGACAACCTCCTTCAGCAGGGTCCCCTGATAGGCCCAAAGGTCCGACAGTTCAGACTGGCGGCCTGGAAGTTGAGCGGGTAAAATACCTGAGCCAGGGCCTATCAGGGAGGGTGACCACTATGTTATGTGAGAGCCTCAAAAAATCCACCAGAAAAATATACTCCAGGGTGTGGGATACCTTCTCTAGGTGGTTGGGGCATAGTATACATGACCTCCAACAGCCCGACATTAACAAAATATTGGAGTTCCTACAGGATGGTTAGGACATGGGGCTAGGACCTGGTACCCTTAAGGTCTAGGTGGCCGCCCTTGGGGCCTTCTTCGACTTCCCCTTAGGCGACCATAGGCTAATTAAGAAATATCTGAAAGGGGCAGTCAGACTCCATCCCTTTATAAGAGAAAACTTGCCCCCATGGGTCCTGAACCTTGTTTTGCAGGCCCTCTGCGCACACCCCTTTGAGCTACTGGAAGATCTATCAGTAAAGATCCTCTCCTACAAGTTGCCTTTTTAGTGGCCATCACATCCGCCAGACGGATCGGGGAGATCCAATCCTTCTCGATTAGGACCCCATACATGACCACCTTCCCAGATAAAATCGAGTTCAGGCCTGACGACCCCTTCTTTCAACCAAACGTTCTCACAGACTTTCACAGAGAACAGCGTATAGTACTTCCCTCCTTCTGCCAGGAACCCCGTAATACCCCGGAACACAGGTTCCATAATTTAGATGTTAGACGAGCAGTCCTGAAGTATTTGGAGGTCACACATTCCTTCAGGAAGTCTAACAACCTCTTCATTCAAATTCAGGGTCCACGCAGAGGAGGGGCCGCTACTAAGGATTCCTTAGCGCGTTGGGTCAGGAGGGCCATAGAAGAGGCGTACAGATCCCAGGGGATCCCACTCCCGGGCGACGTAAGAGCCCATTCCACTAGGGCGGTCGCCTGTTCCTGGGCGGAGAGAGCCCAGGCGACAACCGACCAGATCGGCAGAGCCGCCACGTGGTCGAGCACACATACTTTCGTTAAACACCATCGCCTGGATTTGGGGGCCAACCGTGATATGGCCTTTGGGCGGAAGGTGCTGCAGGCAGTGGTCCCTCCCTAAAGCCCTTGGTCGTTGGCATTCCTCCATGTGTATGCTGTCAGGATGACGAGGGGAAGACAGGAATTAGGTCCTACCTGTTAATTCCTTTTCTTGAAGTCATCCTGACAGCATAGGGGCTTTTCCCTCCCCTTGAGTTATTTTTACGTGTTGTACTATGATTTCTATATTAAAAATGATTGGTTAAGCAAAGCCGGGTCACTGTAGTTATTTGGTACACACTGGTGAGCCGGTGGTGGGAGTTGCCTTTTTGTATTTCCGCTTCCTGTCCCAACAGGTGTTCAGCAGACAACCTCCATGTGTATGCTGTCAGGATGACTTCAAGAAAAGGAATTAACAGGTAGGACCTAATTCCTGTCTTTTATGCTTTTTCTAATATTAGCATAAAAAAAAGGTAAAAAAAAAATTAAACCCCCCACATATTGGGTATTGACGCGTCCATAAGAACGTGTACAAAAAGTTGAACATGCTTTTTATTTTGTACAACACAAAGCGTAAAAAAACGCTAAAAAACGGAGGCAAAATGCTTATTTTTAGCATTTTGCCTCACAAAAAATGCAATGAAAGTGATCAAAAAAGCCGTACATTCCCCAAAATGGTACCAATAAAAACTACAGCTCGTCTCGCAAAAAATAAGCCCTTATAGAGCTCCGTACATAGAAAAATAAAAAAGTTACAGGACTTTGAATGCAGCTATAGAGAAAAAAAAAGATTTCCAAAAAAGGCTTTTTATTGCAAAAAAGTGTAAAAACCTAAAAAAAATAACAATTTTGGTATCGTAACTGTACTGAACTGTAGAAAAAATTTAGTGTCATTTATGCTGCATGATTAGCGCTGTAAAAAAAAAAATCTATGGCAGAATTGATGCGTTTTCTCTCCCTGTTATCATAAAAAAATAATAAAAGTTTTACGATATAGTCTATTTACCCAAAAGTGGCAACGATAAAAACTACAGCTCGCCACGCAAAAAACAAGCCCTTATACGGCCGCGCCGACGGAAAAATAAAAAAGTTATGGCTTTTGAAAAATGGAGATGAAAAAATACCAAAAAACGCTTGGTCCTCAACGCCAAAATAGGCCGTGTCATTAAGGGGTTAATGATTGTATTTTAAAAAGTGTAGTTACTGAGCTTAGATGTTCCCTAAAATTCTTAGAGAATGTATCACCTAAATTCTTTTACTAATTAAAACTGATAGGGGTCAATCAATATTTTTAATAACCTAACATAAGAAAGATAAGCAAACAGTGTAATAAATGTGACATTAGTTATTTGGTTATATAATGTTATGTATTATATGTAAAACATTCCGGAAGTTGCTAGTAGAATTTGGATATAGAATCATATGTAAAAAGGTATATTCAAGCATTTATTTGAATATTGATTTTAGAATACTAAATGTATGATTAATTAGATTTTATTCAGCTATCTTACTGAATACCAACTTACCAACTTTGTGCTGACTCCCGAGTAGGTGGCTGAACCAGTTTTGTCTATGTGTAAACTAGAAACAATGTCCCCTCTTTTGATGTGCAAATTGTTGATGAACTTTGAAGATTACACTTCTAGTCAAACAAGAAATGTAATTAACAAAAGTACCCAGCCAGTAGACAGCCAGGAGTCAACCTTTATTTTCACACTGTAACTGTTTTTATGTCTACTTCAAACAGTTTTGTTGATACCTTTTGTTTAGAAAAGCTTTTTGATTTACAGTCACCAAAAGTACTTTGTAACTAGGCATCAGGTAACATTTGGAAACGCCTTTTTTACAACTTGCATATAAACTAGTAATGTACAACAATAAACAGAATTCATTCTGATCACTAGACGGTCTTATGTGTAGTGATTTATTATGGTTCTCTATGAGTACTCTATATAATATTTCCTTTTAATTTGGACACAGGCAACATTCGCATTTCGGTCTGCGTTCCAGACCCCCCACAAAACCATGTAGTGAAGCATATTCAATTTTTCTAATCTGTTTATCTTCTGATTGTAGTTTTTTTAAAATTTTTTTATTCATTATCCTCTACATGACTACGGGGGAGGCCATTTTGCCTGAGTTTCACTTAACAGCATTTAGAGAGATGCTTTACAGCAGAATTCATGGGCCACAGACACTTGACAGGAGGGGACCCATTGACTTACTATATGAAGACAACTAGAGCTCCACCAAAAATGTCAGTCCCACGCCATCAACCAATATAACAAACCCAAAAACAAATGTCCCACACAGTCTGCAGAGATCATTAAAAGATTGTTTATTGAGAATTACCTACATAATAAAAACATTGCTGCATTAACCTGCTTCACTAATCTGCTCATACTAACCTATTATAGGCACAACTAAGCTCAATATCATACAAATCCCTGCGCCCCCAATGCACACGTTTCATCCTCTGGACCTGAAGTGATGTATTTCTTTGTGTATTGATGTTGCGTTTTCTATGTGCTGCTTAAAAACATTGAAAAAGCAGCACATAAAGGAAACGCAGAATCAATACACAAAGAAATACATCACTTCAGGTCCAGAGGATGAAACGTGTGCGTTGGGGCGCAGGGATTGGCATGATGAGCTTGAGCCTATTGTAGGTCAATGTGAGCATGATCATCTTTGGGAACTTCCTATGTGTGACTTGAGGTGATATATTTCTCTTGTATTGATGCTGCATTTCCTTCATTTTCTATTTTAAATGCTTTTATTATATGGAATTCTCAAACAATCTTTTAATCTCTGCAGTTCTGTCTTGGAGACTTATTTTTGGGTTCTTTAGGAGAGTGTTGTGGGCATGCTCTGTGACCTGTGCAGGAAGGGGGAGGTGGTAAGCTTTGCCAATTGCCTATTGACTTTGCTGGTAGAGTGTTGCGGCATGCTCTGTTTTGTCATGGGCTGGGGAGGAGGTTAGCAGTTATGAACTCTGGATACTTGTATTTCTATATAGGTGTCACCTTTCAGTGTAATCCTGCCTGGGATGATGATGAGATGGCAGCTGAAGTTTTCTGTTCAGAACAGGAAATATCGGACTATTAGGCTTAGTGGTTAATTTTTTTATGTACATTTTGATATCAAAACTAAAAATTGCCAAGAATCCTTCAAAAATGTCGAAAATAACTTCTTGTATAAATCCGTCTTTTTTCATTGTGACTCATAACCTTTAACTATAAACTTGATCTGTAAAGCTCAATGTGTTAGTTTGTTTTTTTTCTTTTGCTCCAGAAATTCTCATCTATCTTCGCGTAAATCTTAACCAACCAAATGAATCAGAAAGAAATAGCTTACTGTCCATTCTCTTTTATTCCACAGAGGTCCAGGCATTTTTCGTAAACAACATCCAGGGACCCCAGCGGTGGTATGATGGAGAGAAGGTGACCTTGTACTGTGCAGCGTCATATTGTACACAGAACACCCGGGTGATATGGATCGTGACCGGGAAGGATGGGACAGAAAATGAAATATGTGAGGATTCGGGAGGCGCAGACATGAAGAAAGATGGCGGTCAGTGTCCTGGATATGTGGCTCACAGAGAGCGGACAGATGTGTCTGATATACAAGATCTCCTGGATGTCACCAGTTGTCTCACCTTCACACCTTCTGTTTCCAAGCACAAACCTATCACAATAAGCTGCAGAGTCACCTGCGAGGGGAGAGTTAAGAAGAAGACTTTCCAGCGGAAACAGCTTTATGGTGAGAAACATTTACTAATAACAGTAGTTATTATATCAAATGTCTCAAACCGATAATACCCAGAATGTCAATCATCTTCTCCTCGCTGATCTTCTCCAGTCCCCTGTGTCACCTTCCCTTCAGCCGACCGGATCCTCCTTCTGATGTGTCCATTCTCTGCATTCTTCTTCTGGCAGGTCAGTGTAGGTTATGCCACTAGTGACGTAACGTTCAGTACCTTCAGTACGTAAAGTTCCGTAATCTATTGCAGCGACTTTGCCCATGCACGTTGTCTCCTTGCGAGTGTTCATATACTATTGCAGAGACAGCGCACATACACAGTCTCTGTAATAGCTCAGCACTCCCTGCTAGACTATGAACGCTTCTTGCCCTGCAGGAAGGAGACTGAAGAGAATGGACGCTTCATCACCAGAAGATGATTCTGCCGGCTGGAGGTGAGGTGACCCGGGGAAACTGCAGGGGACAACAGATCATTGTCAGGGAGAAGATGCGGTAAGAAGACTGATGGGGGAAAGGAATAGGTGAGTATAGGATTTTTGTATTCTAAAGACAGAACCACATTAAAGGTGTTGTCTCATCAGAGAGATCCCCGGGGCAAAATTGCTGATCACCCTGAATGTCTCTCTGGTCACGCACAGCAAGCAGCCAATTTTGCTGGGTGAGGCGCAGCCAGCCGGGCATCTTCCCTGCGGTGATATGTCATATAGCTTTGGTTTTCACAGCAGTTGTCTCACTTAAACCAGCCCTTAAGGTTGGTCTCCGTATCTCTGGTGATGGTGCACGTTGCCAGAAGATGTGGTCTAGACCAGGGGTCCCCAACTCAAGTCCTCAGGGACCACCAACAGGTCATGTTTTCAGGATATCCTATACTAAGAACACCTGTGACAATGTCTGAGGCACCGATGATAATTATGTCACCTGTGTAACACTGAGGAATTCCTGAAAACACGACCTGTTGGCGGTCCCTGAGGACTGGAGTTGGGGAACACTGGTCTAGACCCCCCACAACACACTAGGCAGGGTCCACAGCCCATTCTCATTAGCTTCTGCTTGTTCTGTGCAGTTCGGGTATGCTGAGCTGATCGCATGAGAATATCCCTCCTGAGTATATAAATCCAGCTGCAGGTCTCTCTGCTGCAGCTCCACTAACTTAGTGTCTCTTTCCTGCACTCTCTAAAACTGTTGTATCACATCAGACTTGAAACAGAACCTTGTCTTTTATACCCTGCCCTTCAGCCAATCGGTGTGCAGCTGAGGTCCTATCAATCCATAGCAACAAAATCGGAGCGAACAAAACATGTGGCTTCTCTTTAAGACCCTGGCAAGGCCATAAAACAAGGTCCAAAAGTAAACTTCTCTATACACTAAACACTTTGCATAGGCATTTAACCCCTTACTTTACCACACCACTTAGCATTTGTAGTTCCTACAATTGACTAGGCTTCAGACAAAATAATCCGCTGCATAGCGCTGTGGTGGAACTACCACATTTGGACGTGTTGATCTACAGGGCAGCTCTTTGTGTGAGTGCCGTATGTTCTGTGAGGCTCTCTGGTGGTACAATTTCAACAGTCTCTTGCTTTTCTCAAGGAGCAGGATCTATCCTAGAGCTAAAAGGCTGTAACACGTTTCAGTGCACCATTCTCAAAGGTCCTTCCTCGTTTTCAGGTGTGACTTTGTATACAGGGGTTGTGAAGGTTTTGTATATCCAAGTAATTCTTGTTTTTTTCACCACATTTTGTACTTCATTTTGGTGGTAAAATTAGACTGATAATTTTTTCAAACTTTTCCCAATTTTGGTGCTTTTAATAAATATACACAAAAATTGTGTCTTTGTTTTTCACATTTTCAACTGCAGTATGTCAAATATGTGCAAATTTTGTATATCTTATCAAAAATTTGAACAGCATCTTTACTTTATTCTGGAAGCACATTTGAAAAACTTTAGGTGTTTATACCATTTACAAGATGTACAAATTTAACATTTAATTGTTAACATTTTCAGGAACACTTTGTTTTCCTACACCAAGCCAAGATTACAAAGGCTCATAGGTATCATAATGATAGTTACCCCCACAAGTGATCCCATTTTAAAAAATGCACCCCTTAATGTATTCACTGAGGTGGCAGGAGTATTTTGACCCCACTGTTTTTTTGTTGTTTTGGTTTGTTTGTCTTGTTCTTTTTCAGAAGCTAATGCAATTTAAAGGGAAAGAAGTCATATTTTTGCAAATCTGTCATTTTAAAGACAGTTTTTTTTCCTTTAGTGCACATGAAAATGAAGATTTGCAGCTGAAATGGAAACCCCTGTATGTCCTATGTTAAGAAACATACTCGTTGTGGTCCTAATATGTCTGGATGCACAACAGGGGCCCAAACTAAAGCAGCAGCTGGTGGCTTTCAGAACAAAAATTTAGCTTGAAGGGTTTTTGAGGTACCATTGCCCACTTGTAGAGCCATCAAGCTGCCAAAACGATAGAACGCCCCCTACAAATGACCCCATTTTGAAAACTAGACCCCTTAACCCTTTCCAATCCAATTTTTTTTGCCACGTGCATTTTCCCCAGCTCCAATTTATTTTGTGAGGCAAAGAGGTTGGTGGATTACTTGGAACAACATAGAAAACCACACAAATAAATTAACCTAATGATTTTATTAGCACTTTTAGATAAATTAAAATGTTTTAATTTATTTTGACTTATAATTTTTTAGCATGTGATACTTTTTGAAACAAATTGCAGGATGAAGTCCAGGCTTTCTAGTACATGTTTTACAGTAAAAGGTGGTTTCTCTCCTTCCCCCTTTCTAATTTCTTTGGCTCACAATTATGTGAATAAGTGAGCTGGAAACAGCACTGAACAGCGCTGGATTCTTCATTTACTGAAAGCCAGATGTTCCTTCTCTTCTGCCCTGCTGCCCTGTATTCTCCGTCAATACAGGAGGGGAGAAAGAATATGAGTGCAGTCAGTAAATGAAGAGCCCAGCGCTTATCAGTGCTGATAGTGAATGCCCGAATGTGCTTCTCTCCCCCGCTCTGCTGCCAGAGGACACCCGACACGCTTTTATGTCAGTAAGTGAGCTGAAAACGGGGGGGCATTCAGTAAATGAAGAAGAATGGAGCGCTGTCCAGTGCTGTTTCCAGCTCACTTACTGACAAAGTGTCGGGTGTCCTCCGGCAGCAGAGCGGGGGAGGGAAGCACATTCGGGCATTCACTATCAGCACTGATGAGCGCTGGGCTCTTCATTTACTGACTGCACTCATGTTCTTTCTTCCCTTCTGTATTGTCGGAGAACACAGGGCAGCAGGGCAGAGGAGAAGGAACATCTGGCTTTCAGTAAATGAAGAATCCAGCGCTGTTCAGTGCTGTTTCCAGCTCACCTATTCACATAAGTGTGTCGGGTGGCCTCTGGCAGAGCGGGGGGAGGAAGCAGTGCAGTAACAGCATGTCGGGTCTGTCCCAACATCGGAGCTATAGAGGAAAATGATGTCGGGACAGCCCCGACAGTGGATTGGAAAGGGTTAAATTAATCTAGGGGTGTACTACATATTTTAACCCCACAGTTTTTGAAATAATCTAAAGCCCCATTTACACTGGACAACTGTCGGGCAAACTATGCCTGACTCTTGTCCCGTATGTACTTGCTCCATGCTGTTATAATATATAATAATAATAATAATCTTTATTTGTATAGCGCCAACTTATTCCGCAGCGCTTTCAGGCATGGATAAATGCAAAACAATACAACAATTGCAACAAATACGATGTGAGGTACATTGGGTTAGACACAAATGGGTTGAGGGTGGTACAGGAGGTGCAGGGGTTGGGGAACACAGGCAATAGGAAATTTTATGTACAGATCATTTATCAGAAGGCAAACAGGGTGGGGCACCATAGGGAGGGGCAAGGGACTAGGTCAGGAGATTTGGTATGCTTCCCTGAAGAGGTGCGTCTTTAAGGCACGTCTGAAATTTCGTGCATCGGGAATTGTCCGGATGCCTTGGGGTAGAGCATTCCAGAGGATGGGTGCTGCTCTGGTGAAGTCCTGTAGGCGAGCATGAGAGGTTCGTATTACAGGGGTGTTTAGTCTGAGTGTGTTAGCCGATCGGAGTGAGCGGGCTGGGTGGTGTACTGACAGTAGGGAGGCGATGTTGTACAGGAGCGAGAATTGTTGGCTCACAGTGGGGCAGCTGGAGGAGATTTCACTCCTCGCACTTCCTCGTCCCTCTCCTTTCACTTAACACAGCGGCCGTTCAGTACTGAATGGCCGCTGCGTTAAGTGAACATAGAGGAGGGGGAGCGCGAGGAGTGAAATCTTCAGCTGCCCTGCTGTAAGCCAACGATACTCGCTCCATGCTGTTGCACAAGAGCAAGCACATGTGGGGACGAGTGCCGGGCATCGTTTGCCTGACAGTCGTCTCGTGTAAATTGGGTTTAGAAAAAAAAAATACTATTCAAATTTTTTGAGCAATTGTAATTTTAAAAACAGGGTTTTTTATACAGTGCACTTCTGAATGAAGACTTTCGCCCCAAAATGGATCCCCCTGTTTGTCCTGTGTTCAGAGACATACCCATTGTAGCCCCAATCTGCTTACTGGACACATGGCTAGGCCTATAATGGAGGGTAATGCCCTTTTGGCTTTTAGGGCACAACTGAATAAATTCCAGGACTCATTGCTCACTTGTAGAGCCATCAAGGTGCCACAACGCACCCCCACAAGTGACCCCATTTAGAAATCTAGACACCCCCCCCCCCCCTTAACAAATTAATCTGTATACTGAGCATTCTGACCCCACAATTTTTTGCAACATTTATTTTAAAGCATGTGAAAAATATATTTTAGAGCACTAGTTCTTCGGTGTTCAGCAATACCTGCACTGTAGCCCCAATCTGCTTACTGGACACATGGCTAGGCCTATTATGGAGGGAACACCCATTGGATTTCAGGACACATCTGTATAAATTCCAGGACCCATTGCTCACTTGTGCAGAAAAACAATTGACTCCCTAAAAAGAAGCAAATCCCAGCTGTGAGCTGGCCATGGCCCGGCGTATGGCCCCGCAAGTATACTGGTCATAACTGCGTAGTCGCACAGGAGGTCAGGCGCAGTACACTATTTGTTTATATTTTCAGCACTTAGCGATGATGTGGGTACCCGCAGTCTGTACTCAATGAAGTTACTTATGGGTTGTTATATCTGTGACCATAGAGCACAATAGGGTCTATCACTTATATCCGCGGTATAATAGAAAATGCTGCGTTCTGTTTTCTGTGGGAGGATTACGTTATTCCGACCCACTAATGTGAGTGGACTTATGTAATCCAGTGCATTTGATTCACGTATTAGGCAATAATAATCCGCAATTCCTATCTGGTTGTGTGAGTCCGGCCTAAGGCAGATCGCTATTTTTTTATACCATTGCATAACAGCGGTCACGTGGCCAGGACCACTCAGCGAGGCCTCCAGGCTATCATCTACTTTTCGGGGAATCCTCAGCTTTTGTGCATGCGTCTGCCATTTTGCCGACTGCCACACATGCAGAAGCTGGGGATGTTTCCTTCAGTGATGCATTGCAATAATTAGGCATACCTGATTGATGAGACTAAAATACACATTGAGTGTTGAGTATCAACTAAATTGATTACTCTAACGGGTCATATGGGAATACAATCTATATTACAATCTATGTTACAATCTTGGGAGTAGATTCCAAACTGTCCAGTTTCCCTTTCGCTCTCTTGGCTCATACTAGGATCCGTTCACCCGGCCTCAGCAGGGCTTCTTATACCGGGGACTTGTGCTGCTTTCGTTGGTTTGTAATTTGATGCATTTTTTAGAGGTTACTTCAGTGTTCATGCACCCATTGAGTAGCAGTTCGACTTTCAATTGCTTCCGCGGGTTCAATAAGTCACACCCTTTACAACCGTGGCAGACCTCTTCGACAATCTGCAGACTTGTACCAGAAGTAGAAGACACAACAAACATTCTGCAACTTGGTGGTAACTTGCTAACAACTACTGCTCCCACTTTTGAGAAGCAATGAGGATAGTCTTTCTCCTGGGAATTTTTTCCAGGGCAGACGGTGAGCTGCCAAGGTACAGCAGTTTCTGGTACAGCAGATTTATTCAGCCGGCTCGGAGCAGGAGCATATTGCTGCCGCCATGCAGAGATTTTACGACACTGTTCATGTGTGTCCACAATAGCTTTATGGGCGACATTCATTAATCAGGGTTACCTGCAAGGCTGCATCGAGCACCATGGCTTATTGGTCCTGTCATAGAGGTGTTGCTCTCTATAGTGAGATTTTGCAGAGATGATAGACGCAGGAGGATATTTGGTAAAATAAAACTTTAATTTTAGTAATAACACACAGGTATTCCGAAATGCCTTTTTCTTTACACTCTTCTTTTCAGCTCCTTTTCCCCTTCTTCTATAGTGAGTGGTACTTAGCCCTTCATTACGCTCTGTCTATATCTACATTATGGTTTCTGTGTTACGCAGTGCAAATCCCATCATAGAACAGACACCAACGGTTCCTGACAGAAAATGCCTGACGAGGTTTTAGCTATTTTCTGGGAGGAAAAATAGCCCTTTGTGCAGCGACGTGACGAAGGAGATGTGATGAATCTGCAATGGAGCCTCCAATGTAGACGTGAACACAATCTTAGGACTCTTGGTGTAGATTGTTATAGTTTTAGTGCTTTTTTTTGGGAGTCTGCGCATTATCACCTATCTTCTATCAGGCCAGTGTTTTGTAGTAATTCCCTGCTATAGACTGTACACAGGACAGTCAACACTGCTATAATCCCCAGCTATCACAGAGCTGCCTGACCACTATCCTTAAAATACAGCCCATCAGTCCCTTTTTTACAACCCTGAAAAGACTGTAGTCTGCTCTGAGCGGGCTACATCCTTATCAGTGTTAGTAAGAAGGACCCGATTGCCTATATGTTTGGATAACTGTTGGGCAGTTTGTGCTAGATAGCTGGAGATGACAGTGGTGCCGGGCTCTTGGGCAGCCTCCTCCCAACCTACTGTTGTCTCCTCCACATTGACAGCCAAGCCTTCTATGCAGAATTCAACATTTTGCCCGTACTTGGACTAACCAGCGGTGGGGTGAGGGAGCCCCTCTACAACTAGAAGCCACTTCTTGTCTCCATCCCGCTGTTCCATTCCGCCCTGCTACTTTTGTAGATGCACACAGTAAATGGCGCTTAACTAAATTGTCTGTTACTATCGTTATTCTCCTTTGTCCTGCTGGGGACGGGCATAATCTATTTCCAGGAAATTCAGAATAGTGTTCACATGAAACAGCAAATTAATCAAATTAATTAGCTTAATTTCCCAACCCTAACTGGAACTCAACTAAAGGTCTTAATTGTAGCGCGAGAAAGGAAAATTATGCATAGACCACCGAATGAGATGGATGGAGGGGTTCTTACTATCTGTATGCCCATCATTCCCCAGAGAGTCAGCATTACACTGTATCTACCTCCTCCCGTCACCTACACCCCTTATTTCAAAATCTTCCTTCTATTAATTTAATTCCTCCATATAGCGATATCTCTTGTCTAAATACAGATATTCCTATTAATACATATTATGAAAGTAGATATCTGACTTGTAGTTTTGCATTGTTTTGCAGCAAAGCCCAAAGTACGGAGCCCTATCAAACTGTCCCTGACTAATTCGGATGAGGTCCTGTGTGCTTTGGACATTGAGGAATTTTATCCTTCTGATATCCAGATAAGATGGCACTTTAGTGAAAACCCGATGTTGGCTAAAACAGTTAAAAATGCTGACGGCACTTACAGCGCACACAGCGAGTATAAACTTCCTGGAAGCGTCTTCAAAGACCCGCAGTCCTGGGTGAAGGTCTCCTGGAAGCATGAGTCCATGGACGGCTGGGAGTGGAGGCAGATGTCTGCTGTGGATAAAGGTAAAGGTGTAACGAGCCTCGTCTGTAGTGATCAGTGATAATTACACAGGATTTCACTACTAATTTGTGCTTTATTTCATGCATGGCCGCTGCTCCGGATGTAACACTTGTAAATAAATGCAGCAGTCAGGAATGTCATCGACTCCAGTGTTAGTAAAGCCCCATTTACACTGAAAGATGATCGCTCAAAAATCGCTCAAATGAAGGCGGATTGGAATACCGCTGACAGCTCTGAGAACAGCAGCTGCTTTGTTCTTGGAGCCAGCTGGTATCTTGCTGACAAGTCCGAGCGGGATACCAGCTGAAAGAATGCTATCAGCAGTATCCTGCTGAGATCTCAGCGTGGGACACTGATGAGGCTCATCACTGACTTTTAGCTTGCTAAAAATCAGCGATTAACGGATAATCCACGATGGCAGCGTGTTTAGACGCAACGGTTATAACTCTAAAGATGGCTTTTGAGTGATAATCGTGTCTAAATGGGCCTTAAGAATTAGGCCACTTTCAGAGAAGTATATTGTAACTCCGTATTTGGTCCTTGTTGTGTGGTCAGTGATACGGAGTTAATGTAAATCTACTTATTCACACGGCCATATTTGCCACAGCTGTGTTAATGCAGCCTGACATGTTTTTGTCTGCATTTGCCTCCTTATTTGCATTCATTGGTATTTTCTATTGGGCAAATACAGATCCATATTAACTCAATAGAAAATAAAACGAATGACCGTAAATACGGAGGCAAATGGTTGCAGTGTCATCTGTATCGCGTCCTTATTACGGATCCGTATGATGGGTGTGTGACAATACGCGGGTCTGGAACAGCCTTGGTGGAAGACTTTTCGTGGACCCGTTTAGCTCTAACACATTCTACAACATGCTTTTCCTTTCCTTTGCTTCTTTAGATTTCCCATGGAGACCAGAATTACGAGAGATTCCTGTTCCCAACCTCCTTGCGGGTATCGCAGCCACCCTGAAATGTGAGGTGTCCAACGTGTTCCCCGATGTGCTGAGTGTGAGGTGGCTGAAGAAGGACGGTCAGGATCTGTTCCCGCTGGTTCCTGGTGATAAATACAGGATTTCAGACCTTACAGCAGAGCGCCAGAAGGACAACACATTTATATATAGAGGATGTATAATGTTCACTCCATCAGTCAGCGAGGACCAAGGAGCAGAGTTTATCTTCAGAGTGGAGCATCCCAGTTTAGGGAAACCAGCAGAGAAGAGCACCGGCCCCCTCTATATACAAGGTGAATGAAGATCTACTAGTACATCCATATGGTCTTTATAGTAATGTATATCCAGTATAAATAGCTGCTGAATATTTATTAGCTGCCACATCGATTAACAGACATGGATGAAATTCAGGCGGCTCGCTCATTAAGGTATGTGGCGCAGTTATGTAACAGGTGGTGATATACCTCTGGTGTAAGTTATAAAATATTACAGATGCATACCACATCTCCTAAACCAAACCCCCCTGTACTCCGCCTGATAACATGCTCCCTCTCTTTCTGACTGTAATTCCTGCTAGCCGCACCTGCCCCCTGCAGTTATACCGATTCAGCCACTATATGACTTAGGTTTGACTAATGTCTACGAGTATAGCATCCCACACTCTCCACCACCTTTACATACTACAAATAGAGTGATACAAAAGGTAAAGTCATTGGAGCAGGACTCTCACTCCTACTGTCTCCATCAACTGATTACTAAAGGTAAGTGTGCAGTTATGTAACAGGTGGTCAATAGAAGAAGGTGTCCAACAGCATCCAAAGAGACTTGCTCAATCCATATGAGAACTGTCTTTATTAATCCCAAGACATCAGTGTACAAATAAAGGTACAGCAGCAACGTTTCAATCCCTGCTGGATTGAATATCACCTGTAACGAGAATGGGATATTCGGTCACTCACCTGGTACCCTGCTCAAACTTGTCAGATGTCATGATCGCACGTCAGCCACATCCTATTGCACATGTCTGTAAACCTATAGGTCTCATGTGATGTTATATGTCATGGTCACATGACTGACATTATGGTCACATAGCCGGCATTATGCGTTCCATGCCACCATACGCATATACCAAGGGTACGTCAGGTCACATGGTTCAACACAGCACACTGGCAATGCGTGCATGCGCAGCACCTTCCCGTTCACTTACTGCGCATGTCAGCAGCCCGGCTATGTCTGTATGGTGTATCCATTGATCAATGGATACACCATATAGACATAGCTGGGCTGGTGACATGCGCAGTAAGTAAACGGGGAGGTGCTGCGCATGCTCCCATTGCCGATGTGACATGTTGCACCATATGACCTGACGTACCCTTGGTATGTGCGTATGGTGGCATGGAACGCATAATGCCGGCTATGTGACGATGTATCACATCACATGAGACCTATGGGTTTACAGACATGTGCAATAGGATGTGGCTGACGCGCGATCATGACGTCTGACAAGTTTGAGCAGGGTGCCAGGTGAGTGACCGAATACCCCGTTCCCGTTACAGGTGATATTTAATGTGGGCTTACACAGGATTGGCTACTGCGGGAGGTGTTGTTTTATTGTGCTGATTATTTAATGAGGTTCATTGTAGTGTGCAGTTAGCTTGACAAAGATCCCAGCAGGGATTGAAACGTTGCTGCTGTACCTTTATTTGTACACTGATGTCTTGGGATTAATAAAGACAGTTCTCGTATGGATTGAGCAAGTCTGTTTGGATGCTGTTGGACACCTTCTATTCACATATCCTTTGGAGAGTTAGGATCCAGCTCTTTGTCTTAACCTGCATCCACGGTATTTCCATGTTTTGCTGTATCCGGGTGAGTGCTGCTGCTACCTCTTGTTTTATGTAACAGGTGGTGATTTACCTCTGGTGTAAGTTATAAAATATTACAGATGAAGCAAACAAATACTAATTCAGACCCTCAGACAGAACAGGGTTTTCACAGAACTTGCAAGTGTCATTCAGCAGAAGCAATTGCTAGGACCCCTACGCTGACAGTGGTGAGGGTTGTACACAGATACAAAAACACTTACATTTAGTAATCATTTGATGGAGACAGTAGGGGTGAGGGTCCAACAACTTTACATACTACAAATGGGGTGATACAGAAGGTAAGGGGGGGGGGGTGAGTGTGGGATGCTATACTCATAGACCATAGTCAAACCTAAGCCATATAGTGGCTGAATCGGTATAACTACAGGGGGCGGTTGCGGCTAGCAGGAACTGCAGTCAATAGGACAGGAAGCATGTTATCAGGCGGAGTACAGGGGGGCTTGGTTTAGGAGATGTGGTTTGCCTCCCTGAAGAGGTGCAGTTTTAGAGCACGCCTGAAGTTGCGTGAGTCAGGGATTGCCCGGATAGTTTTGGGTAGCGTGATCCAGAGAACTGGTGCTGCTCTGGAGAAGTCTTGGAGACGGGAGTGAGAGGTTCGAATTAAAGGGGCACTTAAACTGATTTTGTTAGCGGAGCGGAGGGCCCGAGCTGCGTGGTGGATTGAGATGAGGGAGGCAATGTAGGGTGGTGGGGTGCTATGGAGAGCTTTGATGGATGAAGGTAGTGAGTTTGAATTGTATTCTGTATTTGATGGGCAGCCAGGGCAGTGACTGGCACAGTCCAAGTAGCTGCAGGGCAGGAAGATAGGCTTGTCTGTCGCATCCAGGATGGATTAGAGAGTGGAGAGTGGCGCAGGGGAGTGCGATGAGCAGCGAGTTAGAGTAATCCAGAAGAGATTGATGAGTACAACAGTAAGCGTTTTTAGCGTGTCCATGGTGAGAAAAGGGCAGATTCTCCCGATGTTCTTGAGGTGCAGCTGACCTGTTCGGGCAAGAGACTGGATATAGGGGTAAAAGAGAGATCTGAGTCGAATATAAGCCCTAGACAGGGAGGGTAGCGAGGGAAGGGGTGGAGGCTGAGAAGGTAGTGAAAAGTGTCAGTCTTTTTTAGGGTTGAGATAGTGAGGAGACAAGAGGTGAAGTAGACTAGTTTGGCATGGTGGAGGGCAAGGTTGTAGGTTCGGAGCATGAATTTAAGTGAAAAGTGTGCGGACTTTTGAGACTTTCTGCACAGCCGTTCAGCACACTTAGAGCACCACCGGATGAAACACATTTGGGGCGTGAACCAGAGTTGCATTGGATTGCTTGGGTCACGGGAGGGGGGTCCGCTTTCTTTCAGGGAATTGCCAATACTATTTTTGTAAACTGGCGTTGAAGTTTTCACCCTGTTGCTTTTTGACGCCACTGTGTACCAGCAGGCATTCAACTTCATGAAATAGTTACCGTATATACTCGAGTATTAGCGGACCCGAGTTAATAAGTTTTTTACCACAAAAATCTGGTAAAACTTAGTGCATAGAGTATAAGCCTAGCTATAAACCAATCACAGCTATTCAGTGATGTCATTCACTAAATGGCTGTGAATGATCGAGCGTCGGCTGTGATTGGCTAGCGGTCGATCCAATCCCAGCACTTAGTTACACAGCGCTGACAGGGGAGAATTTAAAACAGAGCCAGGGAGAGGACAGCAGGGAGAAGTCTGAGGCAGCTTGCCGGACCGCTGGCGAGAGCATCACACCGGGGGCACAGATGCCGGCTGGGAGATGAGGATTGTAGGTTGTTTTTTGTTTTTTTTTCTTTCAACCTCACTTGAGTATAAGCCGAGGAAAGGGGGGGGGTCACAAAAAAATGTGCTGAAAAACTCTGCTTATACTCAAGTATATATGATACTTCATACCTTAAACGTTAGTCAAGCATTATTAGATCATGTTAACGCAAAGATATTGGCAAATTTTTTAGGCCCTAACACATGGCATCCAATAAAACAAAATCAGGATGACAAATTACAGTAAGAGGCCGCTAAAGTTTAAGTTTGTGTTATGAAGCTTTTCAAAAAATATGAATCCACCAAGCGTGAAAGGCAATCATTATGCATCTTTTACCAATCGTAGTGACAGTAGCCATCAAGCTTGCTGTGCCTCTGTGTGAGTAAAAAAAAAATCTCTATTTCAGCAGGGTGCCACCTTAAAGGGGTTGTCCCGCGCCTAAACAGTAAAAACTTTTTTTTGCCCAGTCCCCCAGGTACTCCAAAGGAATACCGCTGCCATGTGTTATTTAAAAAAAAAATTATCTTACCTGATCCCCGTTCAGCAACTTTAAAAAAATCTTCTGTCCAAGATGGCGCTGCTGGTCTTCTCCCACGGTGCACCGTGGATGTTCTTCTGCAGTCTGCGCTCCACTGCCCATTCCAGCCACCCCATTGGCTGATCGGCACCACGTGACTGAGGCGGAGCTACGCGATGACGCGGAGAAGAGGGAGGAGCCAGGACGCAGCTCATGAGCCCGGACCATCCAGAAGAGGAATCGTCTCTGCGCAAGCGCGACTGATCCTGCAACCAGAGGAGAAGTTTGATTGGCGCCATGGAAACGGGGACGCCAGCACAGGGGGGGGGGACCCCCTGTAGAAGAGTAAATAACTTCTGTATGGCCAATATTTAATGTACGATGTATATTACAAAGTGCATTAATATGGCCATATCGAAGTGTTTAACCCCACTTGCTTTCGCGGGACAACTCCTTTAAGTATCGGCTCCACATCGGCTTTGGTGGTCTAGTGTGTGTGATGTGTAGTGAACAATTATTGGAGATGCTGGGGGGTAAACATGAACCACAACGGAGAGACTCCTTGTTGCTAACTGTTATACGGTATATTGTTTACAAATGTAAGTAAACTCTGCCACATAAACCGCGATCAGGTTAGCTCTGTAAGAAGTAATGTAATGTGTTTTACAGATCTCAGAAGCTCACATCCATCTCAGGAAAAGAGTGACACACATGTTGCTCCTCAGGAGGAGATCGAGGACCTGGCAGCCACAAGACCACAGAAAAGTGAGTTTCTGTACAATCTAATTCTTGTGAATAAGTGGATCACAAGGCTGAGATCACCATCAATCTGCAGTAATCAGCTGGGGATCTCGGCAGCAGGTGATCCGTTCCTTTGCAGCATCACCACAAAGGAACACAGCACTGATGTGTCTATTGTAACCAACGTGCCGGGTCCTCCATATATAGAGACTGGGGACTCCCTCTGTTAACTCACAATTCCCTAATACAACATACAGAATGGAGTCTTTTCAAACCAGACAATCCTATTAATATAACCTCACGTATTTAGAGCGCATAAGGACTTTGTTGCTCTAAACACCATGAATTTGGGAGCATGAATTATCACTGACTGCTCTCCTGTAAGGGGTTTGCCCCATGAACTACCGATTACAATGCGGTACTGGAGCTGGCTTGGAGTTCTGTCTCCACAGAGAAGATTGTAAATGATTTGTATATGACCCGTATCACAAATAGTTTGTGCAGATCTTTCCATAAAAGCAGGAGACGGTTGGGGTTTACAGCTTCCTCTCTGTGGTTATCGCTGGATTAGAGCCATGATGACTATTACTTTCCTGAGGGCTCAGAGTTGTGGCAGGACGGCCGGGTCTATATAGAGGAAGTCTGTTCTGATTTTATGACCTGTTTCTGTGGTATTGTAAAGCCACATGTTGGTTTTTCTGCCTGAGCCAAATTGGAAGCTTCATTGTACAAATGTTCAGCCATCTCTGCCTGTTTTATAAATGGTGAGATGTACAAATAATGGAATGGCGCACCCGAGAAAGGGTAAAAAGGGAAACAAGTGGGAACGGACTCGCCTAGGTGTGGTGAGATCGCCCCACCACATGCATGTACCACGGCACCTGAATGCCAGGATAACTTTGGCTACACACCTCAGTAGGTGGAAGGAGGGTCCTCGTCTACTATAGACATCCACTCGGGAGACTGTCAGTCATCTGTCCAAACCAATGGTCAGGGGTCAGCAAAATTTGTGGGGGAGGGGGGGGAACACATGACAGAAAGCGCTCAGGCAATCTCCATGCAATTGAAGTTGCATCAGTTGAAGTGAAGAAATGAATAAAAAAACAGGGGGGTGCACAGGCCCTAGGTGGACCTCCGTCAGCTCCCCGTATCCAGAAGTGTGTAGATTCACATGGGTGTTCCATATAAGTTTTATATATCGTGTTGTTGGCTTCTAAGTAAAAATTTAGGAGCCAAATTTAATTTGGCGACCATTAAGTAAAGTCAAAATACCACAAATCTTTGGTACAAAACCCCCTTCAAATATGTGAATTTACCACAAGCTATTTGTATCAAAACTCCTCAACTGCGTTTGCACAGGATATATACATTTTATGATTGATCCCCATATATATGTGTAATATCGGAACGTTGCAGCACTAGTGGTTTGGGTACAATGTATGTGATCAGTTGCCCTTTATTTCCCCATTCTTATATAGAGCTAACAGTTTTATGCAGAGACTGTCTTCAATCCCATGAGGTCTCAAAGAAGGTCATAATCTTATTTCCCTATGTCAGACACCCATTAATATTGTATGAGTGTTCTTTAGATACTTTTAGTGTTGGCATAGATAAATATATAACGTACTAGAAGGAGAATGGTGTTTTATCATCTCATTTCTATCTCAGGTTACCAGAGGTTCGTTGTTGGGGACATTAGAGGACGTGATCAGTGGACACACGGGAGGAAAGTGACCCTTCAGTGTTCGGTGTCTTATTGTCCTGAGGATGCTAGAGTCTTATGGTCAGTGACTGAAGGAGATGGTGAAGTCCAGGAAATATCTGCTGATGCAGCACAGTCACGCAAGGAAAGAGAAGCTCTGAAGACTTCTGGTTATTACCTTGTACAAGAGACTGATGAGTCTGATGTGGAAGGACTATATAATACCACCAGTATAATCACATTTATACCGACCGTGATTAAACATTATGGATGTCTTATTACCTGCACAGTTACCTCTGAAGGTGAAACCAAGGCCAAGACATTCCAGCCGAAATCACTTCATGGTAAAATGTTCTACATGTGATTGAAATGTATGTATTAAAGGGGTTATCTGGGTCTGGTGGTCCATCCTTAGGCCTTATTGCCATGTCCCCTTCACACAGCTAATCTGCAGGCGTGCCACAAATCGGCCCCCACGGATGTGATACTGATGACCTATCCTAAAGATTTGTTGTTTTAAAAGTTTAATTTAGAAACTTCATAAAAACACAAATCCCAGCATTCCTCTCCTCTCTTGATCCTGAGCTTTACATTTTTCCACCTGTCAGGCGAGAAAATGACACTTGTGTTATCTGCGAAAGGAGGCTGATGGTTCTTAAATAGGTTATTCCACTAAAACAAGCTATCCCCACAGGATAGGGATGACTTACTGATTGCTGGGGGGTTGATTGCTGGATCTCCCACCAATTTTGCGAACAGGGGTCCCAAATAAACAGCTGCAATTAAAACTTTGCAGTGTCTTTATTGCAGTGTGACCGCCAGAAATAAGAGTTAAAGGTCTCTGGTATATCAAGCAGTCCTATTGAAATGGAACGGTAGCACGTTTGTTAAATTGCCGCTTTGTTAATTCAGGTTGATATACACCATCTGTAAGCATATCCTAACTGCCTGATGTCTATGCGGGAGCCCTCAGCAGAATCACACCCTGCCCGCGGCTGAGGACATTATTTTTACCTGTCTGGGTCCTATGCGGGTCTTCTCCCTCCCTGTCTGGATCTTCCTTCTTCTTTACTGTGGATGCGTGTTGGCACACCGGCTATTAAGCTGCGCACATGCGCAGTACTTTTTTTTTTTTTTTAAGTCCTGCTTTCCTCCAGTATCTGCGGGCTGTTCGCAATTGAATTGTGGACGGCTGTGGATTGGACGCCATCCATTGACTTCAATGTAGCATGCTGCGATTTGATTTCCGGACCGAAAGTTTTGCTAATCAAATCCACATGCATTAATGCATTTGCAGATGCCCATGTATTCCTATGGGCGGCTTGATTTACGGATCATCCGCAAATCAGATCCTCCCGTGTACACTGGGGCTTAAACTGCGCAATTTTCGTATGAACGAGCTGATGACTTCTTCACCAGTGCGTCCGCGCTCATGCAGCCTGTTTGGACAGGCAAATGCAACACTGAGTCGTTCAACAAGAAGCGTTGAGTGACCACATTGCTAATGTGAAATGCTGAAGAAGTGCTTAAACTGAACGACAAGTGAACGAGCCGCCCTGATTTTTTTTGTCCTGCAGAAATTTAACGAGAAGCACACTATTCTTCATCATTGGCTCGTGTTTAGACCGAACGAGTCATTCACTTTTGTTCATTTAAACGTTTCTTTTTGAATGATCGTGCCATGTTGGATGTGACATTGGTGCTTTTGGACAGATCTGACACATAGTCCATGGCAAAAATCTAAGCCTGACCCTTCTGATTTTGCCATGGAAGCACATTGCACTTTTCGCGAGAAATCGTGTGAAGCAATAACATCTCAATTCTTTTTTTTTTTTTTTCCATGACATGGATTTCAGAATCTATGAATTGTTACAGAAAGCCCACTAGTGCTTGTGTGATGGCTCCATAGACTTGATGTAATTGACTATCCCTACAAGAAGCCATTCTTGTCTGATCTTGTGAATATTCTCCTCTGTGATGCCGTTATCTTCTTCAGTTGCTTGCACTGGGCCGGTGATGAACGTCCTCCTCTTATTCATGCCAGTACAGACTCTTACATATCTGTGTTCTCTTCCAGCTAATCCACAAGTGTCGGGTCCTGTAGAAGCCTCTCTGACTGACTCCGGGGATGTGATTTGCTCTCTGACTCTACAGAACTTTTATCCAAAGCACATTACTGTCAGATGGACAACAGGGCAAAATCCACTGAAATCCAAGGAAGAGCTTCAAGAAAATACCGATCACACATATAATGTCTGCAGCCGGTGCCCCGTCCAGGGAAGTCTCTTTAAGGATCCCAACTTTAAACTGACTTTGACCTGGAGGCACAAAACTATGAAGGAAGAAGAGAGGAGAGTCCTGTCCTGGAGAGCTGCAGATAACAGTAAGGCTGCCTTCACACGGGTGCTAAAATCCGGCAAGATGTGTGCGCTGCGAGAAGCACAAATATGAACCCCATTCTTTTGAATGGGGTCCTACACATGAGCAATGGTTTCCTGTGTGGCACCGCGAAGCGATGCAGGAAACAAATCACAGCATTTTCTATCTTACTGCGAGCTCTTGCATCGCAGCACCCATTGTTTGCAATGGGGCAGGCAGCAGCAGCGGACCACACGCTAGGTGCACGGGATGCGATGCAAGGTCTCCCTTGGAACGCAATGGGAAAAAACTTCATGATCCTCCACTGCGGCTAACAGCCGCACTGGAGGTTCCCTGCATCCCCGAAGGGATGCAAGGCTGTATATGAGGCAATATGGGGATGTGATTCACGGCCCTATATCTCGCTTGCCCGTGTGAAGTTCACCGTAGACAGATACATTGCCCGCCATATAGTTATATTTAACATAATTACATGACACGTTGGTTTGTAGAATACAATGTGTGAGAAATATCCGTCTGCCATGTATCTCTGTGCTACTCAGTGTTACCTCTAACCTCTTGTACTTAGTGGGGTAATAGATACAGTGGCTCCCAGACCCTCTTTACTCCTCCAAGCCTCTGCTTGCAGGGAAATCACCACTGTACATTCAGCATCCAACTGAACAGCCCTTTACCTATTGTCTCCACGACGGCACCACCTGAGGCCTCTTCCTGATAGGACAGAAACACACAGAGGTTTAAAGCCACCCCCCCCCCAACCTTCCCCAGTGGTTTTCCTGTCAGTAGGCAGGTATCCAGAGAGGTGCTGGGAGCTCTCAGGAGTTCCTGGCATGAGGAAAGAAGATGCTTACTGCAGGGATCGGAGTCAGCGGGGGCTGCTTCTCCTTTCCAGAGGATCACCTCCTGGAACGCTGCAGGTGCAGTTTACCCAGGCCAGATTCCTCCTCACCGCAGCCAAGGGTCGTGTAAAGTGAGGGCTTCGAGCGTCTTATCCCCCTCCTCCCGCTGCTACTGGTCCATGGTGCACGTGGGCCTGCTGTAGAAGCAGGCACGGTGCTCTGACGCTCCCCTAGGCAACGGCGTTGGTGGGGGGTGGAGCCTGCAGGACCATGTGACTGGGATGTGGGGGGTGGGATGGCAAAAAAAAGGAATCCGAGAGAAGATAAGAAGGTGGACTTCATGGATCCTAGTGATTTCGCAGGGTATATGTCCATTTAATTTGCAGTACTTTGTAGATAGGAGTTCTCCGGTGTTGGACATCCCTGAACTGGCTGCTACCTCTGGTGTTGTAAGTAGCCTGTCGGGTGCCTCATGCAAAAACAAACGTATCTGTGTATATGCATTTATATATCCTTTCCCTTCTGTTTACTAGAGGGGGACAAGCATGCAGCCAGGCCAGTAAAATCAAAGCTGAAAAAATGTGCGGCATGCATGAAAAAATTGACGCCAACATACACTAAAACCTTTTGCAAATTATGCATAGCCGAAATCGTAAAAGAGGAACCCAGGGGATTCATGGAGAATATCGGGCTGCTAGTTAGAGAGGAAGTCCACTCAGCCCTAGCGTCCCAGGAGGTACCACCAACTACTTCCTCTATTCCAGCACAAGTCAACAGGTCAAATAGCTCGGGCAACTACTCCAAGAAAAGTATAATATTCTCTGATATCAAGGAGCAAGTGGATCCTAATAAATTCTCAGATGACAACTATAAAAAGTTCCTCTTTAATGCTGAGGACATTGCAGAGCTCATTAAAGCAGTTAGGGCTACCCTCAACATTGAGGAACCCAAGATGCCACGTACCATCCAGGACAAAGGTTTTGGGGGTCTAGTTCAAAGGCGAAAGCACACCTTTCTGGTACATGCTGTGGGGGGTCTCAAGGGGACCCTTCAGCTGATGCTGTCTGCTTCCCAATTAGTCTGGACATGCGAGTATACTCGGAGGATTCAATGGACACCACACCGTATGTAGTTAACCAAATGAAAGCCTGGTTTATTAGCGAAGCACAGAAGTTATATAGGAATTTGGCCATGCAGGATATGATAAGCAAGATATGATAAGTTACATCTCAGCATATGTAATACATGAGAAAAAGAACAACTCGTTATTAATGTGTCCTTCAGCAAGTTACAAAGACGTACGTCCACATATGATGATTAAAACTTATCTGGGAACATAACCTTGAAAGTCTTCCCAGGACGGGATGCACATTACAAAGCATAATTATTCTGTGAAATACAACTTATTTGTCTATTAAAGCATTGACAATCCTGGAAACCAGAATTAACCCTTCACAATGCTAACATACGAAAATTGATCAAGAAAGAAGTGTATACCCGAAATAGGGTCCTTCACCTCCAGAGGCATCAAAAGACACTATTGCTTCTTTGAGGAAGACTTCACGGGCTGGGAGGAGGTGCCTAAGCTATACATCCCAGTAGCAGAGATGGCTAAGTGTACGTCCCTTCCCTTCGAGGACACTCCTAACTAAAAGACCCCATGGACATGTAGGCACAAAACCTCCTGAAAATAAAAAACTTGGAAGGCGACCTGTAGCTTATTTAGGCCTGTCGTGGCAGCCACTTGTGTGGCTGGGACACAATGTTTGGTTAAACCAACTAGAGCTCCACATAACTAACAAAACCCCATGAGATCAAAGCCTTAACTCTCTTCCAGTTCTTAAGATGGCAGCAGGCTTTCTGGCAGACACCTCAGCCAAAACAGTTTAACTATCGACACGCACAACAGCCCTGTCCAGCTCCACTCAGAGTTCTATGGCTCAAGTCCTGGTCTGGAGACTTGACCTCAAAAAGCAAACTTTCCCTCCGACATCATGACAGCATACACCTGGAGGTTGCTCACCTGCTGACCTGATGGGACAGGAAGAGGCAGAACATAAAAGGCACCTCCCCTCCACCAAACACCAGTGCTTTTCCTGTCCCTCCAGGACAGCAGCGGCAGAGCTCCAGCGATGCTGTCCCATGCCGGAGGTTCCAGGACTTACCGGTGAGCGGCGGCATCTCTTCTGGCAGCCCCTGGTAAAGAAGCGCGCATTTCTTTTGCCCGGTTATTTCCTCCCTCTCTATATTGAGGTTTGGCGTGTGCTGTCGTCTCTCGTTCTCTGGTGGTGTAATCTATCACATTGATTTCTGCTCCTTCCGGTTCAAGTGGATCCAGGACTGGTAAAGAAGCGCGCATTTCTTTTGCCCGGTTATTTCCTCCCTCTCTATATTGAGGTTTGGCGTGTGCTGTCGTCTCTCGTTCTCTGGTGGTGTCTTCTGGCAGCCCCGGTTGCCCCAGTGGGAAGTACCTCATCTGGGAGCTAACCGGGGACTGCGTGGGCCTGGGTCCAAGGACGGGCTTTCCGGCACCACTGCGGCCGTCATTCAGGCAGCGGCCGCCATCTCTAAGATATCATCTTCTGGCAGCCCCGCTTGCCCCAGTGGGAAGTACCTCATCTGGGTGCGAATCGGGGACTGCGTGGGCCTGGGTCCAAGGACGGACTTTCTGGCACCACCGCGACCGCCATCTCTGGGTCCCGGCTGTAGCGGGCGAAACACAAGGAGTGTGACGCCACACGCTCCGTAAGAGGGCGTGGCCTCGATGGAGCACACAAAGGGGCGTGGCCTGGCGCAGCTTGGCGCCCGATTCAAAATTTAAAGCCCCTGCACCAGGCGGCTGGTGTGTTTTCTTTTCACGCTAGGAATCGATTCTAAGGACAGGAATGGATCCCACAAGTGCATGATGTAGGCCAAGAGAGGACCCAGAGAATCTCCAAACTGTAAGTGGTCCTGTGGGCCAACCTACAGACACCTGCACTACACTTCCCTTACTAACAGAGCTCTCCCTTGTCATGTACGACAGGGATACTCAAAAACCTAGGGGGGCTAGGAGGAGAAGTAAAAAGCATCCAGTATGCTTACAAAACTTGACGACTCCTATTCTAAAACATTATGCGCTTCCTGCTCAGCGAAAATTCTGCAGGAAGAAAAATCTTCCCCCATGTCTGAAATCCAGTCAGTTGTCCGGGAAGAAACAGTCCTACCTCTTGGACCTCCAACCAGGGCCACAAGAGGGTCTGCTCCGGCAGTGTTAGAGTCCGACTCCTACATGGCAGAAGAATTTGATCTTAAAGATCTTGGAAGTGTCGCAGGGGGAGAAAAAAATATCTCGTTTTCGAAAAAACGCTAACAGAGAAACCTTGCACTGTGCAGGACGTCATGTTGCGAGTCAGCTTCCACAACGTAAATCTACATTCCCTGTAAAGCACTTAAACCATTGATCCTTAATGATTGGAATTGTATGGATCAAGCTCCGTTAATTTCTAAAAGAATTTTAGGAGTGTCATTTATTTGCAGACAATGAAGTGGCTATCCTTGAGGAGATGCCAAATGTTGACACTAAAAGAACTGGACTACCATCTGAGGATACGTCCCACTTAAAGGACTCCATGGACAACAAAGTAGACATGACCATGCGTAAGGCTTGGTCCACATCCAGCTTCATTATAAAGCTAATATTCCGGCCACCTTGGTGGCTCGCTCTATGGCGGTTTGACTAGGTCAGCTTCTACGGTCCACTTCTGAACCCGCGTGGCAGCCCTATCCAACACGAGCATCTCTTCTGCCAGCCCCGGTTGCCCCAGTGGGAAGTACCTCATCTGGGAGCTAACCGGAGACTGCGTGGGCCTGGGTCCAAGGACGGGCTTTCCGGCACCACTGCGGCCGTCATTCAGGGGTAAAGTAGTGGTCAAGAGACATAACCTCCAAAAATAGGTTGTGTACCCTACCCTTTCGGGGCGGCTAGTCATCAGACTCCGCAAAAAGCGCCTTAATTCCATGTCCCTCATCTACAACATAAGTGGGGAATGGAAAGACCGGAGGAGGCGGGAAGGCTCTTACTGTTGTCCCTCAACCTGCATCTTCATGCCCGCAGAAGATTAGTTCACTTGTGCACTAGTTGGAGAAACATAGCTACTGACGGTGCCTACCACACGCTGGGAAACGATCCTAATGACAGGAATCGATCCCACAAGCGCAGGCCTGGTGACGGAGGGGTACAAGATTTGAGCTAGAACCCCGCCCTCCAAATAGATTCATTTTAACCTCGGGGGAACTGTGTGGGCCTGGGTCCAAGTACGGGCTTCCGGGTCCACCGCGACCGTCATCCCGGCACCAACCCTAGAGCAGGCTCTACTTAAGGGTGAACAAATCGTGCTGGATATCGGTGCAGTTATCCCCATCCCTAAGACAGAATGGGGGAAAGGGTTTTACTCCCCTCTTTCTGGTTCCCAACCAGATGGCTCCCACCGATGGAGACTATCAGAACCGCAATCCCCCTGATTGGTAGGGATAACGTTATGGCTACGATTGACATAAAGGATGAGTATTATCACATCCCCAGTTATGTCAACTTGCAAAAAGTTCCTAAATTTGCGCTGAGAATGGCGCCTTCCCTTTGGAATCTCCTCTGCTTCACAGATCTTCTCCAAAGGGGTGATTGAAATGGTAGCCTTTCTGCACAATCGCGGGATTATCATCATCCCCCATCTGAAAGGGGGCATAGCTCAGTAGATGGTTCCCTGCTGGTGGCAGATCCCCTCACTATTCTGAGGTCATACTGGGGGTCCACGCTTCAGCTATCTAAGGGTCTGAGCTGGATCATTAATGATTTGAAATCCAACATGGATCCGGACACCAGGAAAAAATTCCTGGGAGTCATTTTGGATTTTTGTCTCCAATGTTTGTCCCTTCCTCCTCTAAGGAAACAGCTCATTCTAGAGAATGTTCTGCTCTATATAAAAAATCTACAGTTTCAATAAGAGGCGATGCGGATCCTGGGGCTAATGACTTCATGCATTGGAGTGGTTCCCTGGGCCCAGTTCCACAGCGGTGATCTCCAGACACTTATCCTCCAGAATGGGGACAAGTCAGTCCTCACTTGACAGAACAATCCCTATTTCCACTAGGGCTAGATCCTCACTCCGCTGGCGGTTGTCCTCAGGCAACCTTTTAATGGGGACCCTGCGATAACTGATGCCAGCGCAAAAGGGTGAGGGGTCACCTTTGAAGGTGGCCATATACAGGGTACATAGGACCCTCATGAGAGATCCAGGTTATCTAACGTTAGAGAACGTAATGAGGTTTGGGAAACCCGACGTAGCCTGCAAACCGTTTAGGGATGAAGCATGTGAGGATTTTTTTCCGATAACATGATGGCAGTGCCACTCATTCGCCACCAGGGTACCACCAGGAATCCTCTACTTCAGCATTTGGCGGGAAGGTTCCTTCAACGGGCGGAACTCACAACTAAGTCGCTGTCGGCCTTCCGTATAAAAGGAGCCGAGAATTCAGTCACGGACTTTCTAAGCAGGAAGAAAGTGGACGCAGGAGAGTGGGGACTCCATCCCGAAGTGTTTAGCCTACTCGGGACAAATAGGGGGTACCCGAAATAGTTTTGCTTGCGTGAAGCGCAAATACCAATTGCCGTCTTCTCTTTTCCCGAGACTCGGTGAAACAAGCCTTAGGCACGGGCGCCCCCTCTCACCCCTCGGTTTGGGACTTGGCTTATGCTTTTTCCCCTTTACCCCTGATTCCGCTACTCCTAAAAAAATTACTGCGGCCAAGGCTGTCAGTAACGTTAGTAGCGCCTTATTGGCCCAAAAGACCTTGGTTTCCTCTCCTGAGATCTGTCAGTGGGAGAGCCTCTCCATCTTCCGTCAGGACTGGACCTATTGCTGCAGGGTCCTCTCCTCTACCCGGAGGTTCACAAGTTCAGGCTTAGAGTCTGGATCTTGAACGGGTAAAATTCTTAGAAAAGGGTCTATCATCTAATAGGGTTTCCACTAATTGCGAGAGCCTTATGCCCTCGATGGAAAAGATTTATTCCAAAGTCGGGAAAAAATTCTCAGAATGGATGGGTCAGGACATCCAATCAGACATTCGTAAAAAATTTTAAATTTCGTCCAGGCAGGCCCGGATAAGGGTTGAGTCCAGATTCCCTCAAAGCCCAAGTAGTGGCTTTGAGGGCATTCTTTGATCTCATGCTTGCTGAGCACAAGGGGATCAGGAAATTTCCTAGAAGGGCGAGTAGACTGCATCGATTCATAAGGCTGATGGTGCCCCCCCCCCCCCCCCCTGGGATCTGACTATAGTCCTTCAGGCCTTCTGCGATTTTCCCCGTTTGAACCTATTAGAAACCTATCCATCGCCTTGCTGACGTACAAGGTAGCCCACCTTGTGGCAGTTATGTCGGCTATGTGTGTGGGTAAAATTCAGGCCCTTTCGCAAAGGGCCCCATATATGACTATACACCCCGATGAGATCGTATTCTCCTTAGACCCTTCCCTCCAACCCAAAATCTTGTCGGACTTCCACGGAGGCCAGCCAATAGTCATTCCAGCCTTTGTCTAAATTTTAAAAACGAAAAGGAGCAGAGGCTCCATAATCTTGACGTTAAATGAGCTGCATTAGCGTACCTTGAGGCAACGGAAAGTTGCAGAAAGTTTGACAAACTTTCGTTCAATTTCAGGGGCAGGCCAAAGGGAAGGCTACTTCTAGAGATTCAATAGCCAGGTGGCTCAGAAGAGCCATCCAGGAGGCTTACAAGGCCAGGGGCATTCCTCCCCTAGAAGGTTTGAAAGCCCACTTTACTCGGGTGGTGACATTTTCCTGGGCAGAAAGAGCGCACGCCTCAATCGAACAGATTTGTAACGCAGCCACGTGGACTTCTAGTCATACGTTTATTAAACCTTATAGGCTGGACATTAAAATCTAGTGAGGATGCAACCTTCGGGAGGAAGGTGCTTCAAGCAGTAATCCCTCCCTAAAAAAGCCCATGCCAGTTATTTGGTATTCCTCCAGGTGTATGCTGTCATGATGTCGGAGGGAAAACGGGAATTTTTCTTACCGATAATTCCCTTTCTTGAAGGCATCATGACAGCATACGGGCTTTTCCCCCCCTACCGACACGGTTACCCTTGTTGGTTTAAACACATGAGGTAATGTGTATGCTTATGATTTCTTTGTCTAGGGTGTGTGGTGCCAATAAAACACACCTTCTGGTTAAGTATACTTATCACTGTGGTTATTTGGAACGCACTGGTGTTTGGTGGAGGGGAGGTGCCTTTTATGTTCTGCCTCTTCCTGTCCCATCAGGTCAGCAGGTGAGCAACCTCCAGGTGTATGCTGTCATGATGCCTTCAAGAAAGGGAATTATCAGTAAGAAAAATTCCCGTTTTCTCCTTACCCGTCCATGGCCAATTCCTGTTTGGTCCTGATCTGGATAAAATCCTACAAAAAGTGGCAGATAAGAAAAGGGGCTTTCCAGATTAAAAGACAAGGATCCTTTTTTTGTGTCACAGGCAAACGGTCAAAGCCATATAGAGGCAAGGGCAAAACTGTCCGCTGGAGTTATCCAAAGGAGGCGGAGGAAGAGATTTCCTCTTCAAACCCCATCAGGGGAAATTCCAAAAAATCAAAGCCATGACATCATCCCAGTAGGTACGAAACTCCAGGCCTTGTCAGAAAGATGGGCCCAGCTTTGTGAGAATGCCTGGATCCCCAAGTTCTTAAAGGGGTTGTCCCGCGCCGAAACGGGGTTTTTTTTTTTTTTTTTAAACCCCCCCCCCCCCCCGTTCGGCGCGAGACAACCCCGATGCAGGGGTTAAAAAAACAACCCGCACAGCGCTTACCTGAATCCCGGTGGTCCGGCGTCTTCATACTTACCTGCTGAAGATGGCCGCCGGGATCCTCTGTCTCCGTGGACCGCAGGGCTTCTGTGCGGTCCATTGCCGATTCCAGCCTCCTGATTGGCTGGAATCGGCACGTGACGGGGCGGAGCTACACGGAGCCGGCATTCTACACGAGCGGCCCCATAGAAGACTGCAGAAGACCCGGACTGCGCAAGCGCGGCTAATTTGGCCATCGGAGGGCGAAAATTAGTCGGCTCCATGGGAACGAGGACGCCAGCAACGGAGCAGGTAAGTATAAAACTTTTTATAACTTCTGTATGGCTCATAATTAATGCACAATGTACATTACAAAGTGCATTAATATGGCCATACAGAAGTGTATAGACCCACTTGCTGCCGCGGGACAACCCCTTTAAAACAAGGGTACCAGAGCTACTCTCTTTCCTAAACATTTTTTTTCTTATCTGTATCATTTGGGGGACACAGCTTTGATCTGGGTATAGCTTCTGCCACTAGGAGGCGACACTAAGCATAAGTTATCTCCTCTCCCTGCAAGCATCATGCTAGCTCAGTTTTAAGCTTAGTCTCTGTAAATGAGACAGTCTGCCTCCTACGACACTATTTTTTTTCATTTCAACATTTTTCCAGGTCAGGGAATAACAGGGAGGCAGGACTCTCCCTGTTAACCCACCGAAGTAGGCGAACAGAATGGAGCTAAACTTCTGTTGTCTGCCCGGTCCCTCAGAAGACAAGGAGGCACATTCGGGCCCTAACCTGGATGTGACCCGCCAGCCATAGAGCCCCCCTTTTCTTACGGTCCGGCATCCCCTCCCTAAAGGCGCGATGGCAGGGAAAAGCTCTGCTGGAGATGGGAAAGGACCATACCTCAGTCAAGAGGTAAGTATGTGGTTTTTTTTGTTAGTCAACCGTGCAGACGGTTACTAGGTTTCCACCGTGTGGGTGCATTATGCATTGTTTTGTAGCTTGTATTTTTTGCCGTTTGCAGCGTGTGATGTGTGCTACTCCCAGCCTGCGATGTATACCGTGTGCGGCCTGTGATGGTAGCCTGGGGCCATGGTAGCTGTCTCGCGGCTCTGGCCTTATGGCCTCCATGTGGGGGGGATGGTCCCGCCCCGCTGCCCTTTTTCGTGCAGCCACGTGCTCGGTTTGGCTCGCAGCCGTCTCTGCAGCAACGCTGCAGCATCGTAACTATGGCAGGTTGCTGACCCGCATTCACTATTATGTTGAGCAGTAGCACAGTGGGGGACAAGCGGCCATATGGTAGAGCCGTACGGCCGTGTAGTTGGGGCCATGTGGCGCAGCGCGGACATTTTGGTTTTGCCGTCGCGCGGTCATGTTGGTTCGCGCGTCCATCTCTACTCACCACGTGGCTTGTCTGCATACGACCACGTGAGTTACACAGTGATTTAGCCGCGCATATATCGGGAGATGCAGCACCCCCTGCTGCATGGACTGGATCTTACTGAGGCTACTTTTAGACACTGCACGGCCAGCGACTTCCTCTGCAGCGCAGTCTGGGGCATGTATCCTGTGTACGTTGCCGCGAGGCAAGTGTAGGACCCAGGGTTTTTGCTGCCAGTCAACTTGGAGTGCAGGGCCGCCTGGCGTGTTTTCTTTGGTGCAATTCGCCGTTGGACATCACCACCAATTGCAACTGTGGGGCCTGTCTTTTGCTGGCAAGCGGCAGTTGTTCATAGCTATGGTGACCTGCCAACCACTCTATACGCAGCTATCTCATCCCAACCTAGACTCCCCCTGCTTCCTGACACTGGTACCTTCCGTATCAAAAGAGGACTCGACAAAGGCTCTGGACTATTGGCTCCTCACGTCTACTCCGTCAGCGTTGGCTGACGACTTGCTCCCCTGTTGTTGCCTCTCCTGCAGTACCCTGCAGCCAGACGTACTGCAGTGTCCGTGTACAGGATGACACGTGGACAGGGGCGGTCAGAGCCACGTACTATGTGCGTTCTCGCTACGATACGAGATTACATCCAGTGGAGAATATTTTGTTTTACGGACAACAGTGCTCAAACTAGTTGTCAGCATTACTCCTGGGTTGCTGTGGTACCTTCCATATTGGAAGGAGCACATACACAAGGATTCTCCGGACTCATCGCCCCTCATGTCTGCTCCGGACTGGGTTGAGCCTTCACTAACGGTAGCTCCCCAATTGCCCCTCCTGCAGTCCTGGATGTCACGCAGACGGGCGGCCAGAGCTATATACCAAGTGCGCTCTCACTACAACATGAGATGACATCCAGCAGAGAATATCTCTCCTTACAGACAACAGTGTGCAAACTCTTGTCAGCATTACTTCAGTTTGCTGAGACTTTTGGTACCCTCCACACCCGAAAGAGTGCTGTGCACAGGGATTCTCCAGACTCGATCGCCCCTCATATCTGCTCCAGACTGGGTTAAGCCATCCCTATCCTCCGGCTCCCCTGTTGCCTCTCCCGCAGTTCCTGCAGCCAGACGTTTCACAGTGTCCGTGTCCAGGATGACACGTGGACAGTGGTGGCCAGAGCCACATACTATGTGCGCTTTCACTACAGTACGAGGTTACATCCAGCCAGAGAGTATCCCGTCTTACAGACAGGTGTCCAAACTGATTGTTACCATTACTGCAGTCTTGTTGACACCCGTGACACCTTCCTTACTGGAAGAAGAACATACACAGGGATTCTCCGGCCACATCACTCCTCATGTCTGGTCCAGATCGAGTTGAGCCCTCCCTAGTGGTAGCTCCCCTGTTGCCCCTCCTGCAGTTCCCCGCAGGCAGCCTAGCACAATGTCCGAGCCAGGATGACATGCGGACAAGGGCCGGCCAGAGCCACATATCAAGTGCGTTCTTACTACAGTACGAGATTACATTCAGCAGAGGATAAAACACGAATTAAAACAGCGCTCCGTTATTCAGATGATTATCAAATGGTAGGTGAGAAAGCAAACGACTCACCTGGTCCTAAGTGGGGCACACCTTATGACAAGGGGACCCACTAGCACCTAGTATCCAAGCAGGCATATAATCATGATCCCCAGCCGATCACAGGAGAGCTGGCTAGCATCCAGTAAGATTCCTAATTTTTATGTGCCTATGGTCTATGTTCAGCAGAGGATATCTCTGATTATGGGCAATGTTACTCAAACTAATTGCCAGCTGTACTCCGGCCTTGATGGGACCTGTGGTACCTTCCTTAACGGAAAGAGTACTTGCACAGGAATACCCTGCATGCATCGCTACTTATGCTGGACTGGGTTGGGCCTGGCCTAATGGCTAGCTGCCCTGTCGTTGCCCATCCTGCAGTTCCCTGCAGGCAGCCTACCGCAGTGTCAGAATCCAGGAAGGCAGGCGGACGGGCCGGCCAGAGCCATGTACGGTGTGCGCTCTAGCTACAGTACAAGATTCACATCCACCCAGAATAAGTCTCGTCCTATGAACAATATTGTCGAATTGCCTGTTGGCTTTTCTTCAGCCTTGCTGAGACCTGTGGTACCTTCCAGAGGGAAAAAGTACTATTCACAGAAATTCTGCAAACGCATCGCGCCTCATCTCCACGCTGCCGCGGGTCAGCTCATGCACCATACCTTACCCAACGGCTAGCTTTCTTGTAGAGAGCTCTCCTTAGTGCTGTGGGCATTGTCACAGGATCATGGGCCTGAAGAATCACTTGACGCAAGTCCTTTTCGCTCTATAGCTAACCAGGCAACCGACGCCCTGGATGGGGGCTGTCAGGATACGCAGCATCAGAGCCATGCTGTGCTTCAGCTACGTGGCCTGGAACCAGAGATCAGTCCATGGGTTCTAGGCCCCCCACATTCTAGGCATAGTTAGCTGTGTAGATGACTCCTTCAAGATAGTTGAAAGGAATCCCCCACCCCTTCCCCCACAAGCTTTTAAGGAATGGTCAACATGGGACCCCGACCAGAAGCGGTTGTGAATCGCAACAAGTGATTTCTTCATTGCCGTCTGGAAGCGCCCCGCTTCCTTCCTCATGGCGGGACTGTGAAGGTCATATTGACAGCCTGGAGTTTTATATGGAAGCGTACAACTTGGTCGACTGTTGAAAGGCCCACAGCTCTCTGAAGTCTCAGCACTGATGGCTCCATAGCTCTGCTTTGGATGCCTATTTTATACCGAAGGTTGTCAGCAGGAGACTGTCATTATCAACCAGTTGTATATGCTCTCGCTGCCGCTGATATCGAGATCCACTTCAGTGAAGTATTTGTGGGCATCTCTCTCGGTAGTACCTTGTCCCTAGGAATGCTTCGGTGGCAAGTGGCCTTGGCCTGACTACACAAGAGTACCTCTCTCAGGTAGCATTCAAAAGTTGCGCTGGCTCACAGCTGGCAGTCCTGGCAACTCTAAGTGGATTCCTGCCTTTTCCAAGGTGGACTCCTCGGCGCGCGCCACTACAGGGTTACAGTGCCAGTGAAGTTGTATTCTCGAGCTGCGTTATGGCTTATATTACTCGGACCGCGGGTGCCTCGTCGGAAGCTCCTTATCAAGAGTTGTTTTTTTTCCCCCCAGAGGATAGATGAGATCGTTACCAGCATGTTGGATGCCTAGACCTCTTAACGCTAGTCGCAGTTAAAGAACAGATTGTTTCTATACATCTGCAGCGTTTTATATTTTTCTACCCCTTTTGGGTACTGCTCTAGAACGTCCCTAGGTCTTTGCTGTGTCCCCCAATGATACAGACGAGAACTTACCATAAATCTGTTTCTAGTCTTGTTCATTGGGGGGACAGAGCACCCACCTAGTCTGGTATTATATGCCCCTTCGTGGGAGTGTCATCTGTGCAGTCGCACATGGTGTTACAATGGATTATAGTTCCTAAGTATTGTTACAACATTAATGTTGTATCCTACTAGCTGCTCCTACTGCTTGCATCCAAACTGAGCTAGCATGATGCTTGCAGAGGGGTATAGCCAGTAAAGATGAGTGAGCACGCTCGATAAGGTCGGTTACTCGAGCTAGCATCGCTCTTCTCGAGTAACTGCCTTCTCGTCCGAGCGTGCTCGGGGGGGGGGGGGCACTATTGCAGGCTATTCTTTATTTTGCTAGAACTCCAACTTGATTGTAAGTTTAAAACCCCTAAACAGCTGTATAAAATACAGGAGATTCAAATTGGGGACAGTAAACTCTACAATGAAGTTAGCAAAAGAGAGGGAGAGATCCGAGGGATGCCTACTTTCATGTCTCAATTCACCAAATGGTAGACAAGTAATCAGCCCCTCCCATCTTTACCAAAATCATGTCAGGCCTAACACCCAGCCTAAGGTAGAGGTCCATACTAATAGTTCCATAATTAGATGACCTCTTATTGGTGGCTGAAACCAAGGATCTCTTAGTCGCGCAGCAAGCAACAACCATCCAACTCTTACAACACTTGGGTTGGATCATCAACAGGGAGAAATCAGACACAACCCCCAGAGGAAGTCCTTCCTGGGAATTCTGTTAAGAAACCATTCTTCTTTCTCCCTATGACAAAGAGCCAAGATGTACAGCTTCTCATGGGAGCATTCTTGAAGTGCAGGGCCTGCTCCATCCAAGCAATGTCCCTGCTGGGGAAATTGACCTCTTTTATCCCGGAAGTAGCATGTGCTCAGTCCCAAACAAGGACATTACAGGAGGCAATCCTCTTCGTCTGGACAGAAAGGTGCCTGTAGGGAACGCAGTAAAGGTATCCCTGCATTGTTGGCTGCCAGCCTCTAACCTCTCAAAGGGGGTTCACTGGCTACACTATCCAGTAACCTTTTACCACAGATGCCAGCTCCCAGGGCTGTGGCGCTCACATAGGGGACCTATATCTCCTAGGGATCCTGGTCCTGGAGAGTGTACAATTAGTCCTCAAATGTCAAGGAACTCCTGGCTGTTTTAAAGGCCCTCCAACTGCCAGGAAGCACCACCCAAAATCAACACCTGGAAATCCTTTGGACAATGTCACAACACTGGCCTATATCAGACGTCAAGGAACAAGATGCCCATCCCTACAGAGCATCACCCAAAGGTTCTTTCACTGGGCAGAACATCATGCTCTGTCAATCTCAGCAACCCGCCTAAAGGGTGCTCTGAATCAAACGGCAAACTACGTCAATCGGCAGGGGCTAGACCCAGGGCAATGGTCCCTCTCCTGGGACATCTTCAAGGTCCTGACAGACAGGTGGGGATTCCCAAAGATAAACCTTTTTAACTCAAGAAAAAAAATGCAAGGTAGGTTATTTTTCCCTCAACCCAAGGGACCACCCACAAGCAGTAGATTCCCTGACCCAGAACTAGGACTAGTCTACGCATTTCCTCCTATTCCCCTGATCCCAAGGGTCCTTCAAAAATTCAGACAGCCTACAAAACAAATTTTGAGTCGGCGGGATCCAGTCCACCTGCCAGTCCGGACGAATCTTCTAACCCAGGGTCCTCTGACCCATCCAGACATAGTGAACCTCCACATCTAAGTGTGGATATTAAGTCCATGTTGATATGTAGAGGCTTCTCCAAAGTGATGCACATCCTGTTATGCAATAGGAAAGTATCACCAAACAGAATATACCATAAAACTTGGAAAAAGTTCATATCATGGTGCCAGGAGAAACGTTCTCCATTCTCTCAGTTTCACATAGATGAGGATTAGATACATAGAACAGACTGTATATACTTTTTTAAAAGAGAGAAACCCCTTTTAGTCATCTACGTTTATAACAAGGGAAGTTAATAAAAGGTAAGGTTAGTATATAATAACTGCATTTCATTTGGTAGATACATAGCAATATATAATATGCTTCAGCTATTGGGCTGATAACAGAGAAACAATAGCTTATAAGTCCTCATAGCAGAGTGAGCCTCGAGCTCAGTAGAGCAGATATGCAAGGCGGCTGTCTGAAAAAAAAACCTGCATACCTTTATGAAACACTATAGATTAGATATTCAGGTAGATGGGGATCTGGCCTTTGGCCGTAGAATCCTCTTGGCCGTGGTCCCCCCCCCCCCCCCTGATTTAATTTAGTTGGTACGCCTCAGGTGGTGCTGGTGTGGAGACTGTAGGGAAAAGTTACATTAGACTTACTGGCAATCGGTTTTTCGGAATGTCTTCACGACTGCACCCCTACATACAACCCCAAAGAAAAAAAGGAAAAAAAAATATATATAATATATACATACATACATACATACATACATACATACATACTAGCTTACCCGTCGCGCGTTGCTGCGAAGACAGACATACATTTGTTTTTATATATATAGATTACAACCAATCACAGCGCAGCTTTCATGTTACCTCAGCGGTATAACATATACCACCCAACACAGCGCAGCTTTCATGTTACCTCAGCGGTATAACATATACCACCCAACACAGCGCAGCTTTCATGTTACCTCAGCAGTATAATATAAAACAACCAATCACAGCGCAGCTTTCGTGTTACCTCAGCAATATAATATAAAACAACCAATCACAGCGCAGCTTTCGTGTTACCTCAGCGGTATAAGTAGCAACCAATCACAGCGCAGCTTTTATGTTACCTTAGTGGTATAAGAAATAGCAACCAATCACAGTGCAGCTGTCATGTTACCTCAGCAGTATAAGAAATAGCCAAAAATTACGGCACAGCTTTCATGTTACGGCAGCAGTTTAAGAAATAGCCAAAAATTACGGCACAGCTTTCATGTTACGGCAGCAGTATAAGAAATAGCAACCAATTACAGCGCGGCTTTCATGTAACCTCAGCAGTATAAGAAATGGCAACCAATCACAGTGCAGCTTTCATGTTACCTCAGCAGTAGAAGAAGCAACCAATCACAGCGCAGCTTTCATGTTAACTGCCTAATCGGGTGAAAAGATTCGGGGGGTGCCGGGGGTGAGTGGGGGGGGGGGGGGTGAGAGCTCCCCACTGCTACCCCCCGCTCCACCCTGGCGCCCCCCGAATCTTTTCGCCTGAGTAGGCAGTTACTCGAAAAAAGCGATGCTCGATCGAGTAATTGCCCTAAACGAGTACATTTGCTCATCTCTAATAGCAACCAATCACAGCACAGCTTTCATGTTACCTCAGCTGTATGAGAAATAACCAATTACAGGGCAGCTTTCATGTTACCCCAGCAGTATAAGGAATAGCAACCAATCACAGCGAAGCTTTCATGTTATCTCAGCACTATAGGAAATGGCAACGAATTAGAGCGGAGGTTTCAGTATACCTCAGCAGTATAAGAAATGGCAACCAATCACAGCGCAGCTTTCATGTCACTTCAGCAGTGTAAGAAATAGCAACCAATCACAGCACAGCTTTCATTTTACCTCAGCAGTATAAGAAATAGCAACCAATCACAGCGCAGCTTTCATGTTACCTCAGCGGTATAAGAAATAGCAACCAATCACAGTGCAGCTTTTATTTTACCTCAGTGGTATAAGGAATAGCAACCAATCACAACGCAGCTTTCATGTTACCTCAGCAGTATAAGAAAGAGCAACCAATCACAGCGCAGCTTTTATGTTCCCTCAGCAGTATAATATATAACAACCAATCACAGCGCAGCTTTTATGTTCCCTCAGCAGTATAATATATAACAACCAATCACAGTGCAGCTTTCATGTTTACTTAGCAGTATAAGAAATAACAACCAAAACACAGCTGTCATGTAACCTCATTAGTTTAAGTAGCAACCAATCACAGCACAGCTTTCATGTTACCTCAGCAGTATAAAAAATGGTAACCAATCACAGCTCAGCTTTCATTATACCTTAACCGTATAAGAAATAACAACCAATCACAGCACAGCTTTTATTTTACCTCAGCATTCCCAATATCCAGCAATTGTCTTGCGAAACGTTCGGCGGATGCATCATTTTGTGGTTGAACACGCATCCCGTTGCTCTTCTGTTTCTGAAGCTTGTAATGCCTTTTTCTTTCGTGCTTGAGATGGAAATCCATTGGTCAATATACTTCTGGGGGGCATAACTGTCGACAATGCTCGCACGCGCACCGCCTATCGTAGGATAGACGTACTATGCCAGTAATCTTCGGAGGAGTGTACTCAACAACTTCCCAAAGTTTCATGGCGATTGGATGAATGGTGTAGTAATGCATAAAGGACAAACAGACAGACATTCATTTTTATATATAGACTAGCTTACCCGTCGCGCGTTGCTGCGAAGACAGACAGGCATACATTAGTTTTTATATATCTAGATAACAACCAATCACAGTGCAGCTTTCATGTTCCCTCAGTGGTATAATATATAAGAACCAATCACAGCGCAGCTTACATGTTACCTCAGCTTTATAATATATAACACCCAATCACAGCGCAGCTTTCATGTTACCTCAGCAGTAAGAGAAATAACCAATCACAGCACAACTTTTATTCTACCTCAGCAATATAAAAAATAGCAACCAATCACAGCGCAGCATTCATTTTACCTCAGTGGTATAATATATAGCAACCAATCACAGCACAGCTTTTATGTTGCCTCAGCAGTATAAGAAATAACAACCAATCACAGTGCAGCTTTCATTTTACCTCAGCATTCTCAATATCCAGCAATTGTCTTGCGAAACGTTCGGCGGATGCATCATTTTCTGGTTGAACACGCATCCCGTTGCTTGTAATGCCTTTTGCTTTTGTGCTTGAGATGGAAATCAAACGATCTTTTTCTGGGGGGCATAACTGTCGACGATGCTCGGACGCGCGCCACCTATCGTAGGATAGTTGTACTATGCCAGTAATCTTCCCAGGAGTGTACTCAACAACTTCCCAAAGTTTCATGGCGATTGGATGAATGGTGTAGTAGCACATAAAAGACAGACAGACGTACATTCATTTATATATATCTACTAGCTGATATACCCGGCTTCGCCCGAGTTAATTTGGTACTGGTGTTTATCTGGTGTTCACACGGAAAAGCTTATGAAGTCGTGGTTACTTTAGAGATACTGAGGAAAAACATATGTTCACCATTTTGCATAGTTCTCTGCGTTACCCAGGAAACACCACAGGGAGGTAACCATGCGACGTTTCCTTTATATAAAATGACATCAGGAAGTGAGAGAATTAGATTACATACGTAAAATTTGGACGCTAATTCTTTTGCGCATAGAATTGAATAATGGAGTTGGGACCCATTAGCTTTTCCTATTTATGACCTAATCAATGCTCATGCCAAATTTCCCGTTTCTATGACACCGGAAAGTGAAAAAATTACATTCCGTACATAAAATTTCGACGCCAATTCTTTTGCGCTAGAATTGAATAATGGAGTTGGGACCCATTAGCTTTTCCTATTTATGACATAAATCAATGCCTGTGCCAAATTTCATGTTTCTATGACACCGGAAAGAGAAGAAATTACATTCCGTACGTAAAATTTGGACGCTAATTCTTTGGCGCTTAGAATTGAATAATTGAGTTGGGACCCATTAGCTTTTCCTTTATATGACATAATCAATGCTCGTGCCAAATTTCACGTTTCTATGACACCGGTAAGTGAAAAAATTACATTCCGCATGTAAAATTTCGACGCCAATTCTTTTGCGCTAGAATTTAATAATTGAGTTGGGACCCATTAGCTTTTCCTTTATATGACATAATCAATGCTCGTGCCAAACTTCACGTTTCTATGACACCGGAAAGTGAAAAAATTACATTCCGCACGTAAAATTTGGACGCTAATTCTTTTGCGCATAAAATTGAATAATCGAGTTGGGACCCATTAACTTTTCCTATTTATGGCATAATCAATGCTCGTGCCAAATTTTAAGTTTCTATGACATTGGGAAGTGACAGATTTAGATTATGTACGTAAAATTTTGACGCCAATTCTTTTGCGCTAGAATTGTATAATCGAGTTGGGACCCAATTACTTTTCCTATTTTGGAGATAATCTATGCTTGCGCCAAAATTCATGTTTCTACGACATCGGGAAGTTGGAGAACTTTTGGCGAGTGAGTCAGTGAGGGCTTTCGTCTTTCAGCTTTTATTTATACATATATATATATATATGCTGAAAGCCCTCACTGACTGACTTGCCAAAAGTTCTCTGAGTCAGTCAGTCAGTGAGTCAGTGAGGGCTTTCAGCTATATATATATAGACGAAAGCTCTCACTGACTCACTGACTGACTGACTGACTCGCCAAAAGTTCTCCAACTTCCCGATGTCGTAGAAACATGAATTTTGGCGCAAGCATAGATTATCTCCAAAATAGGAAATATAATTGGGTCCCAACTCGATTATTCAATTCTAGCGCAAAAGAATTAGCGTCCAAATTTTACGTGCGGAATGTAATTTTCTCACTTTCCGGTGTCATAGAAACGGGAAATTTGGCACGAGCATTGATTATGTCATAAATAGGAAAAGCTAATGGGTCCCAACTCGATTATTTAATTTTAGCGCAAAAGAATTGGCGTCGAAATTTTACGTGCGGAATGTAATTTTTTTACTTTCCGGTGTCATAGAAACGGGAAATTTGGCACGAGCATTGATTATGTCATAAATAGGAAAAGCTAATGGGTCCCAACTCCATTATTCAATTCTATGCGCAAAAGAATTAGCGTCCAAATTTTACGTGCGGAATGTAATTTTCTCACTTTCCGGTGTCATAGAAACGGGAAATTTGGCACGAGCATTGATTATGTCATAAATAGGAAAAGCTAATGGGTCCCAACTCGATTATTTAATTTTAGCGCAAAAGAATTGGCGTCGAAATTTTACGTGCGGAATGTAATTTTTTCACTTTCCGGTGTCATAGAAACGGGAAATTTGGCACGAGCATTGATTATGTCATAAATAGGAAAAGCTAATGGGTCCCAACTCCATTATTCAATTCTATGCGCAAAAGAATTAGCGTCCAAATTTTACGTACGTAATCTAAATCTCTCACTTCCCAATGTCATAGAAACATGAAATTTGGCACAAGCATTGATTGTGTCATAAATAGGAAAAGCTAATGGGTCCCAACTCCATTATTCACTTCTAAGCGCAAAAGAATTAGTGTCCAAATTTTATGTATGTAATCTAATTCTCTCACTTCCTGATGTCATTTTATATAAAGGAAGCGTTGCATGGTTACCTCCACGTGGTGTTTTCTGGGTAACGCAGAGAACTATGCAAAATGGTGAATGTATCTTTTTCCTCAGTATCTCTAGAATTGCATAATCGAGTTGGGACCCATTAACTTTTCCTATTTATGACATAATCAATGCTCGTGCCAAATTTCATGTTTCTACGACATCGGGAAGTGAGAGAATTAGTGTCAATGATGGAAATCGAACGATCTACGTGGGGGGGGGCGTAACTGTTGACGACGCTCGCACGTGCGCCATTTATCGTAGGATAGTTGTACTATGCCTATAATCTTCCCAGGAGTGTACTCAACAACTTCCCAAAGTTTCATGGCGATCGGATGAATGGTGTAGTAGCGCATAAAGGACAAACAGACAGACAGACAGACAGAGACATGCATACATTCAATTTTATAGATAGATATATTTTTTTTTAGGTACAGTTATAGGTAATTTATTTTTATTTAGGCTCCTAGCCTCATCAATCCATTCTAAAACACCTGAGGAAGGTGGGAAAGGGGGGCTTTACACATCTGTGTGTTTCTGTCCTATCAGGAGGAGGCGATCTCAGGTGGTGCTGTTGTGGAGATTTTCCGGGAAAAAAAACACGTTACCACTAATTCTAATCTAAGTTTATCGCTCCTTACAACATAAAGCAGTAACGCAGCCATATACAGGAGGCCATAGCTGGTCATACACATTAGATGCAGATCAGTTAAACCTGCCAATTTTTGGTGGAATCAGCTAACCATATAATTGTTCCTATGGTAGTATTGGTTTCTGTAGCTTTCTGTGAGCTATGATATATCTGCACATTCATGTCTCTATGTGCTATAAGTATACAGCAATGTTATGAAGGAAACTTACAAGACCGGATTACTTTCTTTCTATTTCTGAAGGTTTTCCATGGCGTCCTGTCATCCAGGAAGTTCCCGTACCTCATGTACTGATGGGACAACCAAACACCCTCCAGTACAACATCTCCGGATATTACCCGGATGCGCTGTCTGTGAGCTGGTATAAGAAGGACAAGGGAGCTCTGGAATCTGTTCCTGTACATGATGCGTATAAGACGTCGGTCACCGAGTCCCAGAGGCAGCCTGATTCCACGTACTCCTGCACGGCCAGTCTGCGGTTCACCCCGACACTAAAAGATGGGGAATCAGAAGTCATCTGCAGAGTGGACCATCCCAGCCTGGAGGGAGCATTAGAGAGAAGCACCGGACCCTTACGTGTGCAGGGTGAGTGGGGGCCTTAAAGTCAACTTCGAAAAATCTTTCTGGGCCTGACATATCTGGAGAGAATAAATAGCTAAAATTCTGTCTTCCTGCAGCCACCACTCGGGGGCGCTTCCTGCAGACTATTTTATTTAGTCCAGGCAGTCACCACTAGGGGGAGCTCACTGTAGTCCACGTAGACAGAATTTTGTCATTTGATCCCTTAGGCCAATGCAGAGGATTTGAAGCGTTGTAGAAGAAAACAGAGCTTCAATCACTCTAAAGAAATAGATGGTGAGACAAATGTCTGGACACAGCTGTTAACCCGGTGTAGTAATGAGAAAATTGAATTCCAAGGTGTGAAAGTATTAAAAGGGAGGCTGCATTTTGTGCTGCAGAAGACTTTTTTGGCAGCCGTTTAGAACTCTGGAAAACCTGAGCTGAATTCAATGTCAAATGGGAAGGGGGTCATGTGATACATCATTTTTGGTTTGAATTTACTCACTGGGAGTGTCAGTTTTCCCTGCCTTTACTTGTTAAGGAGTCAAGTGAGGGCAGAGTTTCACAAAATGCTGTACATGAAGTGTTTGCCCATGTGCATCCGGCAGAGTGGTGGACACAATGTTTATTCCAGTCTTTGTTAACACGCTGAAGATCTGGAGGTGATATTTCTTCACAGCACTGTACTATACGCCTTTTCAGTAGAACCATACTGTGTATTTTTCTGCATACACGAGGGACTTTAAATGTCCCCAAAGATAAGTCTAAAGGCACTAAGTCCGGTGACCTTGGCACCCATTCTAGCAGACCTCTATGCCCAGTGAATTGTACATCCAGCCATTTGCGTACAGCCACAGTAAAGTGCAGAGGTGCGCCATCCTGTTGAAAGTAACCCGGAAACTCGCTGCTCTCCTTGGGCACAAATGGGAAAAGTGTATCCTGTAACGTTGGGGGTACTTCTCACGCTAAATTAGCCGTCAACAAAAGGCGGCCCTGAATGTCAGACACAGTTTACCAACTTTACCCTCTCTAAACCTCTAAACAAGTAAAGATAGGGCAAAACGGACACTTTCAGGGTGTTTCTGAGTAAATTCTAGCTAAGACTGATATAGCCCTTGACCCCATTACCATTTATCATATTGAATTCAGTCAAGTTTTTCAGAGTACAAAATGGCCACCAAAAATCTTTCCTCCACTGAAAATTTCAGCTTCCCTCCATAAATGGATGTGTCTAGACTTTTTGCCTCACCCTGCATAATGACTTGGGCTTGTGGCCTTTTTCCACAGGCCGATCATTTAGATTCTCGCTGGATCATGGGAATTTGAACGATGATCGTTCAGTATAAAAGCACCGACTGAACAAAAAGCAATAATTTGTTTGCTTATCGTTCGTCATTTAGTTTATACACGCATGAAAACTGAAGAATAAGCAACCCGTGTTGTGAATGGAGGCGGGTGAGACGGAACTATTCCTTGCCCCCTCTGCCTCGATCCACTGGTAAAGCAGGAAAGCGACTATTGCTCAGACTGCCTATTGGGCGCTTTCACACCTGACAGGTCGTCCCGTGTAAAAAGGCCCTTAGGGTCTGACAACGTGTGCATTCTCCCAGAATGCATCACTTGTCACTGCTGAAGAGGGGGGCTCCAGGAGCCATCATGTACTTGGTGGCCAAAACTGTAGAAGGGGAAATGCCCGGGATACAGCTACAGCCCTTCACTTATTGGTTGGGCTCTATGTGATTTTATTATTTGGACGCTATGGAGATACCATCAATAGAAGTGCCCACGGCACCATTCTACCTGAGGCTGGCCCGGATTATGATATTAATGCACACACAATGTTGAAGGGGAGACAGGAATACTGAATTCATTTGTCAGTCTGTGTGTGTAGAGGAAAGAGGGAGGTGGGAGGAGCAGGTAGCAAAGAAGATATTCGATTTTCCTGTATATTCCCCGTCCCTGGGAGGGGGAGGGTGGGGGGTGACAAAGTTTAGCTGTTTATTTCACCTCCCATCAATCAGAACATATTTGCTCTCTGGTAGTCACATATGTTTTGTTTTTTTTTCCCCTGAAAAGAAGTGAAATGCTGAGGCCTTGCTCATATAATCACACCTCCACCATTTAACCCTGCAGATGCTGCAGTTATTGCTGATTGTGGCATCTTAACATTTTTACAGAAAAAAATTAAACTTTTCCCTCACACAATCCTTTAAATACTGAAAAAATAAAAATTAAACTACACATAATTGGAATTGCCACATCTTTAACCCCATAGTGAGGAATAGAGATGAGCGAACCTACTAGTTTCGAGTAATTACTCGATCGAGCACCGCGATTTTCGAGTACTTCCGTACTCGGGTGAAAAGATTCGGGGGGCGGGGGGAGGCGTGGCGGAGCGGGGGGTAGGAGCGGGGAACAGGGGGGAGCCCTCTCCCCCCCCCCCACACACTCCCCGCTGCAACCCCCCACTCACCCACGGGGCCCCCCGAATCTTTTCACCCGAGTACGGAAGTACTCGAAAATCGCGGCACTCAGTCGAAAAAGGGGCGTGGCCGAGTAGGTTCGCTCATCTCTAGTAAGGAACCGTTTTTCATTTTTATTTTTTCCTCTTTTAAAAAATCGGACCTCCTTTATCCATTGACGTCGCTGTATGAGGGTTAGCTTTTTGCGGGACGAGTTGTATTTTTTAATGGTACTATTTATTGTACCATATAATGTACTGAAACTTTTAAAAATTCTAAGTGGAGAGAAATGGATAGAAAATGAAATTCCGCCGTTCTGTTTATACGGCGCACACGCTGCAACAAAAATGGCATAACTTTATTCTAGGGGTCAGTACAATTACCACGATACCAAACTTTAAATAAATAAATAAATAAAATTTAAAAAAAATATATATATTTAGTTATTTTATTTTTTTGCTGTACTTGTATTATTTTTCAAATATCTTTACCTTTTTAAAATTATTTTTTGCCGCCATCTTCTGCGCGGAATAACTTTTTAATTCATCAAAATAGTTTTATGAGGGCTCATTTTTGCGGCATGCCCTGTAGTTTCCATTTTGGAATACGTACGACTTTTTGTTTGCTTTTTATTGCATTTTTTTCCTGGAGACTAGGTGACCAAAACGGTGCATTTCTGGCGTTCTTTTTGTTTTTTTTCTGACAACATTCATCGTGCGGGCTAAATAATGTGTTACTTTGATCAGAGTTTTATGGATGCGGTGATACTAAATATGTATTTTTGTTAATTTATTTTATTATAAATATGGCAAAAGTGGGGGTTTTGAACTTTTTTTTTTTTTTTAATTAGTAAAACTTTATTCTTATTTTTACTTTTTTTCTTAATTTCCAGAGGAAACTAGTAGTATCTTGATCGCTCCTGCAGTATTATGTAATACCACAGTATTACATCATACTGCGATCGGGCAGGCAGTCTATCCGCAGCATTTCTGCTATGTGTGAACATACGCTTAACATGACTGTTAGGGGGTTAACCTACAAACATTATAAGACAACATGGCGTCCAGGGCGGTCACTCACTTCATGTGTATTTTGTTTTGTGGAATCTCCATTATTTTCTAGGTAAACCAAAGAGCAGAAAACCTATTAGAGTAACTTTGGACAAAGAGGACATGAAATGTTCTGTGGTTCTAGAGAGTTTCTATCCCCGGGATATCCAGATTATTTGGCATTGTGTGTCAGAACAAGAGACGCGGCGCTGTCCGTCAACAGAAAGATTTACTACTAATATGGATAAATCGTACGGCGTTACCAGTGATTGTAGGATTTCTGAGAAGGATCTGAAGAACCCGAACGTCAAAGTGCGTGTGATGTGGAAGCATGAGTCCATGGATGATCCTGAGAGCAGAGAGATGACTATACGAGATGAAGGTGAGAAGGGAACAATGGGGGATATTGGAGAATCAGTAAGTGTCTCCCATTGTTTTCAATGAGAAACCTCTAGAGATGAGCGAGTATACTCGTCTCGAGTAATTACTCGATCGAGCACGGCGATTTTCGAGTACTTCTGTACTCGGGTGAAAAGATTCGGGGGGAGGCGTGGCGGAGCGGGGGGTAGCAGCGGGGAACAGGGGGGAGCCCTCTCTCTCTCCCTTCCCCCCCCCCCACTCCCCGCTGCAACCCCCCACTCACCCACGGCGCCCCCCCGAATCTTTTCACCCGAGTACGGAAGTACTCAAAAATCGCGGTGCTCGGGAGAAAAAGGGGCGTGGCCGAGTAGGCTCGCTTATCTCTAGAAACCTCGCATCACACTCGTGCATACTGTGCAATGTGTTTCCCTCTCCCATTGAAAACAATGGGCAACGTGTTCCGAGGGAGCGCCCAAAGATGAGGCATGCTGCATTTTTTAATTTTTTATTTTTTGCTGTTGTAGAAAACCGGTCATGTATATGATTCCATTCAAAAGAATGGGGTTGATATTCGTGTGAGCTTTGTGCATCTCAACGCACAAATCTCACAATTTTCACTGGTGTGTGAAAGCGTCCTAAGAGATCACCTTCATTATCGCTCTGTGTATAGCGCTCATATGGAGATAAACCAACTCCGGAGTGAGCTGGTATCCTGATCCACATACACTAATGAGAATATAGGAAATTGTGTTTCTAGTTCATACATTGCAGTAATCTCCTATTATATGTCAGAATGCACAGGGCTGCACAGGTATACAGCGGGTGTTACCAATTATAATCAGTAGGTGACAGTATCTGAGCCATGGAATCTTACCAAACTCTTTTTAGTAAAACCTTACCAAACTCTTACAAAATAACAGACACCAATATTGGATAAAAAGGCTACAGTGTTTATTTAACGGGGTTACCAACATTGGGAAGAAATGTAATTCATAATTACCATAAAACATCCTGTAAACTCGTGTCTGTAAGACAGAGTTTATTAACCAATCAATATCCATAACTCTTACAGACACGAGTTTATCACTACCAAATTCTCCCCAAGTTTACCTGCCCATCCGCCTTATGTGGGCGACAATCCCGCACCAGGCCATGGCATCCACTAATGATATCCCACCCCCAACAAACCGCAGCCTCCTCAATCATTTACTTCAAATCCTTATTAAAAATATCCAACGCAATCTCTGACAAGTCTACTAGATCATTCCTGTAGAAGCCTGGAGCAAAACCTTCCAAATGAGCATATCTAAAAAAAAAAAAATCCACCCCTGGCATGAGCTCTACCATCTGGTTAACTCTTCTCCAAATTCTCTCACAATATCTAAAATCAGGCAATGACCATTATAATCGAAGAACAATATCTGGAACTGTCACGTACCGGACACAGGAGAGGGAGAGGTGGCACGATACCTATCGGTCCCGCCTCAGTCCTTGATCCCTCTAGCGGTATTGTAAGTGTGAAGTCGTTAGAATACAGGCTGATTTGTACCTGGCTTCCTCTGGGGTTCGGCACGCATGCAAAGCGAAAGCTCAAATCACCACCTGATCCGTTCTAACGCACTCCAGAGCTTTATAATGCCCATACACAGCTGCCACCACCAATGTTCACAGGCATTGGACCTGATTTATGAAAAATACAACTTCGGAGTATTATGGTTCGTTGTTAAAACGGACGAGGCTTGAACTAATAAATTGTAGATTTATTCTAGCAAAGGTCTAGCAGTGCAATACATACAGAATGTACAAAGCTATACAAAGAAAAAGGTTGTTACATGGGAGAATAAGGAATACAGTATGATTACACACTCAGCAGATTTAAAATAAATAGGAGAAACTAAAAGAAAGTTACCAGATTTTGGGATACACGGCCCAAAGGGGTCTGGGCGGCGGAGAGCCAGAACATAGGGAAGTCCATATACCGCAGTATAGCTCCGTGGATCGACAAATGGGACCTGAGGGGCCCCACATTTTAAAGGGTCTCTAGTACACACCTCCTCTCCGCCCCTTCTGAGGTCATACAGAGAATGGAGGGTTGGACTTGTAGGAACTCTGAGGAATCATAATTATTTATTTTTGGTCATATCTCGGCAGGAGGGCCTCTGATCGTGAAGATATGCCAACCATATTTCTGGTCATGATATCTGCGAGTGAATACTAAACATACAGCCGCAGTCATAAGCAAGGATGGGGTTACGTAATTTGAGAATGTTTCTGAGCGCTTAACATACTATGATTGGATGCGCTTTGTCCGGCTGGGAAACCAGATTTTGACAATCTAATTTATATCCATCTGGGACCTTCACACGACCAAATATTCCTATTAAAGATATCCTGAATATGAATTATTTCGGCCCCAGCCAGTTTGGAAGAGGAAGGGTCTCGCCCGATAATGGAAGAATGGTTTTTATAAAACTTAATTAACAAATGCATGGTCTAGATCCTCATGCTAATACCACCCAACAAGTACAGGTGGGAGATAAAGAATTGGGGGTTATTTACATCACAACACAGCTCTTGTCCAGGCAGGTGAGACAAGGCTTTTCCTACAAGCACATATCAACAGGTTGGGGAGAAAAGCTGCTAAACTTGTCGCTTCTTTCCATCTATTCAGAGATTATACAGTGGATACAAAATTGACTGCTGGATATAGGCTGAATATAAGTCAAGGTACACAGAACAAAATGGCTGACGGCCTAACGTCTCCAAGTACAAAATCTTATACATCCTCACAGGAACAATATCTGAAAAAACTATCACCGTATGTGGAACCTTCTTTTAATATTCAACATCTCCCTTTTAATGTCCCACAATATATTAATGAGAAAATGTGTATGGAGAGCAGCATCAAGTAGAAGCTATTTCAGAAAGACATCCTGGAATCTTCAGGGAATCCAAATCCAATTAGCATCTTTATTGAGTTAAAAACTCCATCAGCATGAACAACAAAACTTGCGACGTTTCGTCCTATGCAAAGGACTTTGTCAAGCATGTTAACACAAAGACAGAGACAGGAATATAAATGAACCCCCCCCAATCATACAGAGCCAGAGGGTACAACCCCCGACTGTGGTGTAAACAGGATTGGACAGAAGAAGGGAGGTTCCCAGCACATCAGGTGTAATGCATAGAGGCCAAAATTACCTGAAACAGAAGTGTCAGTAATGAGACAAAGGCGCAGCAGCATTGCCGGAAGTGCCATGTCCGGCATCTAAATGGGTCCGATAGAACACAGCCATAGAGGTCTCACCACATCCTCTGATCATCAGAGCTGGGTGTGTGGGGAAGCAATTAAGGTGCGGAACACCCATGTATACTAGATGTTCAAGTATAGTGCATCACGATATGTCACTTCCGGTCAAAACCGGAAGTGATGTCGCAGAGCTATACACATGCATAATAAGTAACACCAGAGAAGCAGAGGATACAGTCATGATCTATAATGCCCAAAGGGGCGAAATGAAAGCGCATAGAGCGCATATTATGATGGTATTAGGTTGAAAAAGGACAGTAATCCCATGTGTTACATCACTTCCGGTATCGGACCGGAGGGGGGCGTGTCCAGGCCACAGACAAGTGCTTGTTGTCATGGAAACCAATATAATCACTGCAAAAGCAGAGAATAGGGCCATAGTAGAGAAATTCCTGCAAGTTTCACCAACAGGTGAACAATGCAAGGAATAAAGAGCCTATTGTGTAGGAAACGTGTGCACATATATGCATACATACACATACATATGCATGCATGCATATATATACACATATGCAGATACACAATATATTAATGTGTTCAATTTTCCTGTCATTAACCCCTTAGTGTAAAATTAGAACATCAGGACAAGGCCTACGTGACTCCCTATACAGCAGTTCAGCAATTAACCCCTTGAGTGGCACGCCCGGAAATTTTCCAGGACAAGCTCCACTGCCCGTAGTGATATAGCCCGGAAGATTTCCGGGCTATGTTTCACTATGGGACCTGCAGAGCACAATGCCATAAGCTGTGGTATTGTGCTCTGCCTGCACAGACCCAAACAGAACAGTGCAGGACTTAAAAAAAAAAAAGAGGAGCAGGAAGAGAAAACAAAAAAAGAAGCAGGAAGAGAAAAACATTCTGCCAGCTACTTCCTGCTTCTTTTTTTTTTTTTTTTTTTTAAACTCCTGCACTGCTTTGTTTACAGGTTGCCACGGAGACCATCGGCTTGTCAGAAGCCAGCCAGATGGTCTCCGTGGCAGGGGGAGCTGGTGCCTGGCTGTCAGAGGATAGCCAGGCAACAGCTCTTACACAGCAGAGAATCGAGAAAACCTCCAATCTCTATTGTTTAAACCTTTATATGCCGCGGTCTATTCAACCGCAGCATGTAAAGGGCTGACGCCATCGTACCCCCGCAATGGGATCAAGGTGTCCTGTTGGGTCTCTCTGGAAATCCCCTAAAGGGACAAAAAATTTTAAAAAGTTTATAAAAAAAAAATCAAAAAGTATAAAAACACCTTTCTCCCTTTACTTTGTAAAAAATTTTAAACAAAATTATACATGTGGTATCCGTGCGTCGTAATGACCCGGAGAAGGAAGTTAGTACATTATTTAACCCCTTAATGACATGGACCCTTTTTTTTTCTGCTTTTCGTTTTTTCCTTCCTCCGTTTAAAAAATCATAACTCCTTTATTTATCCATCGACGTCGCTGTATAAGGGCTTGTTTTATGCGGGACAAGTTGTATTGTTCAATGGTGCTATTTAAAGTACCATATAATGTACTGAAAAACTTTTACAAAATTATAAGTGGAGTAAAATGAGAAAAGACATTCCACCATCTTTTAGTGTCTTCTTTCTACGGCGTACACACTGCAACAAAATGACATGATAACTTTATTCTATGGGTCAGTACGATTACTGCGATACCAAACTTGTATAGTTTTTTTTTTTTTTGCTATAGTACTTGTATTTTTTTTTTAAGACCTTTATTTTTTTTTTTATTTTCTGCGCGCAATAATTTTTTTAGTTTTCCATTGACGTATTTGAGCGAGGGCTCATTCTTTGCGGGATGTCCTATAGTTTACGTTAGTACTAATTCAGAATATATACAAATTTTTGATAGCTTTTTATTGCATTTTTTCTGGGAGACAGGGTGACTGAAAAAGTGCATTTGTGGCGTTCATTTTTTTTTCGGACTACGTTCACCGTGCGGGGTAAATAATGCACTACTTTGATAGATCGGACTTTTACAGACGCGGTGATACCAAATATGTAATTTTTTTTTTGATATCGATTTTTTTTAAATTATAGATATGGCAAAAAGGGGGTGATTTAAATTTTTTATTACCGTATATTCCGGCGTATAAGATGACTTTTTAACCCAGGAAAATCTTCTCCAAAGTCGGGGGTCATCTTAAAGCCAATGCAGAGTCACATGATACATATCTTAATGCCTCAACTCCGGAGCAACCTCAACATTCAGGGAAAACTAAATGATAAATCACAGAGAAGAGATGCGCTCCTACTTTGGTATCGCCCTTAAAGGGGACAACCTCAAATTGAAAAGGATGGGGGGGGGGGGGTATCAAAATGACCCGCAACTCTGCCGTCATCTATTTCCTTATCAATTTAACTACCTCAGGATAGAAAATAACTTTAAATTATTAACCCCTTGAACTCATGCACATATAAGTTGTATCGGAAGCCTTCGTTAATGAGCCGGGCCTACTTCCAATATGATAGCCTCACTGGCGTCTTGCCTTTTTTGCAGGAAATTCTCTATTTCCTGGATGAAAGGAATCTGGACTGATTTCTGACTAAAGGTGACTACCCACTGCAGTTTTTTTTAATGTGAAATTCACAGCGGTTTTTTTCCTGCAGGGAAATTTCACGGTAAATTGCGATTTTGCGCGATTGCGATTTTAACATTACAAGTCCCATAGACCCCTGCAGAGAAAAAAAAGCTGCGAATTTCGCAGTGAAAAAAAAAACTGTAGTGGGTAGTCACCCTAACACAACATGCAATCTTATGCTTTATATTAATATCTAAACATATACCTGAATTAACAACACAGACGCCAGCATGGATTTGAAAGGCCGCGGCATTTATTTTAAACGGGGTTACCTTATAAATATTAACGCAAAAACCCAACATATATAAGATGTAGACGGAGTCCTACCTACTCAAGTCTACAGCAATTACCAATCTTTAATCCATCTTTATACCCACCCGCAGGAGGGGGGCAGCATTCCCACAAGGCCATGACATAGCTATGGCATGCCTCCCGCCAACACAGCCGCAGGCCTTTAAATCATCTCCTGAAATTCCATATTAAAAATGTCCAAAAGCAATGTCTGATAAATGCACCCCATCCAGTTCTGTACGGACAACCGAAATCCTTCTAGCTCAGCGTGCCGAACCAATAAAACCTGAGTGACCGTAACCCTTTTCCTAGCACTTTGTTCAATATTTTCTTTTATTCAAAATCAAAAACTTTGGAAACACCCAAACCAATTGGGGAACAAATTACGAATAAAATTAATACGAAAATACTAAAATCATGTCTGGAAAAATGGCTTTAACCCTCCACAATTCCTTTCTGATTTCGCATAACAGTTCAATCGTTTTAATTTTCCCCATGTCATTCCCTCACAAATGAAACACAAGGATGCTTGGCTCACGAAGGACTGGCCTTTCTAACCTCAGCAAAGGCATCAGCAAGAACCATTTCATCCCTCTGACCCCATACCAACAGCCTCAAAAACTGATACAGCTAACCCCAAATCATCCGAGTATCAATGATCCACTGCTCTTTGCTGAGCCCAGTGAATAAACGACTGTCCAATAATCCACACAACAGTTTGTTGATGACCTACAAGAAGACAATCACACAGTAATGTTATTTGTGCCAATGCCCGCACTGGACATAGGTTAAAGAAGGGGGTTTAGATCCAGATTTTTTTTTTCAAAATCTTAATGGTAACCTATCTGTTGTAGTGCCTTAGGAAAATGTTATGCCATTCTCATGCTCAGACACATTGGAGAATAAGAGGCGAGCAAATCGCTCAGAACTGAGCCCAAAAGTCTCCGCATTTCAACTCTCCAAAATACGCTAACAAAAAGGCACACAGAAACAACAAAACTTCATAACCTGAGCTACAAACCAAACACTGACACCAGTTTGTTTAATAAGCCAAACGTAATAGCAGACCTTTGAGCCTTGGAAAAAGCAACCCCTTTGTGTTCTCGGAACCATAGTCTAATTTGCTAAAAAGAAATCTTTCGGTGACACCCCTAGCCATTCCTGAAAAAAATGATATCCCTGCCATTAATTTCATGATAGACTTATAAGGCAAACCTGCTTTAAACCTACAAAGTAAAAAGCAAACACATTCCCATCCTGCGAATGCTTATCCACTTCGAGCTTACACCATGGTTTAGCCAACCAGTGACCATTCCAGAATACCTTGTAATCTTGCTTACAATAAAAGAACAAACCGTAAATTTTAATTTGGATGCTGAAAAACTAAATCCGCTTGTGAAACGGAACTACCATTAAACTCTAGCAAAACTGCATCCATGTGATCATTCCTCTGAGTTGACAGCCAACATGCTGATTGAGAGAGTGAAGACCTCTTGAGACTCTAATCTCTTCTGGAAAGAAAAAGAAATAAAAAATAATTATCAGGATCACACAAGAAGAAATTAAAATTATAATACCCAAGAATTCTAATCTGGTGCATGGAAAAATTGCTTCTCATGACCCAGAGGGATACCAAAAATTCCATCGTTGAACAAGAACCTTTTAACTGCCTTACAATTAGCTTTTTCAGGAGACCCAACAAATAAAAAGTCATTGAATAATGCAAATACCCCCCCCCCTCCTTTTTTTTAAAAAATCCGCCTCTAACTACCCACTTCAAGGAAAGAAGCAAAAATCTCAAAGTTAATACATGACTGAGAAAAACCTATGGATGAAGGTAGCCACGTCGAAGAATCGAAGAACCGTCCATCCTTGAACTGCAAACCGAAGAATTGAAGACAAACTGACAAGCAACTCAGACTCTACCTCAACCTTCAGAGAAATTTGTCTTGGGTAAGATAAATGATAAATGACTGAGGAGATGGACTCCTTCTTTGGTATCACCCTTAAAGGGGACAACCTCAAACTGACTAACAGAGGTATCAAAATGACCTGAAATTTTGCCCTCATCTATTTCCTTAACAATTTTTCCTTTGAATTAATATCAAGATAGGAAATAACTAAAATTAACTTTTTAACCTCCTTACAGCCTGGACTCGGGCACAAAGAAGCCGTTCAAAAAGCCTTCCTTAATGAGCTGGGCCTACTTCTAACCCTGTTGAAAGTCTCACTGGCTACTTTTCTTTTTTTTTTTTTTGGATGCAAGAAATTTTGCTGTGATTTCTGACTAAAACAATATATAGATGAGACCGGCACAATATGAACACCAGTCGGTACCTACAATACTACATTTATAATGATTCCCATTAAAGACAAAGCACACTTCTTTTCGCATCCAAGATACTGGGGTGCCCCGAGGATGCACCCTAAAAACCACTTGTTTACACTGAGGTAAAAGTAAATTCAGCCATAATCTTACATCCTTTACATCTCATTTGATATTGGGGTAAATCACCTATTTTTGATGAAACATCTTATCTTATGAAAACTAGTAGATCCCACTAATTATCCACATGCTGAAACAAAACCTGACATTGAAGTGGAGGATTGTCCAAACAATACATCAACAAAAATACAGAAAGCCTGTAACAAATTAATAAAAGAATTCTGCTTCTTAGGGTCATCCTCCTCATCCTTTTAGCTTCTTTTACTGAAGGTAACGGTGATAAAACAATTAACTAAAAACAAATCCAAGTAGCAAAAACAACATTCAAAACCACCGGCTGCTACAGGCTCCCTGCAGCGCTCATCTGTACCACCAACAGAGTCACCTCAGAAATGCCACCAGCACTCTCTCAAGCAGGTGCTGAGAGTTACCAGCACTCTCTCAAGCAGGTGCTGAGAGTTACCAGCACTCTCTCAAGCAGGTGCTGAGAGTTACCAGCACTCTCTCAAGCAGGTGCTGAGAGTTACCAGCACTCTCTCAAGCAGGTGCTGAGAGTTACCAGCACTCTCTCAAGCAGGTGCTGAGAGTTACCAGCACTCTCTCAAGCAGGTGCTGAGAGCTACCAGCACTGAACACTCTTGATACCCTCACAAACAGTGAGAGACCTCAGAAATTCACTCAGACGAAAGCCCTTACTGACTGACTCGCCCCACTGACTCGCCCCACTGACTGACTCGCCACTAATTCTCTCACTTCCTGATGTCGTAGAAGCATGAAATTTGGCACAAGCATAGATTATGTCCAAAATAGGAAAAGCTAATGGGTCCCAAATCGATTATTCAATTTTAGCACAAAAGAATTAGCGTTCAAATTTTACGTACATAATCTAATTCTCTTTTCCCAATGTCATAGAAACTTGAAATTTGGCACGAGCATTGATTATGTCATAAATAGGAAAAGCTAATGGGTCCCAACTCGATTATTCTATTCTAAGCGCAAAAGAATTAGCGTCCAAATTTTACGTACGGAATCTAATTCTCTCACTTCCCGATGTCATAGAAACTTGAAATTTGGCACGAGCATTGATTACGTCATTAATAGGAAAAGTTAATGGGTCCCAACTCGATTATTCAATTCTTAGTTCAAAAGAATTAACGTCCAAATTTTAGGTATGTAATCTAATTCTCTCACTTCCTGATGTCATTTTATATAAAGGAACCGTCGCATGGTTACCTCCCCATGATGTTTCCTGGGTAACGCAAAGAACCATGCAAAATGGTGAACATATTTTTTTCCTCGGTATCTCTAAAGTAACCACGACTTAATAAGATTTTCTGTGTGTATATATATATATATATATATATATATATATATATATATATATATATATATATATATATATATATATATATATATATATATACAGTTAGGGCCAGAAATATTTGGACAGTAACACAATTTTCGCGAGTTGGGCTCTGCATGCCACCGCATTGGATTTGAAATGAAGCCTCTACAACAGAATTCAAGTGCAGATTGTAACGTTTAATTTAAAGGGTTGAACAAAAATATCTGATAGAAAATGTAGGAATTGTACACATTTCTTTACAAACACTCCACATTTTAGGAGCTCAAAAGTAATTGGACAAATAAACATAACCCAAACAAAATATTTTTTTTTCAATATTTTGTTGCGAATCCTTTGGAGGCAATCACTGCCTTAAGTCTGGAACACATGGACATCACCAAACACTGGGTTTCCTCCTTCTTAATGCTTTGCCAGGCCTTTACAGCCGCAGCCTTCAGGTCTTGCTTGTTTGTGGGTCTTTCCGTCTGAAGTCTGGATTTGAGCAAGTGAAATGCATGCTCAATTGGGTTAAGATCTGGTGATTGACTTGGCCATTGCAGAATGTTCCACTTTTTTGCACTCATGAACTCCTGGGTAGCTTTGGCTGTATGCTTGGGGTCATTGTCCATCTGTACTGTGAAGCGCCGTCTGATCAACTTTGCAGCATTTGGCTGAATCTGGGCTGAAAGTATATCCCGGTACACTTCAGAATTCATCCGGCTACTCTTGTCTGCTGTTATGTCATCAATAAACACAAGTGACCCAGTGCCATTGAAAGCCATGCATGCCCATGCCATCACGTTGCCTCCACCATGTTTTACAGAGGATGTGGTGTGCCTTGGATCATGTGCCGTTCCCTTTCTTCTCCAAACTTTTTTCTTCCCATCATTCTGGTACAGGTTGATCTTTGTCTCATCTGTCCATAGAATACTTTTTCAGAACTGGGCTGACTTCTTCAGGTGTTTTTCGGCAAATTTAACTCTGGCCTGTCTATTTTTGGAATTGATGAATGGTTTGCATCTAGATGTGAACCCTTTGTATTTACTTTCATGGAGTCTTCTCTTTACTGTTGACTTAGAGACAGATACACCTACTTCCCTGAGAGTGTTCTGGACTTCAGTTGATGTTGTGAACGGGTTCTTCTTCACCAAAGAAAGTATGCGGCGATCATCCACCACCGTTGTCTTCCGTGGACACCCAGGCCTTTTTGAGTTCCCAAGCTCACCAGTGAATTCCTTTTTTCTCAGAATGTACCCGACTGTTGATTTTGCTACTCCAAGCATGTCTGCTATCTCTCTGATGGATTTTTTCTTTTTTTTCAGCCTCAGGATGTTCTGCTTCACCTCAATTGAGAGTTCCTTTGACCGCATGTTGTCTGGTCACAGCAACAGCTTCCAAATCCAAAACCACACACCTGGAATCAACCCCAGACCTTTTAACTACTTAATTGATTACAGGTTAACGAGGGAGACGCCTTCTGAGTTAATTGCAGCCCTTAGAGTCCATTGTCCAATTACTTTTGGTCCCTTGAAAAAGAGGAGGCTATGCATTACAGAGCTATGATTCCTAAACCCTTTCTCCGATTTGGATGTGGAAACTCTCATATTGCAGCTGGGAGTGTGCACTTTCAGCCCATATTATATATATAATTGTATTTCTGAACATGTTTTTGTAAACAGCTAAAATAACAAAACTTGTGTCAGGGCCAGAAATATTTGGACAGTAACTGTGTGTGTGTGTGTGTGTGTGTGTGTGTGTGTATAATATAACATTGAGTAGACTTAGCCCTAGATGCTCCAGTCTACTAACAATCACTCCATTTTCATGCCCACCTGCAGCAGGCAGGCGGCAATCCATATTACCAGTTATGTACTCACTATTAACCCCTTAAGGACCAGACACTTTTTAGGGATTTTACCCATGTGGCGGTTTTCCTGCCTTAATTTATTTCCTTTTTAGCTATCAAAATTATTTTTGCTGCGTTTTTTTTTTTCAATGATATATGGAGCTATTTTTAATCTTTTTCACTGACTCTTCCCCCCCCCCCCCCTTTTTTGTAGTATATTTACCCTAAAATAAAGTATGAGAACGGGTTCCTTATTTTGTTTCGGATGTTTTGATTTATAATATGTATGGTTTTAGATTACAGTGCGCTTATAGCAACTCTTTTAGTTGGCGTCAGTGTTGGGTTATTTTCTTTCTGATCTATATATTGTTTTATTCTGTAATTTTGTTTTACTTAGTAAAAAACATAATTACAAAAATATCTATGTCCCCCATGACATCATGTAAGACCTCTGGAGGACAATCACATGTTTGTTTGTTTGTTTGTTTTTTTTTAATTTGTTTTTATTTGACACTTTCCGACTGTAGCTGGGGCATCCATAGGAGCCCCAGTTACAGGGGAAAACATCCCCTGTAGTGACATTAGTCACTGGCAGAGCTGGTTAGGGTCTAGTACGACCCTGCAGCTCTGCAACAGCAGGAAATCCCAATGGCCATATGTGTACCCCCCCACAGCTCCCGTAGTGGAAGTTAATTTCACTTTTTAGTACACAGCGCTCATTGAGTGCTGTGTAGTTGGTGAAGGAAAAGGCAGAAAGGGTTTAAAACCCCTCCTGCCTTCTCCAAGTTATCAGCTGTCACTAACAGTTGGCAACCCTTCCTGTCTCTGATTGATTGCAGAGCAGGAGGCTTAAGTCCCTGCCGTATATTTGCTGTGCCTGGTCCTAAATGGGTCAATAAAACACATTTGTTAACAAGACATAAATTCCCCTGAACTAGAACTTACTTGAAAAAGCCTAGCGAGGGTTAACACGGACACATTTAAAACTGTAGCACAAGACTTGGTGTTGACATCTGGTGGGCACTGTTCCCGCTACCAGGTCTCAGTCACCTCCGATCGGATGAAGGTAATGGTAGCTCTCTCCTTCCGCGTTCGCTGAAGGTTTTCTACCGACGAGTCCTCCTCAGATACAAGTGTTCAAACTGTCCTCTGCCTGTTCAGCTCCTCCTGGCCCATGACTCTGACGGGTCCTAAAGCTTAACCGATGGGGATTCCAGATATCTGTGAAGCTATTCCTCTCCGTTCGCTTCATCTGCTCCGACGATCAGCCACTGCAGAAGGTCCTCCATCTTCACAGAGGGTCTGAAGCTGTGACAGGAATTGTGAGAGGAAAGCTAGTGAGGGAGATGCAGCAGCCACACTAGTAGATCTCCAAGAACTGGATGAGGGGGTTTCCAGTGCAAAACCACACAGCAGGAGCCATGAACCTTCAGTTCCCAAAAGAGTCCATAATGGAGCTAGGAAGTGGCAGCATCAATGGTGGAGTACAAATAACGTAATCTCCTTATTGCTCCATGATATAGAGGAGCTGACAGGAACAGGGAACCTTCACTTGGATTCTGTAACTACTCACAATCTTGATGTGCTGTATAACAAACTGAAGCTCCCGTCTTGTCAGCACGTCCTATATCGGCTCTCGATTTCTCTCACCAATCACTCCCAGCAATCAGCTCTTGTTGCTAGGGCCGGAGCCTCACAGAAGGCTCCCTCAGGCTTCTTTCCGCCATTTTCTTCAGACCAATCACCTTCCATCCTAGGGCTCCAAAGTTTCCCCGACAACCTCCAGAACCTTCCAGCCTGCTCACAGCTGACCCTGTAGTGAACTCAAAGAACATCTATTAAATACCTACCTAAAAAGCCAATACTCTAATAATTAATGCCCAAAAGACATTTTAAAACCATTTCCGCTCAGATTCCATGAGGCTTTAGTCCCTAATTTGCCTGCGGCCGTATAATATTTGGATGAGACCCAGCACAATATGAACACATGTTGGTACCTACAATTCTCCATTTACTTTTATCATTTAATGGGAATCAAACACCCCCTTTTTCACATCCCAGAAACTGAGGTGCCCCAAGGATGTCTAAAAACTACTTAACTAGTTACACTGAGGTAACACCAACATCCCTGTAACAAATATCAAGGATCGCCATTTCCTCCCATCATCATCATTTTCATTCTGATTCTTTATATGAAAATAGTCATTATAAAATAAAAAGTAACTATAAACCAAATCTGATTAACAGCAGCAGCCTTCTCAACCACCAACTGCTACAGACTCCAAGCAGTGCTCAGTTACCTCAGAAATGCTACCATTAATAAAACACATTTTTTTTTACAAGACATAAACTCCTCATCATTACCCCTGAACTAGCCTTTTCTTTACAGCATAGTAAGGGTTAAAACTAATATATTTAAAACTCACAAATCTACCTTAGGGGGCTTTCACAGGGTAGCTCACGTGTCCAGCCCTCCATGAGCCAAAACCAGGAGCGGAGAGAAAGATTTGCATGTCTTCCCTATTTTGAACCCATTTCCAGTTCTAGCCCACTAAAAAACTAACATAAAATAACGCCGCGTGAAATCTCCCCCCCCAACTGGTACACAAGCTAAATCCTTATATACACAGGTGCCAGTAACTAGGTGTAGCACCTGGTTACCAGAGGTCTCACCAACTTGTAGAGCTTCACCTGTACCCTGCACCCGCAGCACTACAGGACTTAGTGTTGTCATCTGTGGACACTGTTCCTCCTGGTGGTGTCATCTGGCGGGCAGTGTTCCTGCTGGTGGTGTCATCTGGTGGGCACTGTTTCTGGGTACTGGTGTATCTTGTCTCCACCAGAAGAATGGGTGGAGACAAACAGCATACCCACAAACACCCACATTTTCATTGGCTGGCCAAAAAAATGGGTGGAGGCAGACGATGCCCCCAGCTTTTGATTGGGTGTCCCGTAGCCCCCAACGCTGCGCTGACTGACATGTCAGCTCCGGCCTCCCTGGTGCCGTATCTGGCCGTTGGCCCTTTGCTTACCACCCAGGTAAGCTCCCAGCTCCGCTGCTGCAGCATCCGTGGCGCTGTCAGGCTCTGGCTTCCATCACCTGTCACTGTCCCGGCGCTCTGCCTTCTCCCCTCACTGCTTGGCCACTGTCTGATGGCTGCTCCGCCTTCTCTCCTCACTGGTCGTCCAGTGGCTGCTCTGCCTTGTGTCCTCTCTGTGTTCTCCACTCACTGCTCATCTGCTGTCCATGGAGCTGTCGGCGCTTAACCCTGCACCGCTGCATGTACATAAGCGCTGGATGAGCTCCGCTCCCGTCCCCCGCTGTCGCTCTCCCCGGAGGCCTCTCATCAGCGCACGGAGCTGTAATCCACTCCGCCCACACAGCTTACGGCAGCCCCGCTGTCTCTCCCCACCACTCGCCGTGCGGCTCGGCCGCACTGCAGCAAAGGGTCCTCGCAGCACAGCGCATGAGTTGGTGGTGAGCAGATCCCTAAGCATAAGAATAAGACATCCCTAACCTGGGAGGCGTAACGAAGGTGTTTCCTGTCACATTTGCCAGCCAACCCATGTCCCCACCCCTACTTCTGGTGGAGACTAGATACACCAGTACCCTGTTACCGCTGGTGTTGTCATCTGCTGGGCACTGTTCCTGCTGCCATAGTCATCTGCTGGGCACTGTTCCCGCTTCCAGGTTTCAGTCGCCTCCCATCAGATGAAGGTAAAAGGTAGCACTCTCCTTTGCGTTCGCTTTGTGATCGTTTTCTATCATACAAGTCCTCCTCAGATAAAAGCGTTCACATGATCTCCTCTGCCTATTCAGTGCTCCTCCTGGGCTGTGCTTCTGACAAGTCCTAATCTGAAGCGCAGGTGATACCAGACATCTGCGCAGCTATTCGTCACTGTCCACTTCATCCTCGCTGACGATCAGCTGCCACAGAAGGTCCTCCATCTTCACAGAGGATCTGAAGCTGTGACAGGAATTGTGAGGGGAGCTGACAGGAACAGGGAGCTGTCACCGGGATGCTGCTTTCTTTCCAGATGATGATGGCCCACATCTCTGCACCTCCATATCTCACTGCTGCTCCTCCCAGCTTGTTCCTCTGGACCAATCACCAGCTGCTGCCAGGCCACCAGATTCTGCCTGACAACCACAGGCATTTCCTGCCATTTTTCTTTAACCAATCAGCTCCTGCTGCCAGCCACTCCATCACTGGGCAGAACTCACTCTCTGCCATCTCATCTGACCCAGTAATGACCTTTGTAACATATCTTGGCTAACCAGAAAAACCCTCCATAGAGGGTGACATATCATTCATCCATCATGTACCTAATGCTCCCAGATTCCATGAGGCTTTCTCTCCTAATTGTCCCTCAACCCTTACTGTATTTTGCCCCTTTTGGCTACCATCCTACAACTTGTATTTAAGGTGGAATATAGTTTATCAACCTGCTATAATTTGGGTAAATTTTCTTTAAAAAAAAAATGGTCTTAAGGCCTCCTTCACACAGGCGACACCGCATCGCTGTGAGAAAATCGCAGCGATATTGCATCGCTGCACCGTACGATATCGCTGCGATTTTCTCGCAGCAATACCGCGATTTTGTAGCGCTACAAAGTCGCATGTGACACTACGAAATCACGCGACTTTGCAGCATCTGCTACTGTCAAAGTTGCATCGCATGCAAACCGCGTTTTCATGCTATGCGATGCAACAGAGAGGAAGGCTCCATAGAGAAGCATGGGCTACAAAACCTGGCGTGTCGCGGGCATATCGCCGGACCTGCGAGGTTTATGTGTCATTTTGTAGAATGCTGCAAAACATCTCATGTGGGAAGGAACCCATAGGAAAGCATGGGTTTCACATACATGCAATTTGTAGCATTGTAGCAATGCTAAAAAATCGCCCGTGTAAAGGAGGCCTAAGGACTCCTTCACACGGGCGACAATGTCGCGCGTTTTTGTAGCATTCAGAAGAATGGGAGCCCCGGGGAGTTTAAAATCTCCTGGTTCCCGGCTCCTGAAGGTTGCCGGGAACCAGGGGATGTCCCCGGGGTCCGCGGCGAGCGGTTCCCAGACCCGCGATCGCCGCTATCCAGTGGATAGCGGCGATCGCGAAAATTTTTAAAAAAAGTAAAAATACGGTTAATTTCACCTCTCCTCATGGATCGGATCCATGAGGGGAGGTGAAAATACTCACCCCTGGTCCTCAGCGGTGTCCCGGTCTTCCGGGACCTGAGTCCCCTTCTGCGCATGCGCGCCCGATGTCAATCATGTACAGAGGGGCTCAGGACCCGGGAAATTTAAAATCCCTCTGCTCCTGGCTGCCATGTGTAGCCAGGAGCAGAGGGATGTCCCTGCAGAGATGATCACTGTTATCCAATGGAATAAAAAAAAGTTTAAAACGCTTACATTTCATCTCCCCTCACGGATCATATCCCTGAGGGAGGATGAGTTTACGTACCTAAGGCCCCCGGATTTATCCGCGGACCTTACCACAGCTTCTGCGCACGCGGCCGTCGCCAAAGCGGCGGACGCATGCGCAAAAGCTATGGATTGCCAGGATAACATAAAATCTCCCTGCTCCTGGCTACAAAACTTAGCCGAGAACCTGGAGATTTCATGGAGAGCCGCGGTGAGCGGTTCCTGATCACGTGTTCGCCGTTATCCAATGGATAATGGCGATCACGTAAAAGTAAAAAAAAAAAGTTAGTTTCATCTCCCCTCACCGATGCGATCGGTGAGAGGAGATGAAACTTTTTACCGGAGGCCTCCGTATTTGCACCCCGACGCGATACTCATCCATGAACTTACCCGGATTCTGCGCATGCGACCGCTGGCAAAATACAGGACACATGCGCAGGAGTCGGGGAGCCCAGGAAATTTAAAATCTCCTTGCTCTCGGCGACCAACGGTTGCTGAGAGCCTGGAGCAGTGACAGGTGGCCTCGTTGAGCAGTCCCTGGTCACGTAATAAAAAAAGCAGCGATCTAGCATAGGTCGGTCTCACATGACCAGATAGGAACTATGGATTCCGCATGCGTCTGATCCGCGGTAATACGCAGATCAATCGCATTGGATTACACAATTCCGCTCACATTAGTGGGAATTGTGTAATCCACTCGCAGAAAAGAGAACGCAGCAGGTTCTATTTTACCGCGAATATCCGCAGCATAGAGCCTATTGTGCTCCATGGTCGTGGATATACCCGCTGCCCATACCCAACTACGTTGTATACGGGCTGCGGGTACCCACGTCATCGCTAAGCGACGATGCTGGAAATACAAACAAAAAAAAAGTACTGCGAATGACCGCCTGTGTGAGTAGGCAGTTATGTGCAGTACATTACGCGGCCGTACGCAGGGTCACAGCCGGGCTCACAGCTGGGATCCGCTGCGGGCCTCCAAGCGGATTCCACCTACATCCGTGTGAGCCCGGCGTTATTCAGACCGCTACCTGTAATACGCAATTTACCAGAAGCCCCGGGAACGCCCGCCTTCCTGCAGTTCCAGGAGCAGCTTGTTGAGCGTCTTCTGTGTGAGACCGCCGCACCTCCGCAAGCTTACGAAAACTCACGGAACGCCACTTTTTACACCCCATCCCTGCTGCTGAGGTCACGAAATACCCCCCAAAAAGCATGAGAGGAGGGGGGATACCGGTTTTCTTGCCTTATGTGCCCAACCCAACCAGCCTCCGTAATTACCCCTGTCTTCGGACATAAAACGCAGTTTACATTATTACCTTTATCTAATATTTAGGGAATGCCAAAAAATGGGGATGGCGGGGGGGGGGAGGGATTATTTTTAGGAAGTCAATTTTTTTTCCGTATAAGTGGGCAATGGGGCCTTGAATTTATTCAGTTCTGCCCTGAAATCCAGCAGGCATTCCCTCCATTACAGGCCTTGCCATGTGTCCTGTAAGTAGATTAGGGCCACAATGGGTATGTTTCTGAACACGGGACAAACGGGGGTATCCATTTTGGGGTGAACATCTTCATTCCTATGTACACTGTACAAAAAAACAGTTTTTCAATTGACAAAATTGCCCAAAAAATGAAAATCGTAATTTTTTCCTTCTGCTTTGCTTAGATTCATTCAAATACTGTGGGGTCAAAATACACAGTACACCCCTAGATGAATTTGTTAAGGGGTCTAGTTTTCAAAATGGGATCATTTGTTGGGGTTCTCTCTATCGTTTTGGCCGCTCAATGGCTCTATAAGTGGGCAATGGGGCCTGGAATTTATTCAGTTGTACCCTGAAATTCAACGGGTGCTCCTTCCATTATAGGCCTAGCCATGTGTCCTTTAAGTAGATTAGGGCCACAATGGGGGGTATGTTTCTGAACACGGGACAAATGGGGGTATCCATTTTGGAGTGAAAGTCTTCATTGCTATGTGTGCTGTACAAAAAAAACAGTTTTTAAATCGACACAATTGCCAAAAAAATGAAAATCATAATGTTTTCCTTCTGCTTGGCTTAGATTCATTCAAAAACTGTGAAGTCAAAAAAGTCATCGTACCCCTAGATAAATTCGTTAAGGGGTCTACTTTTCAAAATGGGGTCACTTGTGGGGGTTCTCCATCGTTTTGGTCACTCAATGGCTCTACAAGTGGGCAATGGGGACTAAATCTCCTTCAAGCAAAATTTCTGTTCTGAAAGCCACCGGTTGCTCCTTTCATTTTGGGCCCCATTGTGCATCTAGACATAATACTAGGTCCACAATGGGTATGTTTCTGAGCACGGGAGAAACAGGGGTATCCATTTTGGGGTGCAAATCCTCATTTTCATGTGTACTATACAAAAAAGTCCTGTCTTTAAAATGACATATTTGCAAAAATATGAAATTTTAGTTTTTCTCCTTTAAATTGCATTGACTCCTAAAAAAAAAACTGTGGGGTTAAAATATTAATGACACCCCTCAGTGAATACGTTAAGGGGTATAGTTTTTAAAATGGGGTCATTTGTGGGGGTATCTATCATTTTGACTCCTATGAGCCTTTCCAATCTTGGCTTGGTGTAGGAAAACAAAGTGTTCCTCAAAATGCTGAAAAGTAATGTTAAATTTGTACGTCTCCTAAATAGTTAAAAAAAACGAAAGTTTTTCCAATGTGCGCCCAAAATAAACGGATGGAAATATATATCTTAGCGAAAATTTCTATATTAGGGTGCCCACCCACTAGCGTTTTTTTACTGCGAAATTCGCAGCGTTTTTTTTTTTTCTGCAGGGGTCTTTGGGCTATGGGACATGCAAAGCTAAAATCGCGATCGCGATATCGCGGTAAATCGCGATTTTGCGCGATCGCGATTTTTACCTTACAAGTCCCATAGACCCCCTGCAGAAAAAAAAAAACCTGCGAATTTCGCAGTGAAAAAAAACGCCAGTGGGTGGGCGCCCTTATGTTTACACATATTTGAGATATTGCAGTTGGAAATGTGAAAAGACGATTTTTTTCAAAATTTTCCCAATTTTGGCGCTTTTAATAAATAAACACAAATTCTATCGGTCGTTTTTTCCGCCTAAATGAAGTACAACATGTGGCAAAAAAACAATGTCAGAACCGCTTGGATATGCAAAACCTTTCTGGTGTTTTTCCATGTTAAAGTGACACGTCAGATTTGCAAAATTTGGCCTGGTCATTAAGGCGCAAACAGGCTTGGTCACTAAGGGGTCAACTTACACTCTGTGCATCCCATTATTGGTTGCCGACAGTTACATCATTCCCAAAACACTGCATGCTGTGGGAATGTCAGTGGCTAAAGACTATTGCCCTCACAGCCTGCCTAACTATCTATCTATCTATCTATCAATTTTTTTTATGGACTCTGCATATAATTTTATATTCTCTTTTGGGACAGTATAACCATTAGGTTATCCTTTCGCCTTTGGCAGTTTTTTCGGACGTTATGTTTTATATAGCGAGCATTACCGCCTGGCCATTTATGCCAAGATTAAGGACCACATAGTTCAAACTTATTGAGTGACAGCTGAGAGCTGCTTGTGATTGGTCACAGCCCTCAGCCAATCAGAGGCAGCCCATTCAGCAGGCGGAGATTTTAAATCCCCGCCTGCTGAATACTACAGAGAGCAGTTCAGGAGAACTGCCGGCCGGACGTAGCAGCCCATTGCTTTCAATGGAGCCGGCTGTATTGCCGGCTCCATTGAATTCAATGGGTGAACATCATTCTCCTCTTCCACAGCTGTGCCCACAGCTGTGGCAGAGGATAGCAGGCAGCGCTCGGCCCTTTCGCTGAAAACGCTGCTAGGTGCAGATTTTTCAGCGAATCGTCGGCCTCGGTCACGGGATTTGCGGATGCGCATCCGTTATGCGATCCACAAATCGCGCAAAAAAATGCCCGTGTGACCGCGGCCTAAGCCGTGAGGACTTTGATGTGGAAATCTGGGTCAGCATTTTCCACAATGCTGTTCAGGAATGTTCTGTCCCGAGTGAAATCACCCAAAGGATGACAATAGGACACAGCGGGGGGAAAAAAGTAGTTGTTTTTTTTTTTTTTTTTTTACTGCTCTGTGTCTCATGCAGTAATGTATGATTGTGGCATTTATTATACAGTAATTCCACAGCTAACAAGAAAAATCAATGCTGTAATAAATGACAATTTGAAGCTCAAAATTTAATGAAACATGAATTTTACTTCCATTTCCAAGATGTTTAAATATTGCAACCCGTATTAAGATATAACAATTTTGTTAATACACAAAGATCTGAAGGTGATGGAGATTTTCTAGAGTCATATTTGAATTTAGCATCCGAAGATCAGATAGTAAAACTATTTAATACGTGTTATGAAAAAAGTTTACAATGTTTGACTAGTGTAATCCGTATAGATGAAGGGATTGTTGTTCCCGCGATTCACTCCTGGAGAAGAAAAATGTGTCTTGGAACTTTTAGCAAAAGAAAAAATTGATATATAAAAAAAATTGACCAACCCTGGCTATTGTACGTGGTCAGCGGTATTCTGAAGGAAACATTCTGCTAGCTACAGTAATACGGCGGTAGAAGAGTTTATCTTGTCGCAGAACGTTATCTTATCCTAAACCATTAAAACAGTATTGGTTTTTTGCAGCCTGCGAGTCACACTGTGACTCCACTGCGCCCCCCAGAGTATGATGTCATGATTTTGTAATGTAACCCGTATCATGGCTAAAGTCACATTGTGACCCCAGCCTTCTGAGTGTACTCACACCCCCTTAATGCATTTTTATTAAATCTGTTAGTGAGGCAGAGCAGGATGGTAATGATGGCGCGTGTAACATAAATGTGCTGCTGTCACATTCACGGTTATACTGACGCATAGGATAACTCTTCTGACACATTCTGTTAGTGTTTAGATTCCACTGGGATTCACACGGCCGTATTTGTGCAACGTTTTGCGCACGCAAAAATTGTGCGAGCGATTTACAATGAATAGAGCCTATTGCGTTCAATGGGTTCATTCACGTCTGTATTTTGAGTGCATTTTGGGCACATAGAAATACGGAACATGCTCTCTGTTCTGCACATCTGCGCAGCCCAAGTGTTCTGCGAATACACGGGAAATGTGCTTATTTGGGGAACATATGGGCACAAAATAGATAAGATTGTTTGTATATGTGTACGCAAACACGGAGTGCATTTGTACACACACGCCAACTGAGATGTGTTAGTGTCAGCGCATTTTGGCCATACGGCATGTTGGGGCGGCCAAATTGTTCTTACACCCATGTGAAGCCAGTTTAGTACCATGTGGCATAAATTTATGGTGTTTTGTGAATACTTCATGATACGCCCCCTATAAATAAAATGTAATATCACAAGGACCCGCCCATTTTTGAATAGAAACTGGAGTGTAGTTATGGATGCCATGTCTGTCACTAAGGCACATGGATGTCATGGCTCTTGCCCCCCATCATTTGTTTTCGAGCGTCTCTCCGCTCAGGCTCAGTGTTCTCACTCTGGTCCGTCCTTGTAGTAAATGGTCCATTCCTTTGCACAGAACCCACATCAGGGCTGTATTCATGACTGAACTGATGTAATCATCCTAAACCGCTCAGCTAATCCTCATCCTGGGATGTAAACTATTAATATTCCTGAGCAGATCAACCATACTCTTCTAATACAGTATATAGTCATGTGCTTATAGGGCAGAGCAGGCAAGGGGGAGGAAAAGATGTAATATGACTGTACCGTAACCATGTAGCTGTGCGGTAATCTCCTACCTTCTGGGGTTCAGCCTGATATCTGGGCGCAGGTTCCTCCTTCCAGACCCTCTACAACCTGTGATGAGAGGAAGCAGCAATGTGGAATCTACTGTAGTCATTGTGCTCTGTCTGTGGGCTCACTGTATGTTGTGGGTTTAATGTCTTCACTGTTATCTGAACATACATGATTTGGTCACATTATAAAATATATGTAACACAGAATCCTTCACTCCCTGCAGATTACCCGTATCGTCCTGTAGTGAACATACAAGTACCACCCCTATATAATAACTCTGAGGCCTCGCTGGAATGTACCGTCTCCAACTGCTTTCCAGATGTAATAAGTGGGACGTGGATCAAGAAGGACAGACAATCCGGAGACACACATCACATAGCTGGAGATGGGGCGTACAAGATCTCACACCATGAGCTCGGCAGACAGCCCAATAATACATACTCCTATAAGTCATGCCTGATCTTCACCCCCTCTGTGGAATCGCATCAGGGGGCAGAATTCATCTTCCAGGTAGAACATCCGAGTCTTGAGCACCCGATGCAGAGGAGTACGAGAGCGCTGCAGGTAGCTGGTGAGTATCAGACACTGCATCATAGAGGGAGGTCGAATGGAAATCCCGATCATCCTGAGTATTTCCATCTATGAATGCATTCTAGAACATCAGTATTTCTGACATAGTGATCATGATATACAAGGCAGGATAATGTAATGTCAGCATGCTGCAGCCTTACTGGGACAGGATTATAGGAGTATGTTCACACGTGGCAGACTTGTTGCTGAAAATTCTGTGGCTCATTTAATGTGATTGGGGCTTGTAGAGATCCATGCGTTCGCCGCTGGAACAACCCATTCAGGTAAATGGAACGGATTCTCATTTGGAGAAATTTCTGCAGCAAATCTTCCACAAGTGAATGTACACGTCTTTAGTAGTCCGTGTCCTAACAACCCTTATCATAAGTAGCTAAATTGCTATGGATTTCATGCTTTACAACTACACTGCAAAACCCACTTGTAAGACATGCAGATTGTGCAGCACATTTGTCTATAGCATGTGTGAAAGCACCCTTATTGGGCAATCCGAAAACCACCTGGCAGGAATCTTAGATTATGATTCGGTGCTCACAGGATAAATGGGTAAAAACCCTTCGCCATCTGGGGGGGTCTCCTGGGGAGAGACCCCCTACAAAGATTAATTCCAGCCAAAAGTAAAGGTCTTGGTGCAAAAAGGATGTTTATTGATCCAACCCACACATATAAAATGCCAATACAGAGAAAAGGCACATAAAGCCAAAGAAGGAGTTGCTGCAACGCCTTTCGGGGCTACACGGCCCCTTTATCAAGCATACATATAGGTTAAAAAGGTGTACTTTTATAGCAGAAACAATAAGCAGTGTGATTAATGGGGAGGGTGGAGTGTCTGCGTTAGTAGTAGGGAATGGCCTCTTGGGTGATATCACAATATACATGAGAAAAGGTAGATGATACCTGATAGTTAGGGATGGTAATCTGTGTTGAAAGCCTGCAAACTATTTGGTTAGCTCAGGCGGCATATAATCATCAATGTGGAAAGAGAAAAGGTAGCGAAACCGTAAAGGAGAAGGAGTCCAATAGTGTGATGACGCGCTTAACTTTGCATTCCAAGGCTTATAGTAGGGAAATGCCCATAGAAGATACTGCTGACGGGCGTGCTGACGTCGTGACGTTGCGTGTCACACTGCCTTCCACAGGCTTAATGCTACATGAATTGCAATGAATATGATATTTAAGTTGGAAAGAGGCTAAAGTGACAGTGTGATGCAACTAATTAGTGAATTAGTGTCCCTCATGGAATTTACATGAGTTTTTAAAGAAAAGGGGAATATATTTTGGGCAACAAAAAATATAAATTTAAAAAGTTAATATATAAGAAATATAGATAAAATATAAATGGTGTATATTCCACTAAACTTAATGAATTGATTATCCTAAGGCTGCCTGTCCACGGCCGGGTTTGAATTGCGTTCCCGACGGCGATAATTCGGCCGCGGGGAACGCAGTGAACGCTCTCCATAGCACTGCTATGGAGAGCACAGCCCCCTGTTCATGAGCGGAGAATCATTGCGATTTCTCCACAAATAGGAAAAGAGTAACAGCAGCACTCCAAGTTGAAAAACACCACTGGTGCAAGGCGTCTCTATGCAAAGCCTGGATCCAGGACCAGACTCCAAAGGTCCACCATAAAGTACAGATGAGGAAATAGAAGTCATCCAGGCAGCATCCGTTAAAAGATTGCTTCTTTATTCAATGCATAACATCACAGGTGAGGCAAGCAGCAGCTACGTATCAACCCTATGCATGGGTCTTTCTCAAGCTTGAGAAAGACCCATGCATAGGGTTGATACGTAGCTGCTGCTTGCCTCACCTGTGATGTTATGCATTGAATAAAGAAGCAATCTTTTAACGGATGCTGCCTGGATGACTTCTACAGCGATTTCTCCGCTCGCGGCTGGCAAATTGCAGCATGCTGCGAAACTACACGGTCAGCCTATCTTGTCAGATAGATAGGCTAACAGCAGAGATACATCTGCCGGCTCCTGCTCCCGGGGTGGCAGCCGCAGGATACCACAACGCCCGTGGACAGGCAGCCTTATGAGTAAGGTAAAAATTATATTGCATACATCATGGATAATATCGCATAAAATCAGTGGCAATATATTATGGCCCAGTTATGCATAATATCTCTCCGCTTGTTTTATACGCTTTTATCCATGATGTATGCAATATAATTTTTCCCTTACTCATTAGGATAATCCATTTATTTAGTTTAGTGAAATATACACTATTCATATTTTAAATGTTGTGTTGCCCAAAATATATTCCCCTTTTCTTTATTTAGGATCTCAGGTAAACTCTATGACAGACACTAATTAGTTACATCACACTGTCACTTTATCCTCTGGGTTCTTTCCCACTTAAATCATATTCATTGCAGTTCATGTAGCATTAAGCCTGTGGACCGCAGCGTGACACGCAAGTTCACGACGTCAGCACGCCCGTCAGCAGTATCTTCTATGGGCATTTCCCTACTATAAGCCTTGGAATGCAGCACAGAAGCGGAAATAAAAAATTAAAAACAATCACAGAATGTGGCTGTTACTTACTGAGTGAGGAGTGCATATAGATGCGTCCTCCTCTCACCATGCAGGTAGCTGACTACCAAATGGAGGAGCCAATAACACCTGTGAGGGCACCAATATAACATCCACTCACACTGCCTCCTGATAATGAGGGGGGTGGGTGCTTGGCGTATACTCCCACACATAGTGGATACAGGGTGCCAGACCATTCTGATATATGTAGTTCACCATGCAGACCAGCAACCTATTAATGACGCCATGATAATGCCCTTTCTCTGTATTGGCATTTTATTTATTTATTTTTATCAATTTTTATTAGTATTTTTCAATTATTTTCCGTTACAGAAAGAAGAGAAATATTGTAACAGATTCCATTCTACACACAATGAAAACACATAAGACAATAATTAGCCACTTTGTGAGCTGTGTTCTCCAGTGAAGTGCTGGACCATAGAAAAACATATAGCACATTCTCACTATTCTCAAAACTTTTGTTTATAAAGAAAACTTAAGAACAGGGAACTAAAGACAAGCCGGAAGGGGGATAGGAAAAAAGGGTAGGGGGAAGGAAAAGGAAGGGGGGTATGAAGACTCAGATGTGTACTGAAGCCTTCGCCTCTCGGACCAGGTCCGAACGCACGTCTCCGCCACTGCCACAAAGACAAGGATTATGGAGTGTATAAAAAGAAATATGAAGCATGTCTGAGGTCGCCAACTACTATATATCCCAGGAGGTACCACCATAAGGCCTCAGAGGGGGAAATCCTCCCCAGTCACCATAAAAATGTTTGATCCAAGGCCTATGACTCCTACAGGACACTATAGCTTCTTTCTTAGTGTTCACCAGGGGTCCTAAATCTGTAGAAAACTATCGTAAGTGCCCCTTGACCAGCTCAACAGTTCCTCTAAGTTACAGATTAAACCAACTTTCTCCTTCCATTGAGCTAGTGGGGGGGCCGTCTTCTGAAGCCAATAAAGAGGGATCAGTGCCTTTGCTGCATCTACCAGATATGCAATTAGTTTGTTTTTTAACGGGTGGAAGCCTGTTAAGGGCCTCCAAAGAAAGACTATGTCAGCAGAGATTTTTATATCTGGGGAGAGCATCTTCAGTACCTTTCCCACATCCACCCAGAAAGGGACAATGATTGAGCAGTCCCACCAGATGTGTGAATATGAGCCTACGGCAGCATCACACCTCCAGCACCGTGCATGCGGAGCCAATTTATAAGCAAATAGCCATTGTGGTGCTTTATACCACCGCACTAGCAATTTGTAATGACTCTCCTACATTAAGATACATGGGGAGAGACCATAGGCCATTTTTAGAATGAGTTTTGATTCAGTGTCTGATAGAGATATTTTTAATTCCCTTTCCCAGGAGCTGAGAAATGTTGGCTTGGTCAGTACTGGAGGATCGATGAAGCGTTTCCTAACCTGCGATATTTTCCTGGACGCGAGATTATTAGCACACAGTGTTTTTTCGAAGAGGGTCTTTGGCCTAGTAGTTTTAAAGAGTTTAAGGAAATCTCCCAAGGCTGTAGTAACATAAAAGTCTTGGTGTGGTAACAAAGTTTGCAATAACTCTTTAGGAGGTCTGTGGGCCTGAGCCTGAAGGTCGCCAATTAGGATACCCACGAATCTTCTCCAGATACTTGTTACTCCTGGGTCAGGAGGAATATCTAATGATTTGTATAAAGCACTCAAGGGCGTAATCGGAGATTGGATCGGGTGCCAATGATTTTCTGAGCCCCTCCCAGGTCTCGCAAGGGCCCCTGAGTAAGGGGTCAGATTCTTAGTTTTAAGGACATTCTTATTTGGAAACCAAAGGTCCTCCAGTAGGGTCTCACCATATGAGTTTACCACCAGATCATATAGTAGTGGATCTCTAGTAGGGTAAGTCAGGTCCATCCAGTAGCTGAGTTGAATGGCTTGGTAGAAGTCGTGGACACAAGGCTGGTTGATTCCGCCCTAATCATGAGGCTGTAGGCTAGGCGTGGTCTCCTTTGTCTCCAGACAAAACCCGAGAAAGCAATGCGTATGGCTTTGAAAAAAGACATTGGAAGATAAATAGGGAGCATGCAAAGTTTGTATAAAATAATGGGGAGAACATAGGATTTGAGGATATTCTTCCTGCCCCCTGCACGACCCTGCGTCCGCATCGCACGCTAGCCTCATAGCCACACCACCCTCATGTCTATTTATAAGTGCGTCTGCCATAAGGAGGAACCGGAGGCACACACTGCAGAGGGTTGGCAGGGCCAGGCAGCGACCCTGTTCGAAGGGGGAGGGAGGGGGGGGCGATAGCCCACAATGCTGTTGAGAATTGATAATAGATTGAGGTTCCATCTTCATTCCAATCCTTTGCCACCTCCGTCAGGAGCTGCAAACTTGGGCATAAAGGGGAGTCCGCTGCCAGCCCAGCACTTCTACACATCTCCACAATGCAGCAATACTCTGTGTGGGAAGTATGTGAGCGGGCCCTGGGTCAGCCTCTGTCCCAGCAAACACCTTGTGTGGCCCAAGGTGCTGCGAGTGACATAGCAATGGGGACTCCATGTGTCCACACACTACTCATTCTGTTTGGGTGTCGGATACCTCATCGACAACGCAAGGGGTAAACCATCTGCACCCTGCACCCTACCCAAGTCTGTCAGTGTTTTGGGGACAGACAGGTACAACTCCGCTATGGCAAGTCTGGGTGCACCCAAAGCATGGGTGGCTAGCAGGAACCCACAGACGGTGCATAAAGAAATCCCATTGCAGTGCCCCGGATAGCTGAGGTTACGTGAGACGAAATACATGTTGGCTGTGGCCAACACTCCATGCCCTAGACATTCTGGGTTTTTTAAAAGTGACGGGCAGGTACAACTCTGCTATGGCAAGTCTGTGTGCACCCGCAGCATGGGTGGCTAGCAGGAACACACAGACTGTACATAAAGAAATCCCATTGCAGTGCCCCGCATAGCTGAGGTTACGTGAGAGGAAATACATGTTGGCTTCGGCCCACACACCATGCCCTAGTCAGTCTGGGTTTTTTTCGGGCCAGATAGGTAGAACACCGCGATGGGAAGACTTAGTGCACCCATAGTATACACAGACCCCTGTAATATTCCTGTAGCAAAGGTATAAGCTGACCCCAGTAACAGTTATGTTGCAGAAGTCTAGGGACACCCCAGTAACATTTCTGTAGTAACAGTATAGACAGGCCCCAGTAACATTTCAGTAGCAGAAGTATAGGCAGACCCCAGTAACATTTCTGTTGTAACAGTATAGACGGAGCCGAGTAACATTTCTGTAGTAACAGTATAGGCAGACCCCAGTAACGTTTCTGTAGCAGCAGTATATGCAGACCCCTGTAACATTTCAGTAGCAGCAGTACAGGCAGAGCACAGTATTTGTAACATTTCTGTTGTAACAGTATAGACAGACCCCAGTAACATTTCTGTTGTAACAGTATAGACAGAGCCGAGTAACATTTCTGTAGTAACAGTATAGGCAGACCCCAGTAACGTTTCTGTAGCAGCAGTATTGGCAGACCCCTGAAACATTCTTGTAGCTGCAGTATAGGCAGACCCCTGTATCATTCTTGTAGCTGCAGTATAGGCAGACCCCTGTAACATTTTTGCAGCAGCAGTATAGGCAGACCCCTGTGACATTTAAGTGGCAGCAGTACAGGCAGGCCCAATAACCTGCTTGTGGCAGCATTATAGGCAGACCCCTGTAACATTTACATGGCAGAAGCATAGACAGACCCCTGTAACATTTACGCGGCAGCAGTATGGCAGACCCCTGTAACATTCTTGTAGCTGCAGTATAGGCAGACCCCTGTATCATTCTTGTAGCAGAACTATAGGCAGACCCCTGTAACATTTTTGTAGCAGCAGTATTGGCAGACCCCCTGTAACATTTCAGTAGCAGCAGTACAGGTAGAGCCCAGTATTTGTAACATTTCAGTAGTAACAGTATAGACAGACCCCAGTAACATTTCTGTTGTAACAGTATAGACAGAGCCGAGTAACATTTCTGTAGTAACAGTATAGGCAGACCCCAGTAACGTTTCTGTAGCAGCAGTATAGGCAGATCCCAGTAACGTTTCTGTAGCAGTAGTATTGGCAGACCCCTGTAATATTTCAGTAGCAGCAGTACAGGCAGAGCCCAGTATTTGTAACATTTCAGTAGTAACAGTATAGACAGACCCCAGTAACATTTACCTGACAGAAGTATGGGCAGACCCCAGTAACATTCTTGTAGCAGAAGTATGGGCAGACCCCAGTAACATTCTTGTAGCAGAAGTATGGGCAGACCCCAGTAACATTCTTGTAGCAGAAGTATAGGCAGACCCCTGTAACATTTATTTGGCAGACGTATAGGCAGACCCCACCACCATTTCTGTTGTTGAAGACCCCTGTAACATTTCAGTAGCAGCAGTACAGGTAGAGCCCAGTATTTGTAACATTTCAGTCGTAACAGTATAGACAGACCCCAGTAACATTTCTGTTGTAACAGTATAGACAGAGCCGAGTAACATTTCTGTAGTAACAGTATAGGCAGACCCCAGTAGCGTTTCTGTAGCAGCAGTATAGGCAGATCCCAGTAACGTTTCTGTAGCAGCAGTATAGGCAGATTCCTGTAACATTTATGTAGCAGCAGTATAGGCAAACCCCTGTAATATTTCAGTAGCAGCAGTACAGGCAGAGCCCAGTATTTGTAACATTTCAGTAGTAACCGTATAGACAGACCCCAGTAACATTTACCTGACAGAAGTATGGACAGACCCCAGTAACATTCTTGTAGCAGAAGTATAGGCAGACCCCTGTAACATTTATTTGGCAGACGTATAGGCAGACCCCACCACCATTTCTGTTGAAGTATAGGCAGACCCCAGTAACATTTTTGTAGCAGAAGTATACGCAGACCCCTGTATTATTTCAGTAGTAACACTATAGACAGATCCCAGTAACATTTCTGTAGCAGAAGTGTAGGCAGATCCCTGTAACATTCAAGTGGCAGCAGTATAGGCAGGCCCCTGTAACATGTAAGTGGCAGCAGTATAGGCAGACCCCTGTAACTTTCTCGTAGCAGAAGTATAGGCAGGCAGGCAGACCCCAGTAAAATTTCTGTAGTAATAGTATAGGCCAACCTCTGAAACATTGGGGTACTATGAGCGTAGGCGAAGGCCGGAAAAATTAGTTGGATAAGAGTGTAGGCGTGGGCCCGAAAAATAAGTGTACCAAGAGTACAAGTGTACTTCTGAAAAATTTATCAACCAAGAGGGCAGGTGAAACCCATAAATATTTTTTGAAAGATACAGCTCAATGTTGCTTAATTTGTAACAGATTAATTTGTAATCTGTAGGCCGCCCTGTTGAAAAAATCGGTTCATGTTAAAGTATCAATACTTTTGAAATGTTGAAAAATAGTCAAAACATTGGTAGATGTAGATGAGCCTTTTGGGCCGCAGAAAAATTGGCCGTTCAGCGTGAAGACATGTTGTTTCTGGAGGAGGAGTAGCAGGAGGAGGACTAATGTCAGAGACAGATTGACAAAGATAAATGCCCCGTTTTCCTGGTGATAGAGAGGAGTGCTTTTATCTGCGGTTGCAGCGAAAAGAATCTTTAGGTTCCGTTGCTCTCCGCCGGTGGAGAAGAGAAGTCTGGGGAAATCCAGGCTTTGTTCATCTTTATGAGTGTAAGCATGTCGGCACTGGCAGTTGACAGGCGGGTACGCTTGTCCGTGATGATTCCCCCAGCTGCACTAAAACACCTTCTCTGACAAGACGCTAGCGGCAGGGCAAGCAAGAACCTCCCGGGCGTAAAGCGTAAGTTCGTGCCACGTGTCCAGCTTTGACACCCAGTAGTTGTACGGAGCAGAGGCATCACGGAGGACGGTGGTACGATTGGCTACATACTCCCTCACTATCTTTTTACAGTGCTTCCTCCGACTCAGCCTTGACTGGGGAGTGGTGACGCAGTCTTGCTGGGGAGCCATAAAGCTGGCAAAGGCCTTGGAGAGTGTTCCCCTGCCTGCACTGAACATGCTGCCTGATCTCCGCACCTCCCCTGCTACTTGACCCTCGGAACTGCGCCTTCTGCCGCTAGCGCTGTCAGATGGGAAGTTTACCAGCAGTTTGTCCACCAGGGCCCTGTGGTATTGCATCACTCTCGAACCCCTTTCCTCTTCGGGAATGAGAGTGGAAAGGTTCTCCTTATACCGGGGGTCGAGAAGGGTGTACACCCAGTAATCTGTAGTGGCCAGAATGCGTCTAACGCGAGGGTCACGAGAAAGGCAGCCTAACATGAAGTCAGCCATGTGTGCCAGGGTGCCAGTACGCAACACATCGCTGTCCTCACTAGGAAGATCACTTTCAGGATCCTCCTCCTTCTCGTCCACAAGCCATAAACGCTGAACAGATGGGAGACAAGCAGCATGGGTACCCTCTACAGTGGGCCCAGCTGTCTCTTCCCCCTCCTGCTCCTCCTCCTTTCTCCTCCTCCTTTCTCCTCCTCCTCCTCCTACAAAACACACTGAGATATAGACATGAGGGTGGTCTGACTATCAAGCGACATACTCTCTTCCCCCGCCTCCGTTTCCACCCGCAAAGCATCAGCCTTTATGCTTTGCAGGGAACTTCTCAACAGGCATAGCAGAGGAATGGTGACGCTACTGATTGCAGCATCGCCGCTCACCATCTGCGTAGACTCCTCAAAGTTTCCAAGGACCTGGCAGATATCTGCAATCCAGGCCCACTCCTCGGTAAAGAATTGAGGAGGCTGACTCCCACTACGCCGCCCATGTTGGAGTTGGTATTCCACTATTGCTCTACGCTGCCCATACACCCTGGCCAACATGTGGAGCGTAGAATTCCACCGTGTGGGCACATCGCACAGCAGTCGGTGCTCTGGCAGATTAAACCGATGTTGCAGGGTCCTCAGGGTGGCAGCATGTGGTGGACTTGCGGAAATGTGCGCAGACGCGACGCACCTTGCCGCGCAGGTCAGACAAGTGCGGGTAGTTTTTCAGAAACCGCTGAACCACCAAATTGAAGACGTGGGCCAGGCATGGTCCGTGTGTGAGGCTGGCGAGCTGCAGAGCCTCCACCAGGTTACGGCCGTTGTCACACACGACCATGCACGGTTGGAGGCTCAGTGGCAAAAGCCAGAGGTCTGTCTGCTCTGTCAGACCCTGCAACAGTTTCGGGGCCGTGTGCCTCTTGTCAGCTAGGCTGAGGAGTTTCAGCACGACCTGCTGACGCTTGCCCACCGCTGTGCTGCCACGCCGCGCCACACCGACTGCTGGCGATGTGCTGCTCACATTTCTTAATTGAGAGGTAGAGGTTGTGTAGGAGGAGGAAGAGGAGGGGGAGGGTTTAGAAAAGGTGGCATAGACCGCCACAGATACCAGAACCGATGAAGGACCCGCAATTCTGGGTGTGGGTAGGACGTGTGTGGTCCCAGGCTCCACCAAATTCACCCAATGTGCCGTCAGGGAAATATAGTGGCCCTGCCTGCCAGTACTTGTCCATGTGTCCGTGGTTAAGTGGACTTTCCCAGTAACCGCGTTGGTGAGGGCACGAGTGATGTTGCGGGAGACGTGCTGGTGTAGGGCTGGGACGGCACATCGGGAAAAATAGTGGCGACTGGGGACCAAGTAGCGTGGGACCGCCGCCGCCATCATGTTTTTGAAAGCCTCCGTTTCCACAAGCCTGTACGGCAGCATCTCCAGGCTGATCAATTTCACAATGTGCACGTTTAAAGCTTGAGCGTGCGGGTGCGTGGCGGCGTATTTGCGCTTGCGCTAGCGACAGCTGGATGCTGCGCTGAGAGACATTGCTGGATGGGGCCGAGGACAGCAGAGGTGAGGGTGTGGGTGCAGGCCGAGAGGTGCTCGTGCCTGTGTCCTGAGAGGGGGGTTGGATCTGAGTGGCAGATTGGGGCCCAGGGGAAGAGGCAGTGGTGCAGCCCAGAGGCAGTGAACAGCCTTCGTCCCACCTTGTGGGGTGCTTGGCCATCATATGCCTGCGCATGCTGGTGGTGGTGAGGCTGGTACTGGTGGCTCCCCGGCTGATCTTGGCGCGACACAGGTTGCACACCACTGTCCCTCGGTCGTCCGTGCTCTCACTGAAAAACATCCACACCTTTTGAAGACCTAGGCCTCTGCAGGGTGGCTTGGCGTGAGGGGGTGCTTTGGGAAACAGTTGGGGGAGTCTTCACTCTCGCCCTGCCTCTACCCCTGCCCACCCCACTGCCTCTTCCAACCTGTCCTGCTGTTGCACTTGCCTCCCCCTCTGAAGACCTCTCCTCAGTTGGCTTAGCGAACCAGGTGGGGTCAGTCACCTCATCGTCCAGCTGCTCTTCCTCCGAATCCTCTGTGCGCTCCTCCCTCGGACTTACTGCCCTTACTACTACCTCACAGATAGACAACTGTGTCTCATCATCATCGACCTCCTCACCCACTGAAAGCTCTTGAGACAGTTGCCGGAAGCTCCCAGCCTCATCACCCGGACCTCGGGAACTTTCCAAAGGTTGGGCATCGGTCACGACAAACTCCTCAGGTGAGAGAGGAACCATTTTTTTCCCAATCAAGGCAGGGGCCTGAGAATAGTTCCTGGGAGTCTGCTCATCAGAATGTGTCATTTTCATGGAGTGAGGAGGCTGGGAGGAAGGAGGAGCAGCAGCAGTAGACGGCATAGAAGACTGGGTGGTCGATACATTGCTGGATGCATTTTCTGCCATCCACGATAGGACCTGCTCACACTGCTCATTATGTAATAAAGATCTACCACGTGGACCCAAAAATTGTGATATGAAGCTGGGGACCCCAGAAACTTGCCTCCCTCCTAATCCCACAGCAGCCGGCTGTGATTCTCCAGGACCAGGAACTCGGCCTGTGCCCACACCCTCACTTGGACCTCCGTGTCCTTGCCCGCGTCCACGTCCTCTAGGCCTACCCCTCAGCATGGTGGATTACGAATAGAGCAGACACAGAGCGTCGCGTCTGAGTAATTATGCAATTATTGGCCTGCAGTTGGAGGCTGACAGCGGTTATGTAACGCACACTGCAGTCCCAAAAAAATAATACGCAAGGCTGCAAAAAGGCCTAGCTGGGTAATAGTGAGGCAACTCCCAGCAGCCACGCAGTATAATGCACATGGTCACAGGTAGCCCTAAGAAGGAGTGTTTTTTCAAATTCTTTTGAAAGCCTAGAGAGCGCGTATATGTCTTTTCCTCTATCAAGGGCTGTCGCCGCACGCTGTGCATGAATTTGCAGGCGCACACAGAGCGGTCTGAATAATTATGCAATTATTGGCATGCAGTTGGAGGCTCACAGCGGTTATGTAACGCACACTGCAGTCCCAAAAAAATAATACGCAAGGCTGCAAAAAGGCCTAGCTGGGTAATAGTGAGGCAACTCCCAGCAGCCACGCAGTAAAATGCGCACTATCACAGGCAGCCCTAAGAAGGAGCTTTTTGGGGGTACTTGTTGACAGGATTCTACACTACCACTGTCCCTGCCTCACCAATACTGCTCCTATACTCTGTTTAATTGACTGCAGACTGAGAACGCAATAGTCTGCACAGCCCAAGATGAAAAATAAAAATTGTGCAAAACTGCTCCCAGCAGCCACAACAGTAATGCACACGGTCAGATGTGGCCCTAAGAAGGACTGTTGGGGTTTTTGAAGACACTAACACTCTCCCTATAGCACCAGCAGCACCCTCGCTAATCTCTGCCAGTGTGTGTCTGAGGCGAGCCACGGGTGGCCCCACTTTAAATACTCGACGGTCACTTGATCTCACCAGCCACTCACTGCTGTGGGGTGGGATAGGGCTGGAACGTCACAGGAGGAAGTTGTAATGCCTTCCCTGCATGTCTATTGGCCAGAAAATGGCGCAAAACATGCAGGAAAGGAAATGGAATTGACTCGAGTAACGCGTGGTGCTCGTCTCGAGTAACGAGCATCTCGAGTACCCTAATACTCGAGCGAGTATCAAGCTTGGACAAGTACGTTTGCTTATCTCTAATAAAAATCTACATGTACTGGGGCATGGTCCGAAACAGTCATTGGATCAATCCTAGCGCTTTCTAGGTATGGCAGGAGACCAGAGGAGACGAACAGATAGTCCAATCTCTGGAAGGACGAGTGTACCTGGGAGAAATAAGTAAAGTCTTTAGTAGACGGATGTAAGAAACGCCAAGCATTCACAACTCCTGAAGTAACCCATTCAGCTTTTTTATTTTTGCTTGCGAGACCTGGGATCTGCCCACTGAGGAGTCTAGTACAGGATTCAAAGTAACATTTAAATCAGCCCCAAATAAAATATATCCTACTGCAAACTGTTTAAGGACCTCCAACTGTTTGAGCAGCCAAGGATTTTGATTTGAGTTAGGGGTATATAAATTGGCAATAGTTAATTTGATGTTATTAATTGAGCCCTTAACAAAAAGAACTCTCCCCTCTTCATCAGCATACTGCGCTTCTAGAGTAAAGGATAGTGACCTATGAAACAGTATTGAGACCCCTTTTGAAGCTGAGCTAGGGTGTGTACTAGGGTAACTTTGTTGAAAGGATCTCCCCGATAAGGCCCAGTATTTCCTATTCTTAAAATGTGTCTCCTGCAGGAGGAGGATCTTAGTACCATACCTCTTCAGAAGCTGAGCCACATTGTGCCTCTTGTTAGGCGAGTTGAGACCTCGGACATTGAATGATGTAAGACAAAAAGCATCCATAATGGTACCGGTCCTGAAGAGAAGCAGAGGGACACGGAAACCTACACAGGAAACTAAAGCAGTCGGGTGAACAAGAGCGTATACATAATAATTAAACTTGTGCTTGTGGTTGTATTATTTTGAGATCTACACCTGATTGGTTCAAGACCAACTAATCCGACTCCACAAAATGAAGAGGGGGGGCGGGGGGGAGTGGGAGAAAGAGAAAAAAAAACAAGGAGAAAAAAGGAGGGAAAAAGGGTATGGAATAAAGACAGTAGTACAAAAAGCAAAAGAAATAGATCTGCACAAATGGGAAAGGTGTGATTTACCCTCACTGGTCGTAGAGCTTTACTTATCAGATCTCTCATGAAGCTCTTTGAGATCAGCTCACCTTCATCTACATCGGTGAAAGCATCATCCTCCTGCTCTGTGCTGAGGGCTCTTGCTGTTGTCTGGCTCTGTGCCATCTCGCTTGCAGCATGAGGGGACCTGGCACTCTGTTCTTTTAGGAACTTCTGCATGTCGGATTGCCCTCTGGCTGGGCGTGGGGTGCCCAGGGACTTTCCTCCTCTGTCCCTACTGATTTTCCCCATCCTGAGCGTCTTCTTGCTGCTGAAATAGCCCGTTTAAAGTACCGCAGTGATGGAGCTGTCTCCTCAAACTTTCATCAAGCGCTGCAGTCAGGCTCCGCCCCCTGTATTGGCATTTTAGATGTTTGGCTTGGATTAATAAATATCTTCTTTTAGCACCTTTTTGGACCTAAACCTTTACTTTTAGCTGAAATTTGCCATCTGGGGGGTGTGGGTCTCCACGGGCGAGACCTCCTACAAGAAGTATTTTAACTAGAGATGAGCGAGCCTACTCGGCCACGCCCCTTTTTCGCCCGAGTACCGCGATTTTCGAGTACTTCTGTACTCAGGCGAAAAGATTCGGGGAGGCCCCGTGGGTGAGTGGGGGGTTGCAGCGGGGAGTGGGGGGGAGAAGGAGAGAGAGAGGGCTCCCCCCTGTTCCCCGCTGCTACCACCCGCTCCGTCACGCCTCCCCCCCCCACCCCCCCCCCCGGCGCCCCCCGAATCTTTTCACCCGAGGACTGAAGTACTCGAAAATCGCGGTGCTCGATCGAGTAATTACTTGAAACGAGTAGGTTCGCTCATCTCTAATTTGAACTCATTTACCCTATTTTTTTTACACCCTATAAGCACTGGATCATTTTTTATTTTGTTACTGTTTTTTCCTGGATTACCATTTCTTTGCAAACTAGTGTAATCTGATCTATTATTGCTCTCTACCCTTTTTTGCTGGATTTGGGAATTATTGGGTTTGGAATTCTGTGACTTGGGCACTATTCCTTTTTGGGTTGATTATTTCTCCCTTTTTTTCCCCAAATAATGGGATCTTGCTAGCCCCTAAGTATTGAAGATTATTGTATCCTCCATTCAGAGCTCTACCCTTTACCTTTTTTTCTTATTTAGATTCTGAAATGGAGATGGAAATGCCAAATAATACTGGAGTACCAGATATGGCTGGTGAGTATCAAACTGCATCATAGAAGGCGAAATCAGGTTTATTCCATCAGCAGCAGTATGTCTGTCATAGTGGTATCAGGATGTTACGTGCAGGAAAAGGGTAATGTCACGTCCAAGCAAGAATAAATATATACTGTACACACAAGGTACAAATGTAAATAACACAAAATAGTGTATTTAGGAAACTAAAAAGCGGGGAACAGGAGAAATCGCCCAAACCGAATTCATTCAATTCCTTTAGTTTAGTGGAATATACACGACTTATATTTTATATATATTTTCTTAGATATTTTTTTTTTGTTGCCCAAATTATATTCCCCTTTCTTTAAGATCTCATGTAAATGCCATGTCAGACACTAATTAGTTGTAGCACACAATTGCATCCGCAGTAAAATAGCGCATGCTGTTATTTTTCTTCTGCTTGCCGAATCTGCAATTCCTACCCCCAAGTGTGAGTGAAGCTTTGAGAGTCCATGCCTTTCAATGCCCATGTATGGTCTGTGCTGACGGAGATTGCAAAATCCTCAATTCCAATCCACACCCCAGCCTTCTGAGTGTACTCACACCCCCTTAATGCATTTTTTAAAAATCTGTTAGTGAGGCAGAGCAGGATGGTAATGATGGCGCGTGTAACATAAATGTGCTGCTGTCACATTCACGGTTATACTGACGCATAGGATAACTCTTCTGACACATTCTGTTAGCGTTTAGATTCCACTGGGATTCACACGGCCGTATTTGTGCAACGTTTTGCGCACGCAAAAATTGTGCGAGCGATTTACAATGAATAGAGCCTATTGCGTTCAATGGGTTCATTCACGTCTGTATTTTGAGTGCATTTTGGGCACATAGAAATACGGAACATGCTCTCTGTTCTGCACATCTGCGCAGCACAAGTGTTCTGCGAATACACGGGAAATGTGCTTATTTGGGGAACATATGGGCACAAAATAGATAAGATTGTTTGTATATGTGTACGCAAACACGGAGTGCATTTGTACACACACGCCAACTGAGATGTGTTAGTGTCAGCGCATTTTGGCCATACGGCGTGTTGGGGCGGCCAAATTGTTCTTACACCCATGTGAAGCCAGTTTAGTACCATGTGGCATAAATTTATGGTGTTTTGTGAATACTTCATGATACGCCCCCTATAAATAAAATGTAATATCACAAGGACTCGCCCATTTTTGAATAGAAACTGGAGTGCAGTTATGGATGCCATGTCTGTCGCTAAGGCACATGGATGTCATAGCTCTTGCCCCCCATCATTTGTTTTCGAGCGTCTCTCCGCTCAGGCTCAGTGTTCTCACTCTGGTCCGTCCTTGTAGTAAATGGTCCATTCCTTTGCACAGAACCCACATCAGGGCTGTATTCATGACTGAACTGATGTAATCATCCTAAACCGCTCAGCTAATCCTCATCCTGGGATGTAAACTATTAATATTCCTGAGCATGTACCGTACTCTTCTAATACAGTATATGGTCATGTGCTTATAGGGCAGAGCAGGCAAGGGGGAGGAAAAGATGTAATATGACTGTACCGTAACCATGTAGCTGTGCGGTAATCTCCTACCTTCTGGGGTTCAGCCTGATATCTGGGCGCAGGTTCCTCCTTCCAGACCCTCTACAACCTGTGATGAGAGGAAGCAGCAATGTGGAATCTACTGTAGTCATTGTGCTCTGTCTGTGGGCTCACTGTATGTTGTGGGTTTAATGTCTTCACTGTTATCTGAACATACATGATTTGGTCACATTATAAAATATATGTAACACAGAATCCTTCACTCCCTGCAGATTACCCATATCGTCCTGCAGTGAACATACAGGTACCACCCCTATATAATAACTCTGAGGCCTCGCTGGAATGTACCATCTCCAACTGCTTTCCAGATGTAATAAGTGGGACGTGGATCAAGAAGGACAGACAATCCGGAGACACACATCACATAGCTGGAGATGGGGCGTACAAGATCTCACACCATGAGCTCGGCAGACAGCCCAATAATACATACTCCTATAAGTCGTGTCTGATCTTCACCCCCTCTGTGGAATCGCATCAGGGGGCAGAATTCATCTTCCAGGTAGAACATCCGAGTCTTGAGCACCCGATGCAGAGGAGTACGGGAGCGCTGCAGGTAGCTGGTGAGTATCAGACACTGCATCATAGAGGGAGGTTGAATGGAAATCCCGATCATCCTGAGTATTTCCATCTATGAATGCATTCTAGAACATCAGTATTTCTGACATAGTGATCATGATATACAAGGCAGGATAATGTAATGTCAGCATGCTGCAGCCTTACTGGGACAGGATTATAGGAGTATGTTCACACATGGCAGACTTGTTGCTGAAAATTCTGTGGCTCATTTAATGTGATTGGGGCTTGTAGAGATCCATGCGTTCGCCGCTGGAACAACCCATTCAGGTAAATGGAACGGATTCTCATTTGGAGAAATGTCTGCAGCAAATCTTCCACAAGTGAATGGACACGTCTTTAGTAGTCCATGTCCTAACAACCCTTATCATAAGTAGCTAAATTGCTATGGATTTCATGCTTTACAACTACACTGCAAAACCCACTTGTAAGACATGCAGATTGTGCAGCACATTTGTCTATAGCATGTGTGAAAGCACCCTTATTGGGCAATCCGAAAACCACCTGGCAGGAATCTTAGATTATGATTCGGTGCTCACAGGATAAATGGGTAAAAACCCTTCGCCATCTGGGGGGGTCTCCTGGGGAGAGACCCCCTACAAAGATTAATTCCAGCCAAAAGTAAAGGTCTTGGTGCAAAAGGTGCAAAGAGGATGTTTATTAATCCAACCCACACATATAAAATGCCAATACAGAGAAAAGGCACATAAAGCCAAAGAAGGAGTTGCTGCAACGCCTTTCGGGGCTACACGGCCCCTTTATCAAGCATACATATAGGTTAAAAAGGTGTACTTTTATAGCAGAAACAATAAGCAGTGTGATTAATGGGGAGGGTGGAGTGTCTGCGTTAGTAGTAGGGAATGGCCTCTTGGGTGATATCACAATATACATGAGAAAAGGTAGATGATACCTGATAGTTAGGGATGGTAATCTGTGTTGAAAGCCTGCAAACTATTTGGTTAGCTCAGGCGGCATATAATCATCAATGTGGAAAGAGAAAAGGTAGCGAAACCGTAAAGGAGGAGTCCAATAGTGTGATGACGCGCTTAACTTTGCATTCCAAGGCTTATAGTAGGGAAATGCCCATAGAAGATACTGCTGACGGGCGTGCTGACGTCGTGACGTTGCGTGTCACACTACCTTCCACAGGCTTAATGCTACATGAATTGCAATGAATATGATATTTAAGTTGGAAAGAGGCTAAAGTGACAGTGTGATGCAACTAATTAGTGAATTAGTGTCCCTCATGGAATTTACATGAGTTTTTAAAGAAAAGGGGAATATATTTTGGGCAATAAAAAAAATCTAAATTAAAAACGTTAATATACGTGTCATGGAATATAAAGTGTTAAGTTTCAGAATGCAATAAGTTTATGTTTCTTACCTTGTATTGGACTATTAGCCCTTAAATAGAAGACTAAAACCTATGCTTCGTAGTGTCAGGAACTAGGATTTTAAGATAAGAAGTCACCAGACAAATTAAATAAGGCTAAGCTATGTTAACAGAGAAGACACACAACTAGAGCAGAACTATTGTCTAATGCAACAGCAATATCCTGACTTAGGTAATTCTGTGTTTTGAGACGACCCTTAAGAGCTTTGAGACTATTTGGTAGATGTCAATAAGTCTTGTGATCAATAAGTATTTTCCCCTTTGTAACAGTAAACTACGTAACACTAATCTTTGTACCAAGCAACATTTGGATACGCCCTCTTCTTCTGTATAAGAGTTGGCAATGTTCACAATAAAGTAGAATTTCATTGAGAAGTGTCTTGACATAACATGGAGTGATTTCATGCTATTGATAGATAATTGCTAGCAAATCTTCTCATCACGGGCTTCCATATCTACCAATTTGGCACCTGGCAACGAGGTCAGCAGATGGGTGCCGGTGTGGTCCAATAACATATGTAAGAAAATATATATTTAAAAAAAAATATATATATATTAATATATATATTTTTTTATTTTATTTTATGGTGGAATATACACTATATATATATATATATATATATATATATATATATATATATATATATATATATATATATATATATATATATATATATATATATATATATATAATCTTTCCGTTGGTTTTGTACGATTTTATCCATGATGTATGCAATATAGTTTTTACCTTACTCATTAGAATAATTAATTCATTTAGTTTAGTGGAATATAGACTAATTTATATATATATATATAATAATCTTTTTTAATTTTATATTTTTTTGTTGCCCAAAATATATTCCCCTTTTCTTTAAGATCTCATGTAAATTCCATGATGGACACTAATTAGTTGCATCACACTGTCACTTTATCCTCTGGGTTCTTTTCCACTTACCGTATATACTCGAGTATAAGCCGAGTTTTTCAGTACATTTTTTTTGTGCTGAATAAAAAAAACCCTTGGCTTACACTCAAGTCAGAGAAGGGTTAAAAAAAAAAAAAGAAAACCTTCATACTCACCTCCTAGCTGGCGTCTGTTTCCCCGGCGGCATTGCGGCAAGGTGCTTGAATTCTCCCCGCTATCCTCTCTGCTCGGCTCTGTTATCCCCCGCTGTCAGCGCTGTGATTGGAACAAGTGCCAGCCAATCATAGCCGTCGCTCGAGCGCTGGCTGTGATTGGCTGGCGCTTGATCCAATCACAACGCTGACAGTGGGGGATTTAAAAGCCGAGCAGGGAGATGACAGCGGGGAGAATTCTAAAGCAGCTTGCTACACTCTTGGGCTAGTTTATTTTCCCCTTTTTTCCCCCAAATAATGGGATCTTGCTAGCCCCTAAATATTGAAGATTAGTGTATCCTCCATTCAGAGCTCTAACCTTTAACTTTTTTTCTTAATTAGATTCTAAAATGGTGCAAGTGCCAAATAATACTGGAGCACCAGATATGGCTGGTGAGTATCAAACTGCATCATAGAAGGAGAAATCAGGCTTATTCCATCAGCAGCAGTATGTCTGTCATTGTGGTATCAGGATATTACGTGCAGGAAAAGGGTAATGTCACGTCCAAGCAAGAATAAATATATACTGTACACACAAGGTACAAATGTAAATAACACAAAATAGTGTATTTAGGAAACTAAAAAGCGGGGAACAGGAGAAATCGCCCAAACCGAATTCATTCAATTCCTTTAGTTTAGTGGAATATACACGATTAATATTTTATATATATATTTTCTTATATATTTTTACATTTTATGTGTTTTTTTTGTTGCCCAAATTATATTCCCCTTTCTTTAAGATCTCTTACCCGCAAGTGTGAGTGAGACCATGCCTTTCAATGCCCATGTATGGTCTGTGCCAACGGCGATTGCGGAATCCGCTATTCAAATCTGCTTGTGTGAGTCCCCGCTCACCCTCCCCCCCCCCCCCCCCCCCCCCCCGCAAGGCGACGGAGTTCTACATCAAATGTATTTACATGTGACCTAAATTCAAGATCTACAATAAAGAAAATGACATTTTTGGGAGGGTTTTCCAATTTTAGGGTATGCTAACACTAAACGGGAATGATATGGGTTTGCTGCATTGGAAATTCCACAACAAAATCCACAGCATTTCTGTAAAACGGTCAAAATCCTCACCATGGGTGCGGATTTTGACTTGAAAACCGCTCCGCAATCACAGCTGATTTCTGCCGCTACAGCGATCCCTTTCGCCTTTTAAATATTCATGCTGTTAGTGCACCCGTTCACCTGGCGATCTTCAGTGAGCGCTGCACTGCTGGTCAGGTGATGCGGAAGAGACACTGATGGTACGGATTTTGACTGTTTCTTTTGCATAAATGCTGCCTGATTTTGCAGTGGAGTTTTCCGCTGGGGAAAATCCGCAGCATTTCTGTTGTGTGAACATACCCTTAATGGGACTGTAGAGGAACGGAAATTTGATGGATCATACTGGATCCAGTTGGCAAACAACTGAATTTGGACCCCAATAGCATATTGCATAGCAAAATATTGGTTTGCACCTTGGAACAATATTGGAACACCTAGTAAGATTATAAGACAACATGGCGTCCAGGGTGGTCGGTCACTTATTGTGTCTTTTATTGTCTACTGGAATCTCCATTATTTTCTAGGTAAACCAAAGAGCAGAAAACCTATTAGACTAACTTTGGACAAAGAGGAGATGAAATGTTCTGTGGTTCTAGAGCGGTTCTATCCCCGGGATATCCAGATTATGTGGTATTGTGTATCAGAACAAGAGACACGGCGCTGTCCATCAACAGAAAGAATTACTACTAATATGGATAAATCGTACAGCGTTACCAGTGATTGTAGGATTCCTGAGAAGGATCTGAAGAACCCGAATGTCAAAGTGCGTGTGATGTGGAGTCATGAGTCCATGGATGATCCTGGGAGCAGAGAGATGACTATAAGAAATAAAGGTGAGAAGGGAACAATGGGGAATATTGGAGGATCAGTAGGTGTCTTTTTTTTTCAATGGGAAACCTCGCATCGCACTCATGTGCACACTGTGCAATGTGTTTTCCTGTCCCATTGAAAACAATGGGCAATGCATTGGCCATTATGTGTTTTGAAGGACGCCGTGCAGTTTGCTGCAAACTTATAAACCCTAAACTGCTGTAAGCTACAATTGAACGAAAACTTTAACCGATAACCATGTAGACTGTATGGGGGATTATAATCAGGTAACGGTATCTGAGCCAGTGTTTTGCCCTTTTTGGCTACCATCTTACAGCCTGTATTTAAGGTGGAATATAATTTGTCAACCTGCTATAATTTGGGTAAATTTATAAAAAAAGATGGTCTTAATGTGATCAAAGTTGTCACTATAGGCTGTGAAGAACCCAGCCCGGTCACTAGCAAGGGAGATAAGATTTTAGCAGACTTGTTTACTACAGTTTAGTCCTGGATTATTGTTGTGACGCCAGTGTCCCTAGATAAGTGATATGTTGCTCACGATGAATAAATTAATCCACAGACAAAGAGTGCTTATCAAATCGGGGACACACTGTTTCCTTTTACTCACTATCCAACTTTGATTTTCCAACACAAATTATTTGTACTTCTCAACATGAAGATACATGCTTCTGTATAGGTTTCTGAGCTCTACCTTTCCGAACATACTTGACAAAAAGTTATTTTTCTCAAAACACACACATCCTCAGTTGCTGTTATCTGAAGAACATTCTCTTGTGTTACACAGCCTTTCAAATCACTCTTACTTTAGCTGTTAGTGGTAACGAGTTTCTGCGCTTCCCCTCTAGATGCAGTTCAGCGGGGCCGCGTGCGGTACTTGCATTCTCACACCAACTCTTAAGCAGCTTCTCCTGTGCTTCCATCCCCAGAGGAGACAAGCGTTCTAGCAGCAGAGACATATCCGCGGCCTAGCCCCGGCAGGAGCATCAACCCGTCTCTCCTGTTCGCACCTCCTCCTCCTCCTTTATCCCTCTTACTTACAACTCTTCCCCCTACTCCCAAACTACCAATGACCACCTACTCATAGGAGAGGGAGACGACCAAACTGACTTAAAGACAAACAGACTTATAAATGAAGGGACCCTAACGCTGGGTCACTACTGAAATCCGGCATGGACGCCCTGCTGCGATCCCAAATATGCAAGAGATTGTTAATGAAGCGTCCATACAAGATAATGCTAGAGCAAAAGGGATTGGTCTCCAAGAAAAAAAAGGGTTTCCACCCACAAGGATATTACCAGATTAGCCAGAGACGGTGAGGATTTGGACCCCAGAGGGGCGTCTTGAATTTGGAGATACAAGCTGGTATTAAATCTGAAAAAGTTGTGTTTTTAAAAGGAAAGAAATGGCTGTACTGCTTATATCACAATATCACGAGGGATACAAGAGTACAGCACCACAACATCCAAGGTAATTCCTGATCATATGACCAAGGGAGGCTAGAAATATTATATAGTTTCTGGTTACTATGACAAAGGTAGCCTGGAGTTGAATTGCATGTGTATCACTATTATCTGTATACATTGTAGATGAACATTCTGCATATATGCTTTTATTAAACTGCATTCTATCTCCCCATTCAGACCTGGAAGGGTTAAATGTTAAAATCCAGTTGTCCAGTTTCTGATTGGTTCCTTGTTTTATATAGTGTTGTATAGAAAGGGACAAGGGCGTAGCTAAAGGCTCATGGGCCCGGGTGCAAAAGTTTATCTTGGGGGTCCCCAACTTCTCTTAACCCCTTAATGCAGAGGCGTAACTTGAAGCTCCTGGGCTCCAATGCAAAACCTATAACAGGGCCCCCAACTATAATGCTTTATTCATAGTACTGGGCTCCCTATATGGAGAGGAGAGGCCTTATGGGCCCCCTAAGGCTCCTGGGCCCAGGTGCAACCGCATCCCCTGCATCCCCTATAGTTACGCCACTGAGCTGTCCTAGGGTATACTGGCTAAATGAGCAGAATTTCCAAAAGATTGTCAAACGCAAAAGGATAGCCTAATGGTTATAACCTCCCAAAATAGAATAATATAATTATATACTGCTCAAAAGGGGCAAGGACACTTTAACATTAAGGAATAGGTGGCTCAACTAAATCCATAAATTAACTAAAGACACTTGTGGATTCAAGATGGCACCGGCCAGCGGGAACTGAAGACACTGATCCCGCAGCCCCATGGTAGCAGGGGACAAGCTGTAAAAAAGCTTGCAAGGTATGCCAGGGGGGAGCAGTAGAGAAAGGAGGCACTGCAAAGCCTCAGGAAGCAGGGGAGGAGGCATAATGGAGCAGGGAAGAACCCATGATGTGACACAACCTCCAGGCACCACAGAGGGAGAGGATGATACCTCACATGAAGAAAGTCCTGCAACATGTCAGGCGATAGAACCTGATGATGATGCACAAGAAAGCAGCAAGAGCAAAGCTGAGCCCACATTGAAAGACATTTTTGGTGAAGTTACTAAGTGTAACGCAACTCTGAATACCCTTAATACCCAAGTGGGATCTATGCAAGCAAACATGGGACTGTTACGCCATGATATCCAGAAGATATCAGAACGCATGACAGAAACGGAAATACGATTTAGCGATATGGAAGATGCAGTGCAACCACTCCAACGCGAGGTTGAAAATGCATCACGCAATATACAAGCTCTCCAAAATAAAATTGACAATTTGGAAAATCGCTCAAGACGAAACAATGTGCGAATAGTGGGCTTCCCGGAAAAAGCAGAGGGCAACAACTCATTAGAATTCTTTGAAACCTGGCTCCCTGAGATATTTGGCAAAAACTCGTTAACAACTTTATTCACTATAGAAAGGGCCCACCGTGTGCCTTCAAGACCCCTCCCCCCAGGTGCTCCCTCAAGACCCATATTTCTCAAATTGCTAAACTTCAAAGACCGAGACTCTATCCTGCAAAAACTCGCGAAACAGGTGAAATCTGATTTAATGGAGCTAGAATTTCATTCTTTCCAGACTTTTCAATGTATTGCAGAAGAAACTCGTGACATTTATTGAAAGCAAGAGGCGACTACGGAACTTGCATATACCGTACGCAATGATATACCCTGCTAAACTAAGGGTCACTGCATTAGGAACAACACACTTCTTTGAAAATCCGAAAGAGGTCAACGCTTGGCTGGAACGCAATGAAGACCAAATCCGGATGGAAAGGCCACCACGTGGTTCTCCAAACAGAAATGATATCAGCTGAAAAAGAAAGATTCCGCTGGAATACAGTTCCTGTCACCCGGGATACTACAAGGAGCAGTGCACGGATGAAGCGAAGTTCGTCTGAGTTTAGAGTTTGCATCACGCTCCCTGGATAATGGAGAACTGGTACCCCGATCTGGTCGTGTTACGACGGATCTGTGAGTTTTATGTTGGGGATCTTCAATGTTTGGTCTCTCTCTCATATATATATATTAACAAGGGTGGTTCGGTTATGGTTAGTAGGGAAACGTCACTTGGTGGGAACTTTTCAAATGTTATGTTATGTGCAGAATTGATTCTTTCTGAGTCTTGTTTGCACCGGGATGGATGTTCACATTGCAGATGATATGCGTGTACCTTGCCCTACAGATACGATTTGATGCAAATAATCGACTAATCAATGGGCCATTACGACCTCGAGTGAAACTAAATATAATTAAGACAAATAGGTTTACAATAGATGGGAAAGGAGATACAGATGCCGTGTTGTCCGACCTGTGCAGTGGCAGAAGTGAGATAAATATATGTGTCATATATATACCAACCGGAATTAATATCCTCCATTATGGTATCATAATTAAAGGGGTTGTCCCGCGAAAGCAAGTGGGGGTATACACTTCTGTATGGCCATATTAATGTACTTTGTAATGTACATTGTGCATTAATTATGAGCCATACAGAAGTTATTCACTTACCTGTTCCGTTGCTGGCGTCCTCGTCTCCATGGCTCCGTCTAATCTTCAGCGTCTAATCGCCCAATTAGACGCGCTTGCGCAGTCCGGTCTTCTCCCTTCTGAATGGGGCCGCTCGTGCCAGAGGTGGGTCTATCATGTACCCAGTTGTGGCAAGACATGAAAAATGTCTTGGTAGGGTTTTCATATTTATTCAGATCTCATATATGCATAACCACTTATAGGGTAGCCATAATGGCTATTTCCTATCAGTTGTGGACATAAAGCTGATGAGAAATCACCATGCAAGAGTGTAACTCCTGTGGAAAACAGTAACAGCAATAACTTTTAACCCCTTCACGACCAAGGACGTACCGGTACGTCCTGTGGCCGCGGGGTATGTATGAAAAGAGGTTGCGATGCAACCTCTCTTCATACAGTGTGGGCGTCAGCTGTTTATAACAGCTGACACCCGCGGGCAATAGCCGCGAGTGGCCGCGCGGCCGACCGCGGCTATTAACCATTTAAATGCCGCTGTCAATTCTGACAGCGGCATTTAAATCCCCCGAACAGTCCCGCACGCCCCCCTAATGAAAGGCCCCAGGGCTGCCTTAACAGACTGCCTATGAAGCCATCCACACAGGGTGGCTTGATAGACTGCCTGTCAAAAAGCAGTATGACGTAATGCTATAGCATTACGTCATACTGCAGGAGCGATCAAAGCATCGCAACTTAAAGTCCCCCAGGGGGACTTCAAAGTAAAGTAAAAAAAAAATCAATAAAGTTTTTTTTTAATTGAAAAAAAAAAAAAAGTTGTAAAAGTTTAAATCACCCCCTTTTGTCATATCTATTATTAAAAAATCTAAATAATAAATTAAAAATATGCACGGTGAACGTCGTCCGAAAAAAAAAAATAAAGAACGCCAGAAATGCACTTTTTTAGTTACCCTGTCTCCCAGAAAAAATGCAACAAAAAGCGATCAAAAAGTCGTATGTATTCCAAAATGGTACTATCAGAAACTACAGAACATCCCGCAAAAAATGAGCCCTTGCTCAACTACGTCGACGCAAAAATAAAAAAGTTATTGCGCGCACAAAATGACCGCAGGAAATAATTGAAAAAAATGCAATGTCTTTGAAAAGAAAAAAAAGAGGAGTATAGTGAAAAAAAAACTATACAAGTTTGGTATCCTAGTAATCGTACCGACCCATAGAATAAAGTTATGTCATTTTTGTTGCCGTTTCTGGGCCGTAAAAACAAGACGCACTAAAAAATGGCGAAATGCCGTTTTTTTTTCATTTTACTCCACTTAGAATTTTTTAAAAGTTTTTCAGTACATTATATGGTACTTTAAATAGCTAAAAGGTAAGGAGTCAGGTACCATCTGTATAAAAGCTTCCTATTGGTTTCTAGGTGATTTGCACAGTGAGAGGTCTTCAAACTGAGTTAGAATGCTAGTGACTAGAGATGAGCGAGCGTACTCGGAAAAGCACTACTCGCTCGAGTAATGTGCTTTATCCGAGTATCGCTGTGCTCGTCCCTGAAGATTCGCGTGCCGCTGCGGCTGACAGGTGAGTCGCAGCGGGGAGCAGGGGAGAGCGGGCGGGAGAGAGGGAGAGAAAGATCTCCCCTCCGTTCCTCCCCGCTCTCCCCTGCAGCTCCCCGCTCCGTGCCGTCACCCGAATCTTCAGGGACGAGCACAGCGATACTCGGATAAAGCACATTACTCGAGCGAGTAGTGCTTATCTGAGTACGCTCGCTCATCTCTAATAGTGACCATTGATCAGAGTTAAAGGATTTCTGAAAATCTCTTTCCCAGTTGATTTGAAAAAGAAAATTCTTTAGGTGTAAGCCAGATGATTGGGACGCATAGGCTTTAGATATGCCTCCAGCTTGCTCCCCACTCTTGTATAGGAATGACTCAAACTTTGTAAGTAAGGTTGTAGGCGGGGGTTTTAGTAATGAGAGATAGTGTCGTATTTTATAGAACTCTTTATGTGGTAATAGGTATGTTGCATGTAGCTGAGCAAAGGATTTCATAACTGGTCCTTCAAATAAATCCTCTATATTTCCGATGCCCAGATTGAGCCACATGCCAAGGTTTATATCTGGTATTAGTGACTGGATCACTTCCAAAGGCATTTTAAAGATTCGGCAGTCATTCTTTTCCACATGTAAAGGGTAGCAGTGATAGTAGGGGAAAAAGATGTAGGGAAACTCTTAGTCAGTCTAGAGACCCATAGGAGATTTGATAGTTTAGAGTATCCAGTAATATCAGACTCAATTTGAATCCAGTGTTTAGAACTATCGTTTATCCACCAGCCTTTAAGTTGATCAAGTAATGATGCATAGTAATAATCCTTTATACAAGGGCACCCTAGCCCTCCTTGGGATGGATGGAGGTATAATACTTTGGGTGGCACACACGTTCTCTTATTGCCCCAAATATAGTGCATCAACAAACTTTGTATTCTATTTAAAGTGCTATTAGGTATAACCACAGGGAGGTTACGGAATAAATATAAAATTTTTGGAAGTAACAACATTTTAACAAGGGCAATGCGGCCTATCCAGGAGATTCGTAATTTAATATAGTTTTGGATGTCTTTTTCTAAACCAGACAGTAAAATGTTTAAATTAATATGCCCTAATTGGCTGGTAGGGCATGTTAGGGTAATGCCTAAATAGGGGATTTGTCCATCTACCCACTGATAGGGGTATAGTGATTGTAGTTTTGCTTGGGTGTTTGTAGAAATTCCCATATTGAGAATTAGAGATTTGGAAGCATTGATTTTGTAGTAACTGACCCGACTAAATTTTTCTATAATTTCTGATAAAGTACTGAGGGAGGATTCTGGGGATGTTAGACTAAGAATAACATCATCTGCAAATAGGCCTATGTGGTGTTCAGTGCTACCTATTACGATGCCGGAAATATCTGGAGA